>CM046443.1:87729984-88067484 GCA_025506515.1 Flaveria trinervia
GGCAATTCATGTTATAAGTTAGAGAGCAGAGTAACTAGGGATGTAAGACAGAATGCACAATCAAACCTCGACAAAGTTTTACAAGTCTCAAACGTTTAAAAGTATATACGATTAGCTAAGTGTACTTGGATCAACCAAGCAGGCTTGTCAGGCCCATAGATCTATGATGTCGCCAGGCTAGCAATAGTTAATGATTGTACATATATTCGACATTACGTGGTAGCTACTAAGATCAACTAACCATAACATACAAGTGAATTGCCATAAGTTTACAAGCATCAAACGTGTTTACAAGTGCAATGTTTATAAGGTAACATGTTTCACCCCAAAGTGTAAAAATATGCGAAAGGGGTATATAAATACTCACATGGAAAATAAGTATAAGAATGATGATAAGAGATTAAACGAGGCTCCAACGATTTCTTTTACAAGATACCTAACGTATATATATTCCAAAGTCAAGTTTAAAGGTAAGAGTAATGAATAAACGTGAACTAGGGTTTCAATTGGAAATATGGGGTTTAAATAGTTAAAATGAAATAATGAATCGTTTACGTTTTGGTTTAGTAAAGATAATATAAATCAATTAAGTCTAACAATGATTAAAAATGTTCCAACAATTTAAGTTATTGATTTAATAGAAATAAGTATAATATGTGAAAAGAAATAATTAATTTAATAACTAATTATTTAAAACTTGGTAAATAGAATTAATGAAATACTTAATTAATTGACGTTAAAATTATTTAACATAATTTTATAAAGTTTTGAGCTTTAATTGATTTAATGTAAAGGTCTTATAATACAAAATCTAAAAAATAACAATAAGTATAATAGCATGTTATATTGTTTTATAAGTTTCAAAAATTTAAGTAATAATTTAAGAAGTAAATCTATAAACTAATAATGATATAATATGGTTAAATAAATAGATAAATATCTATAATCCACATTTAAATAATAATAGGTTTACAACATTGAAATTACATAAAATAATTAGTAAAGTTTTTATAATCTTTATTATCTTTTATAAAGTAATTAATTTGAAAATCATAAGTTTTTAAAACCTAAAAAAATTAAATTAAAAATTTCTGAAATGTTTTAATTTATAAATTAATTTTTACTTTGATTTAATACACATTAGTATAATTTATAGAGTTTAAAATATATAAAAAGTAGCCTAAAAAAAATAACTGCCGGAGGTGGGTTTGAACCCAAGACCTCCGGTTTAATGTGTGGAGTGGTAACCAGTTAGGCTAAGGCCCGAATCTATTTGGATTTGGAAAATAATTATAAAGACAATAATTAAAGAAAACCCCAATTTCTAAAGAACCCTAGAATTGAATTGTTCCAAATTGAACCCTAATCCGTTGTTGTTAATGTCGATTATCATGGGGCTTTTGATCCCCATGTAAAACCGAATGTCTAAGCGGGTTCAATTACCTGATTTGATTTGAGATGATGCTTGGAATGCACGAAGCACACGTTGCGACCATGCACGGCTCGATCAATGCCCAAAAGATGATATTAATCAAATTGATTACACAGAAATCTTCCAATAGCTCTAGAGGTGAAAAGCCCTTTATCAATTGTAGGTTAGCAAACTTGAAAAGAGCTCTTCGAATAGGTTGTAGGTCGCAGGTGAAGAGAGGATCGAAGGAGGTGTTTGTGTTTGATTCAGGTGGAATTACGAGTTCTGAACGTTTAGGGACATCTAGATGATTCTTTATGTTAGATTAATTTGATTATTATTAGAATTTAATCGACGAACGGTTAAAGAATTGATCTCGAGTGGTTACCAACTCAATCGACACCTTCAAACTCGAATTAATGCTCATCAAGTGTTCGAAACAGTTTCGGGAACGGTTAGCATCAATTTGGCTTGAAATTCGAGGGTTATGAGTTGGTTTGGGCGGTCGCCGGAGACGTGGCGGAGTTAGCGGCCGGCGACGGGTCCAAGTTGGTAAAGGGAAGTGGGGTTTACATGATTTTACATTTTGGTCCCTAAACTTTTCATAGTTATTCTTTTATGTTAAAACTTATATATTAAGTTTCAGAAATTACAAAGTAGACCTTGTACTAACAAGACTAATCAAATTAATTATTTATAAGTGTTTATAACTTTTATAAAGCTTGTTAATTTTATATTTAATTATTTATTTTCAAAATTTCATATCTTCATTTAGTTATTTATCATAACATGATTATTAAATCTTTATAACTTTATGAAAAGTTTATTCTAGTTAATTATTACAAGCTGTTTAGATTATAAATATTTCATAATAATAGTTAGCACACTTAATATATTAATCATTTAAAATTATTATAATAATTTTATAATAGAACTTAAAAGTTTAGTTTTTTTTAACTTGAAAAATTGCGGATGTTACAATGTATTTTGTTGCAAAAGTTTTTATGATAAAATGATGTTTGATGTTTCCCCTGCAACGTTTTATGAACTATAAATACAATTATATGTTTTATGTGCGATGAGGATCCAACTGTAGGCGTCCCGGAAATGGGGCATTACAAGTTGGTATCAAAGCCAAAGTTTAAGTGAAATGAGTAAATTTTCAAAATAAAGCTTAACTTAAACTAAAAATAGGACGGAAAGGGAATGGGATGCCAATCTGAGTAGCGGCGTGCCATCAGGTATTTTTGTAAAGTTAATCGGTATTACGTGCACATGTTATATGTTTTATGTGTTGCTGGTAGATTTAGATACTGATGTAGTCAGGACAGGTAATGCTCGGAGTATGAAGAGTAAATTAAGTGGCTAATCACAACTGGCCACTGTAATTAGGGACTTACTATACTTGACATAAACGGAGCTGTTCCTTGAATGACCGTGTTAGTGTTTGAATCTTTCAGTGTCTTTAGAGGATGGTCGGTGGTAGATCTTCGAAGGCTGTGTTAGGTGAAGGTTGTGGTGGACGTGGTGCTGGATCGCGTGTCACGAGGAGCATGACAAGGGCTTCTGGAATGGCACTCGAAGAGCCTGAAATCCATCACCGGAATGCGGTTATGATAGTGCTAACCTGAGGATCGCAATGAAAGAGGCTGTGGTTGCGGGATTTCAACAAGCGATGCAGACGATTCTGCCGTCTGTGGTGACTAAGGTAATTAGGGCGGTGAACGAATCAACTGCGATGGAAGTGGACAAGAACGGTAGCAGTGATAAGAATTGGAAAGAAAAGCGGATTGAAAGTGAGGGTTTCATTCCAAATAACAAGGCTGCGAGGGTGGGTGACCGACGTGTGGTCACATCTAATATGGAGGTAAAGAGGCGTGGTAATTGTGGGAATAGACATATAGGAAAGTGTAGGTAGGGAACAAATCTCTGCTTCAAGTGTGGGAGGCCCGGTCATATGGCAAGAGAGTGTGAGGTGGTACGGTGCTATAACTGCAGTGGAAGGGGTCACATAAGCAGGGATTGCAAGGCACCAAGGACAGAGAGTTCTGGAGCAAGGAAGACAACCAGAACCGGAAGGTAGGGGGCGAGCGCAGAGCTTCCGTGATGACTTAGGAGAAGGCTAGTACGGACCCCGGTGTTGTGTCAGGTAGTTTCTAGTGAACCGAATTCTAACTTCGGTGTTAGTTGATTGTGGTGCGAGTAAGAGTTTCATTTCTGACGCCTTGGTGCTAAGTTGCCCATTAGGAGTAGAAGTATTGATAAGCCATTCGATGTAGAAACTGCCATAGGTAACTCTACCAGGATTTTGATGTGATAGATGGTCGTGACGTGGAATTAGAAGGTCATAAATTTTCAGTTAGACCATTCGTGATGACCTTAGGTGGTTTCGATGTAGACCTAGGAATGGATTGGTTAGCGGAATATGAGGCGAACATTGTGTGTCGTAAGAAGATGATCCGATTGACAGCACCTGACGGGAGTTCGATGACGGTTTTTGGTGATCGGGTCACGGCGATCCTGAAGGTAATCTCAATGGCGGTGGCGGGAAAGTGTATGAGGCGTGGATGTAGTGCCTATTTGGCCTACATAAAGGAAGTGGATGTGCCGACACCGCAACTGTCCGATGTACCGGTTGTGTGTGACTTTCCAGATGTGTTTCCTGAAGACCTACCAGGAGTGTCATGAGACCGTGAGATTGAGTTTCAGATTGACTTGATACCAGGTGCCCAACCAGTAGCTAAGGCATCGTATCGGTTGGCTCCAGCGGAGCTGAAAGAGAATTGGTGGAGTAATGGCAAGAACCGTTTGATAAGGGGTTCATTAGACCGAGTATCTCTCCTTGGGGTGCTCCGGTCTTATTTGTGAAGAATAAAGACGGTAGTATGAGGATGTGTACAGACTACTGTGAGTTCAATAAGCTGACAGTAAAGAATCGGTACCCCTACCAAAAATTGATGATCTGCTTTGATCAGCCCTAGGGTGCCAGTTGGTTTTCAAGGATAGACCTTCGATCTGGTTATCATCAATTGAAAGTGAAGGAACAGGATATTCCTAAAACAGCTCTTCGCACGTATTATGGACACTACGAGTTTCTCGTTATGTCTTTGGTTTGACCAATGCGCCAGCTACTTTTAAGGATTAGATGAATCGAGTGTGTCGGCCGATGTTAGAAAAATCAGTGATGGTGATTATTGAGGATATCCTGATTTATTTGAAGAGCGAGGAGGAGTATGCCGATCACATTCGAGAGGTGTTGGAGACGTTGAGAAGGGAGAAGTTGTATGCCAAAGTTCTCTAAGTGCGCATTCTGGTTGCGCGAGGTTCAGTTTTAGGTCAGGTAGCAAACCCTGACGAGATTATGGTGGAACCGACAAGGGTGGAGGCAGTGATCCAATGGAAGGTTTCTAAGACGCCATCCGAGATTCGTAGCTTTTTGGGTTGGCGGGCTACTACAGAATATTCATTCAAGACTACTCCAAGATCGCATCTCCACTAACTAAGTTGATCGGAAAGATGTGAAACTTGTATGGGGTCAAGTTCAAGAGAAGGCGTTCGATGAATTGAAGGCAAGACTGATTCAAGCTCCCGTTCTGTCATTACCCGATGGGAGTGAGGATCTGGTGTTTTATTTAGATGCTTCCTAATCGGGGTTGGGGTGTGTGTTAAGGTAGAAGGAAAGGTTATAGCCTATGCACCCGACAGTTGATGGTTCACGAGGTAGAAAGCCTAAAGATAGGCAGAAGTCGTATGCTGATAAAAGACGTTGATAGATTGAATTCCAGGTGGGTGAGTTATGTTGGAAGTCTCACCTTGGAAAGGTATCATTCGGTTCAGAAAGCGAGGCAAGTTGAGCTCAAGGTACATAGGGCCTTTCCAAGTCATGGCTTCAGTAGGAGATGGTGGCTTATAGCTTGGAGTTACCAGAGGAACTAAGTGGGAATTCACCCGATATTCCACGTATCTCATCTGATGAAATGTTTGGTGGATGAAGATATGGTTATCCCACTAGATGATATCGAGGTAGATGAACAGCTCAATTATGTGGAGAAACCAGTGGCAATCATTGATCAAAAAGAGAAGAGGCTGAGTAATAAAGTGGTTCCACTTGTGCGCGTACAGTGGAAGCACAGAAAGGAATCTGAGCCTACGTGGGAGACTAGAGAAGAGATGAGATAGCATTGTCCACATTTGTTCGAGGAATAACAGGTTTCGGGGACGAAACCTATATAAAGGGGGTGGACTTGTAACGCCCGGAAATTTTCTTTGAAGCCGGCGAAAGAAGGAAAAGAAATAAAGTCCAAAGTCGAGGGACCAAACTCGCCAACGAGAGAAAATTCAAGGAATGGGAGTATAAAAGGGGGAGAGCACCCCTTTTCTTGCCATTTTTCAGCCAAGAAGGGAGGAGAGGAGAAGAGAATGAGAAAAGGAGGAGAAAAGCTTGGTTCGGGTGGATTCGAGCGTGGAAATCATCGTGTAGCAGGTCAAATCGAAGCTCTACTCGACGGGAACGTTTGTGTGAGTTCTAGGACCCCTCATTTACTTGTTTTCAACTGATTTTGGGGCTGGAACACATCTGAAAACCCCTTTTATCAAGTTTTGGCTGTAAACCCATTTTTATGAATATGTGTATGTGTATGATGCGTTTGAGGCTTGATTTCTTGCTTGGTTATGCTTGAATGAGGTCGTGGCATGTTTCCCTAAGGTTTAGGAGGGTTTATTTGAGCTTAAAAGAGGTTTGGAAGGGGTTGGAGGCCGAAAAACCTCGGCTGCAGTCGGGATAAACTGCATTCTGCATTAGCTAGGGCTAGGCGACCGACTGGGGGCGATTGGAGGCCATACGGCGATTGGCGTGTGACGGAGGTCCATGCACATGATTGCCATGCGACTGAGGTCCATACGCATGATGGACATGCGACTGAAGTTCATGTGCCTGTAAGGCATGCGATTGAAGGATTGTGTGACTGAGGCTCATTCGCACGAAGGTTATGCGACTGAGGTCCATGCACCTGGAGGCCATGCGACTGAGGTTCATTCGCACGAAGGGTATACGACCAAAGCCCATGAACCTGAAGTCATGCGACTAAAGGCCATACGCATGAAAGCTATGCGACTGAGAGTCCATTCGCATAGATGTCCATTCGCACAGGGCCCATTCGCCTAAGTGTTCAGTCACCCGGAAGGCCATGCGACTGGAGGGTGTCCATACGCCCAAGTAGGGTTCATATGCCCGAAGGAACAACGGTTTATTCTATGACTTCGAGGGAAGGTGCAGTTGTGGGTTTTGACTCGGGAGGTTCCCGAAGGTTCGTGTAAGTTGACTTTCAGGTCATAGATGTTAAGTTTGGCATGTTGATGATGACGTTATGTATGATGTTATGTGTGATGTTACGCATGGTTGTGTGTGATGCATAGTATGTATGAGGGTGTTACGTATGCAAGATGATGTCTGTATGGTGATGCTGAATGTTTATGTGCGTGTTCCTTGCTATGTATGTCTATTTTCCCTTGACTTGCATGTTCGTTAATGAATGAATTGGAAGTATTATGTAACGTAAAGTGAAAGACGATAAAAAGGGGGACCTGAAAGAATGCATGCTTAAATAAACGAGAGTAATGAACATCTTGCAAGCATTTGATAACGGGGCATGCCAATTATAAGGTGTTAGTCCAACAGTGTGCGGGTTCGCTACCCCGGGAGTATGCACATTGGGGTCCTTCTCTGTGATCGACCAATTATATATGACCTTTACCGCTACCTCTAGTACTGTGGCACCATGTTTAGCTGTCTATTTATAGACTTCGGCCTAGTAGCTAAATAGTTTGGGGTGTAGCATCTGGTATTGGTACGGAAGATATCCAATGCGCAAGTAAAGATGTAATAATGAACGAACGAATAAAGAAGATAGTAATGATATCACCTATGTGTGTGTATGATGTGTGATCATGCAAATTTAACAAACGGTTTTATTGAAAGTAAAGTATATTTACATATAAACTAGAACTCACTCAGCAACGCTGACTTTTATGTGTTTCCAGTTGGCAGGTAATGTTGTTGAGGACGACACGGGGTGAGTACTCAGCTTATTTTGGATGACATCCATATTCATAATGCTTTTGTATTGTAATAGAACAAATATTTTGTAATTGAACAACGATGTATTTTGTTGCAAAAGTTTTAAGATAAAATGATGTTTAATGTTTCCGCTGCAACGTTTTATGAACTATAAATGCAATTATATGTTTTATGTGCGATGAGGATCCAACTGTAGGCGTCCCGGAAACGGGGCCTTACAGTGATTGGTTTTAGTTAGGGGGTGTGGCCGTGTTGACGGTAATGGTGGTAATATTATGGTTAGGGTTGTGCAATCTGATAGGTTTTTTTAATGGTGGTGGGTAGGTAGTGCCTGGTGGTAGTGCAAGGAGAGAGATTGATGAAGTGGTAGTTCAATAATAAATGGGTATTTAGGTTCTTTTATCTTCACTTAACTGGAACCTTAATGAATATCCAAGTCAAGGACCACTGATGTTACATTTGGAAAACATTCAGACTAATGATGTACTTTTTTAAAAGTTTGGAGCAATCCTATAACATGAGCATACCACTGGGACCAACTATTATATGGGAGGTTCAGGTTCACCTATGAAGAAAAAAAAGGAAGATTAGAAACATGACATGTTTTTAAGTGTCTAAATTATGATTAATGCTATTAACACAAACAATTATATGGGATAGGTTGGGTTCACCTATTTAACCCTCTAAATAATGGTGTTAGTAGCATATTATTATGATTGATTGAACTCTTCCATCATGGCTTGAGTATGAGATGATGAAAAGAGGCAAAATTCTGACTATATAGTGATAATCATTGCATCTTATACTATTGACCGGAATAGAACAATTCAGTTGATAATCATTGAATAGTATTTAGTGTAGCCGACCATTGTATGCATAGTACCACTCTTGCCCACTTAGTGAAAACAAGTAAAAATCTTGAACGAGTTGAAGGTTTAAGGTTTGTAGCACAACCTCTTTATGGATTTGATCATAACCGATGATATCACCATTGCAAATCTGCATGCCGAAACAAGTCACTGTTTGTGTCAAGAGTTGCGTTTTCCTAACAAAAGATTCTACCATGAAATGGTATGTACATTCGTTGTCAATTAATCAACACATCTATAGATTTAATGGTGTCATGAAGAGTTAAGGTGGGTGTACATGACTTCTTGAAGATGGCGTGAAGGTTGATTTTAGCCATGTCGTCATGACAAGTAGTGGGTTTCCTTGGTGGCTAGAGTATTATGATGATATGCCTCATTACCATCCGATAGGAGTTGAATATTACATGCCTTACATTGATGTGCGGGCCCATAATTTTCCCCACAATAAAACATTCTCTCTTTTAATACCGAGATTGTTTTTCATCCCCCAAAATATGAAGAGGTGAGGTTGCAAAATGAGATCTACTTATTTATATGCACTCTCCAAGGGAGCCTTATTTTTATTTTTTGAAGCGTATACTACATTACATATAGGGGATGTTGGATTTTGGTCTTCATATTCATGTTACTATGTGCCACTCCCTCACCGCATATTGTGATGACAATTGGTGTGGATGCCCAAACTCTAAAAGGTCGGCATCAAAATATTATGTTGATTTGAGTTATAACATTTTATCTTGGTCATCAACATCAACATCAACAAAGACATAATAATATTTCAAGGTCCAATGTCGAAGTCAAATACCGGCCATAGCCAATACAGTTGCAAAAGTGACTGGACTATGAAATTTGTTACTTGATTTGTACGTTCCTCTTTGTTCAGCTAACGTGGCCTATTGCGACAATGTTTAGGTCGTTTACCTATCTAAAAACCCCATTCAATACCAACGAACGAATCATATTAACTTTTTTTTTGTCAAGGAAAAAGCTCGTGATTGTCACGTTCGTGTGCTCCCTGTTCCGTCCGAGTTTCGATATGTCGATATGTGACATTCGTCACCAAACAGGTGTGTTGACCTTTGAGTTTGACTTCTAACTTTGGTTTTGTCATATTTGGGCTTAACCTTAATTGATTATTCATTTCAATGTTGATAAAAAATTATCTTAATGGGCCTAGGGCATAGTGTTTGGCCTAGGGTTTTAGTCATCAAGATGGCCATTGGGCTTACCATCGAATAAGGTCCTGTGCATTGGCCTAATCAAGAACTTTTTTTATAATAAGTAGAACACTAAAATTTATGTTAAAACCCAACTAATCATACATCCATGGAATTTGCCTAAAGTCTAGTAAATGAACTTGAATTAGTTCAAATATATAAAGTATCTTATTTCTAAGGCATATAATAGCTCATTGGAACGGTCTTAGTGCATGAAATTTAAAAACGTAAAAATTGGACAACATGCAATTCAAGACAAGTCGGATTGGGCGAGACGGGCCAAGGGCCTGAAGACCCCTGCCCTTCTTTGTTTGCGGCTGAGATTGGTAGGCAAGGGGGAATGCCCCTTGTTTTTTCATTTTTACAATCCTAATTCACCTTCTCCTTGGAAACCCTAGCCAGCACAACCAATTCTCCTTGTTTTTACCTAAATCCATCGAAAATCATCATCCATATTCAACAAACAATCAATTTTGGTGTATTGCTTCATTCAAGAACAAGTCTTGATCCAAATCGTTCATCCATTCATTCTCCGGTAAATATTAACTTTATTTCATCATTGTATTTGATGACATTTATCATCCTATAGTAAGATTCATCATGTTTTCTTCTTTCTTTTCATTATTGGGATGATAACCCTTGGAAGATCTGGGCGTTCAAGCGTCGGGTCTACATATAGATAAAACCCTAGTGCCTTTGTTCTTGATTGTTCATTGATCTTTTGAGTTGCGATTGTAACCTCTTGAAATCTGGACTTAATGTAAGGCCCCGTTCCCGGGATGCTTACAGCTAGTCGATCATCGCACAAAAACATACATTTCTATTTATCTTACATAAACATTGCAGCGGAAACATTCAAAAATGACATTTCATTTTATTATAAAAGCTTTTGCAAAATAATACATCATAAACCAGTTATAAAATACATTATTGCATTACATCACAAAAGCCTTATATAAATGAATGCCATCCAAAAGAGCTGAGTAGCCGCCCCGTGCCATCCTCAGCAACCATTACCTGCCAACTGGAAACACATAAAATCAGTGTTGTTGAGTGAGTTCTAGTTTTATAATAAAACATACTTTTCTTTCATTAAAACCGTTCATTTCTTTCATGCGATCATACATCATACGTACACATAGATAATATCATTATTATCTTCATCATTCATTCATACTTTAACTTTCGTTCATTTATCATGCGTCATTAACTTTTACATTCCTTCATCATTACATCTTTTCCTTTTCATCAAACCATAAACTTTACCCTTTTGTTCATGGTACTGGACCTAGGCCTATCATAGACCTTCTATAACGGTGCACAACACCTCTTGGCCATAATACCTAAGTAAAGTTAGGTTCACTATTGCCATATGCAATACCTTTCTGTTCATGGTTCTAGACCTAGGCCTATCATAGACCTTCTAAAAAGATGCACCGCACCTCATGGTCATAGTACCTAAGGTATGCAGCACTGGTTCTATACAAATGGTCAATCACAAAGAAAGACCCTGATGTGCATTCTCTCGGGGTAGCGAACCCACACACCGTTGGGCTAACACCTTTTAATGGCGTGTCCCGACACACAAGGCTTGCAAGACTTTCTTTACTTTCATCATTTATTAATGCATCCATTCATCATGTTCCTCTTTTCATCATCTTTCACTTTACATTACATAATACTTTCAATTCATTCATTAACATAACACGTAAAGCCATAGGAAAGATAAACATTCATCATAATCGGGAACATCAACATACACAGTCATCATCATCATATAGGGCAACATCATACATACATAACATACATCATGCATAAATATGCAACATCATCATTATCATGCCTAACATACCCCCTAAGGTCTCAACAATCATCTTACATGAACCTACAGGAATTTCCATATCAAAACTTACATCTGCACTTTCCCCCGAAAGTCAGTAATTAACTACACATTTCCCCGGGTACAACACCCCTACTTGGGCGTATGGACACCCTTCAGTCGCATGGCCTCCAGGCGACTGAACATCATATGAATGGACCAATACGGATGAACACCTATGCGGATGAACACCCAGTCGTGCGAATGGACCTCACGCGGATGAACACCCAATCGAATGAACACCCATGCAAATGACCTCATGCGGATGGACTCAATGCGGATGAGTCCTATGCGAATGGAGCTAATGCGAATGGATCTCATGTGGATGAAACTAATGTGGATGAGCACCTATGCGACTGGGCCCTCAGTCGCATGACTCCCCATTCAACTGGCCCCCAATCGTATGAATGAATCCTCAATCACGCGAATAAACCTCAACTGCACCTCAATCGGCCGTATGGCCTCCATTCGGTCGCTTAGCCCTAGCTAATGCAGAATGCAGTTCATCCCGAACCTGTCATTTTCAACCTCCAAGCTCATCCAACCCCATTCTAAGCCTAAATCAACCATCCTAAACCTTGGGAATGCATACCACAACACCATTCAAGCACACACAAGCCGGAAACAACCTCCAAACACATCACACACAAACACATACACACGAGTCAAACACACACATTCAAAAATGGGTTTTCTATGTGTTCCAGCCCTAACATCGTTTGAAACATGTAAAAGAGGGGTCCTAGAACTCACACAAACGACCACAACGAGAAGAGCTTCGAATCAACACGCTACACTTCGATTTTGCACGCTTGAATCTATTCGAACCAACCTTTTTCTCTCTTTTATCCCTTTCTTCTTCTCCTCTCTTTTCTTTGCTGAAAATTTGGGTGTGGGGAGAGGGTAATGGCTGCCCTCTCCCTTCAAATATCTCCACTTACCCAACTTTCTCTCATTGGCGAGTTTGGTCCCCCGACTTTGAACTTTATTTCTTTTTCTTCATTCGTCGGCTTCAAATTAAATAACCGGGTGTTACACTTAATGGACGTTTTTGTATCATAATTCATTATTAAAAATCAGTAATTTATGGGTATTGGATCAATCGGGGTGATAGAATAATGGATCTAATTGTTAAACGTATAAAAATTGGAACCGGAGAGTAAAAGTGGATGAATCTGTGTTTTGACAGTAATATAGTGTTAATCCACAATCTAATTCCTTTTTTGGTCATTGTGGTCTTATATTAAATGTTCTTACGGGGTTCAGGTCAATAAAGGTCGAAAACCGAGTTTTTGAACCCAATAGATATTGCTGAAAATTTGGACAGTTTGTTGTCAGAAAAATGGGTCATCTTGTGCAGCTCGTAATGAGGTCATAACAAATCCAAATGAGTCAAATTATTTTTCTAAAAGCAATCTCGATGAGTCCCCTAACAAACCCAAGTGGTCCCGTGCCGTTTCAACATCGTTTGGTCCTCAAACGCAACACACAAAACTGAAGGTCAAAACTGACGAATCTGGACAGCAGGTTGGTCCGTGTTAGTCGAGTCATATCTTTCTCATATTTTATTCAAATGATATTATTATTTTTCTGGAGTTTATTTTGAAGTCTTATCTTTCTAACTACTCCTATTACACAACTTTTCGTTACCGTTTCAACCTCCAACCAGATTATTCAAAACTGGTGCGCAATAAGCTCTTCATGCTGAATATTTTTGTTAAACTTAAAAATAAAGACTTGAGACTAGATAATCAAATAAAGACAAGTATAATACTTAAAATTGTTAAAGTGACTTTTAAAAGGATAATATTATAATATAATATCTTAAGTTTGTATGGATAGATTGACGTGCATCAACGGACATTAATAAAGTAATATAAATCGACAACTAATTACCCAAACGTGATAAAATATACAGTTTAAGGTCGACTTTGGACTTGTCATAAAATTAAATCATGTTTTCATAAAATTAAGGAATTGTGATGGACTGGACTTCGAGGACTACACCCAATTAGGTCAACTTGGCCATTTAGTAATTTGTTTGGTGTTTTGTGTTCTATAGTGATTTGACATTCTTACTGTGTACTTTTGGACTTTGCTATTTCGAGGTGAGTTTTGCGGCTCTGTTTTTATTTCAATTATTTATAAAATTAGGGGGAAAAGTATGATCACCCTTTTATGATGTGAATTTATTTAATCTTTGGGACTATTGTGTTTACTATTTTGTAAGTTAATATTTGGTACATGCATGAGTTTCTATGTGGTTCTTTATTCACAACTATTTAACTCCAGTGTTGGAGCCGACATACAGGTATTGATAGTACTATTGGGTTGACACCCCCACCCTTGTTTGTTATTATACTAGTTAAAACTAACAGTGGCCATGAACGGGGCCTAGGTTGAATATGTTCCAACAAGATCTGTGTGTACGTCATAGGTTTAGTTGTAAGGCTCATGTTTACATGTGATATTGCTTACTTATAACTGTATGCACTTATGTCCTACCAAACAATTAGGTTTAGTTGTGAGGCTCATGTTTAAACATCAAGTTTTGTTTATCGATTAAACCTACGAACTCACCAACAATATGTTGATCTTTTTGACCATATCTTTTCAGGTAACAACCATTGAGGATAGCTAGGGATGCTGTCTTAGTGATCAATTTATGAAATGCATTTAGAGACATGCCTTAGTGTTTCTGACATTATGTTATGTTGGGATTATCTCTGTCGATCATGTTTTGTTTACTTGTTCCCGGATTGTGGATTTATATTTCACTTTTGACTGTTTGACTATGTTAGTCGTGGAATTGACTAACTGCGACACAAGTCTCCATTTGTGCCGGTGACATCATGACACGTTAGTTTTCATCATTTAATACATCTCAATAAATTAACAATGTGTTATGACGATCCCTCCGTCGCATCCTTGTATTTCCGCTATAAGCAGGGGTGTGACACGATATCTTTGGGAAGGGCCTTTCCTCGAGACACTTATTTAGTAGCTTTAGACCCAGTTTGAACGTCTGTTCTTTTACCGCTCGATGCAGGGGCATATTAGCAACATATATTCATAAGTCTAGGGTATTGATGTGTTAACTTATCATTAGGGGTGTTCATCCAATCAAATTCGAGTTAATGGAATTATGAGATTAGGGGTGTTCGTAAAATCGAATTCGAGTTAATCAAATCGAAGTCGAATTTTGAAATTTTCAAACAGGATACGAATTCAATTTGAATTAGTCGATTCGAATCAAATTGAATTCGAAAAATTTAAATGGAATTCAAATTCAATTCGTATTGGAAAAAAATTCAAACTGGAATCGAACTCGAATTTATTCAAATTGTATTGAGAAAAATATTAGTAATCAAATAATATTTTTAAAATCTATTCGAAAGATTCAATTCACATGCTCAAAATATATAACAAACATAACTTATATAATATTTCGAGTTTCAATTAAGTCAAAAGGTACCAACTAGGATTTAATATTTTAGATTATATATTTTTCAAACTCTTAATTTTTAATTTCTCATATCCAATATTTCTAATTTAATATATAAAATAAATAAGTGTAAGTGTGTGTAATTCTAATTCAAATTACAAATCGAATCAATTTGAACATCACATATTCACAATTCGATTCGAATTCGATAATTAGACTTCGAATCAAATTCAAATTTGAAAATTCGAATCGAATTTCAAATCAGTAATTATTTTTTAGTTTTTTGAATCCGATTTAAATATTTAGCTCCCCTACTTAGCATATATATATATATATATATATATATATATATATATATATATATCTATATATATATATATATATATATATATAATATATATATATATCCATGTGTAATTTGGATAAATTGTGAGATAGTGGGTATCATAAAGGCTACGTACTTTAACTCATGTGGTCTTCATCTACTATCTTAAGAACTACAAGAACAATTAAGGGTTATGATAATAGATATGTCACTGCTACGCTCTAACTGCATCTCAAGGAGCTATATCCTCATAAAGATGCACCTTTCAAGCAACAAATTAGTACGAAATTACCCAAGAGCTAACCAGCTCCTTCTATATTTTCGGGTCAAAATTCATCTCATAATCATAAATCATCTTAGTGCAAGCAACCTTGAAACATGAAGGCCTTGATTATTCAGAAAACATGAATGATCCCTCCAAGCATGGCTAATCTAAAGTGTTCCAGTGGCGGTAAGAGCAGCCAAGATGAAGATGTAAACCCGAACTATTGATCTTGAATAGTTTTTAAGTATGTCATGTGAGATTAGAGAGGTTTGGGCTTCATCTCATTCAATATATGCTAGTTTGGTTGTCAAAAAAAATGTAAAAACACATGTTCTTATTCACTGAATGCAATGCCATTGCAAAAATTGTATTCATGTTATCTTCAATTAACGCAATGACGTTACAACAGTTGTGTATTACACACAAAACCCAAAACCAAGCGGGCAGAATGCATATGCTTGTGTGCCTGCATTACAAGAAAACAAGAACAACAAAAATGGGGTGGAGGGTCAAATAATAATGTGTGCAAGTGACCAAGTGTGTCAAACTAATCCACATATGCAAATATGATCCAAAGACGTATATTAAACGTAAATACTAGTTGTGCATATATGTTAGATAGCACTCCTGACCACATTCATATCAAAATATTCACATCTTATCTGGTTCAGATAAGATCCTTTCGATCTCTTCTAAAAGGCGTTCCTTTTCATCTCTCATCTCCTCGTTCTGCTTCTGGAGTTCTTCGATCTGCTTAGTTTGTTCAGAATCCTTCCTGAAATGTTTAAGGGGGTGTTTGGATTAGTGTATGCTTATATACATTTACTCAGGTTCAAGGGGGTATTTGAATTTGTGTGATTGTACCTGTTCATGAAAGCCAGATTAAGTTTAAGTGATCGCACTTCCTTCTCAAGATTTTCACATCGCTTCAGAATAGACTGCATGTCTGATGAAGTTGCAGGCGTTTGAGTTCTTCCCTTTGCTTCTGCCATTCTAATGCACCACACATCACGGCAATGAAAATATTATAGTGATAAAGTATATAGATAAAGATTTCAAGTAATTCTAAATGATAGATATCTCTTCATCACATATTAACCAAAGAAAGTGGTAAGAAAAATATGCATGACAAAGAACTAGATTGAGTAAATTTATATAAGAGGTGCAAATATGGGCAGAATCAAATTGGTTTTTGGTGTCAAATAGATAACTTTTTGTATGAGTTTACATTTTATATATTCTATAAACAACTAGAGTGTCAAATATGATGCAAACATTATATTATATTGATAATAATCTGTCTTATTCATTAAAACTACACCTTGGGCGATTTTCAATCCCGTTTGCAGAGAATAAAAACCCTTGAAAACCAATTGAGCTAGACATTTGTTAGCAATAAAGTAGAACTTCTACTTTGTAATGATTTTATATATTTCAGAAATATAGATATCTATAAATCCTGAATTAACCAAAGATAGGATTACGTACTTCCGTGACCTTTCCACCCTGCGTTTCTTTGTAGGATCCCTACTGTCCACTGCATAAGTTAAGAAAATTTTACAAAGTTGCAGATGTTCATATCTTGTAGTTGCTCATGTAAAGTAAAATGAGTTAAAAATAATTATCACACTGTTATTGATAAGATATTAGATATAAAAGTGTATTTTCATATAGAAATATGCAACATTTGACTTTTGAGAGTGTCCAATGAATTGTTTTTTAACAACAAAGTTGGAATTATTTTTAAAAAATGTATATTTGAGAAATACAGTTAAGGTCTATATCAACAGAAGTTAGAAATTATTTCTTGCTAACTATAACAAAATCCAGGTTAATTAACTGAAGGCCCCAACGAGTTATAAGCTGAGTGACCTTAACAAATAAAAAAGTTATTAACTTCTTTAAGGGTGGAAAAAGAGATGCATATAATTTAAAGTGAACTCCAAAAATTCACCTGAGGTAGCCGATGTTACTGATCCAAAACGAATTAGATTTTTCCTCTTCTGGTGAACACAACCAATATATATTAGTATGGTGTATAATGATTTAATTTTCAGGTGCTGTAAAGAAGTACATACAATCTCAACCACTTCCTTCTTCCAAATTTGGTTTCAAATTCGGATATTTATTCTAAAGGTTGCAATTTTTAGTTCTTATTTGCACACCATCATTATGGTGTAAGCGATTAGTGATGCTGATTTGGCTCCCTGAGGATTTTTTAATCTAGTCATTACTGAACCATAAGCGTAGTAGTCAAACTGAAAGTAAAATTGGCAGTAACTACTAACAGTAAAGCAAACCTTGTGGTCCTCTTGAAGATTATCATGCATTTGTTCCCTTGTATCTGTGAACCAATAGAGAAAAGTGGCATAAGTAGCATGTTTGATGTTTTGTTTCAGAAACACCATCAAAACAGCATATCTTTCAGCACCCTAACACGTTGAACAGTTCTAGTTGCATTTCATGATGTAGTAATATAGAAGATAAAATATGTAAAAGAACTATATGGTAAGTGTGCTAAAGGAACTCTGAAGTCAATCACATGAATATTCATAAGTTCTCTACTTTTAGTGTCCTCATATAGTTGCAATCCAAAATACATGATATCTGAGCATCCCAAAAGAGCTAAATAGTTGATAAATGTTTTCCACCAGAGCCTTTTCCTCTATGGATAAAACATTATGATAAAACAAATGACTAAAACTCAATGCTGAATTTTGGATCTTCACAATAATCCAAAGATATGTAATACATCATTTTTATCCTTTTGAACAATGACAAGAGTAAGGCCATGAGTTGTGCCTAAGGTTAATTTCAACCATATGAACTAGAGGTAGCAAGTTATACATGACTATTGATAAACGAGTCGATATGGGTTATACTTCGCCTCAAAGAGGTCAAATGTGTAAACTTAATAAGAGTGGGGGCAAATGAAAATGGATTCAACAGGTCAAAAGTCACGCAAAGTACATTAACAGTGCATAAAACCTCTTAATCGTACTTGATTTAAAAATTAGATTATCATTAAAGCAATATTGATTTTTAATCATATTTGAAATTAAGTACTTATAAAGATCAGGAAAGTAATATACAAAAAGTGCTTGCAATTCTACCTGACCCATTTCAAAATATTAGCCTGCCCATTTGCCACTTCTAAAGTGGTGTAAACATCAGTAAGTAGTTTAATTGATGAGCACAGCTTATGTCTTTTACCTGTACCTTTAAATGGCGTTTGACCTGAGTTGGTGGGGCCATCACATACATCAAAACCACTTGAGATTACAGGTGCAGCAGCAGATGATTCACTTTGTGAAGGTTCTCTAGATGCAAAACTCATCTGAATCTGATTAGCAGGGGCCACAAAATTTTCCAGGTCAGCGTCTAAAGACCCCTGAACTGTCTGAAACAACCTTGGATCTTGAAGTGTTTCATAATTATGAATTTCATTTATGTGATTCATATTTGAATAACCAAAGTCCTGTTGACCACTATAATAACCCAAAGAACCATCTTCAACTGCTTCTTTTTCAATATGATTGCTAAGCTTCTTGCGCTCTAAGGTACCCTTTAGCATGCTCACTACAGAAGAAACCTTATCAATAGATGAAGATGCATTAGGTTGTGGCATGAACTCATCTAATTGGTTGGGAATGTTATACAGAGAAGCCTCATTGAATGAATTATGTTTGACTGATTCTTGTTTTAACTGGTTGACTCGACTCCCTGATGCATTCTGCATTGCTTCCATACCTATTGCTGTTTGAGAGTTTTGCATTGCAACATACCTCCTCCTGTAACATGTAGAATGTGAATTCATCTTAAAGCTTAAAAGAGAAAGATTTAGACAACAAGAAAAACGATAAAGATTGGTTTTAAGTTTTAAAGTCCCATCTTGTGGCATAAAATTTTAAGCTGGAGGTGACAAAGTGGAAAAGGGTCGTTGCATGTGATTTTTTGGTACCAGGAAAAACAATGTGTGTTAACTCAAGACACTATATGTCCAAATGTTTTTTATTGATAATTATTGTTTCAAATATGCTTACAAAGCTATATTATTTCAAAAATAATCAAATTATTTGGTAAAGAATTAAGAATATTCTAAAGCTTTAAAAATACCCTTTGGGCAGCTTTCAACTTGTTTGACCCGTTCCTTTTAAGCTAATTTCATTATTTTACCTGTTTGTTGGAATAAATTCATAAACCTAATCAACTCGTTCATAGGGTTGAAATTTCCACCTCTAATTCAAGCATTGGTACCTTAACTCAGACGAGCGACTTCTCGTCATTGGTTGAGAACTATGAAACCATGCTGCAGAAAAGTAATAAATATATGAGATCACCACGCAATCAATTGATATATAAGTATGCAGAGTATTTATCAAAACTAACCTTAGCCAAGAATAAGTTGCTAGCCTGCAACCCCCTTTCTGCCACAGTCCTGATGGAAATATCCACATTTCTAGTTAATATATAACACCATTTTGAATCCAAGACTCGAGAACACAAATAATTTACTTTTAAACCATCAAGTACCTAGTGGAATTGTCATTTATGTAATTTGAGGATTCACCAACTTCTAATGAACTTTGTGGTAGCAGATTCTCATTGCTCTTTTCTCTTTCAAGGGAAACCCCATTTTGGTGAGTGGATAAACTAGCTTGATCAGTAAGCATCCTGTGGTCAACAAGAATATAATATATGAACAATTGTTTCATTGCTGAGACATGTGACTTGGAAAACAAACTTACATTCGTGATAATTGTCGAGAACGATTATGAATTAAGCTTGTTGGATTGTGGCCTTGATTCTATTAACCAATATCATAATAACAGTTAAAAACCATAAAGTGTAATGAAAGTAACAACATAAAATAGAAAGAGATAGCAACAGATTATGCAATTATTATCACTAAAAGTTACTTGGGAAAAGTTAAATTAAGATGAAACTGCTTGCCTCTGCAGTGGTTAGCCAGTTTTTGAAAAGTTCCTCACTATCTGCTCTGAAGTTATTAGAAAGATTCTTGAAACCAAGCATCTCCATGGTTGGTGATGGCATGCCGACTGAGCTCTCCATTAGCGTGCGTATGAACATATCTTCACTTGTATTTCTATACAGATCTGAATAAACTCTTCCCTCCATCTCCATGTAACCCTTTCCAGTTTCACCTGTAGATGTACTCAATTTCTTCTCCTGATCCCCGTGATTCACATACACGTTATCAATAAAATCTCCCTTGGTTCCATTATTAATCATAATATTATGGACCAATAGGCTTTGTAGACTTAAATCAATCAAACAGAAACAAACTAAATAATCAAAAACATGTAAATCTGCTGTCACTACAATAACAATCAACAAGAATAAAAGAATTCATGAAGAACAGATCTTAATCACTAAACACTAAGGTTGTTCTTGACTTCTTGGTGCCCCTTCTTCAAACACTCAACTGATGACATTTAGATAAATGGCAAAAGACAGTCATCAAACTACCAGGAACCAAGAGTTTAACCATTCAAAAGTCAACACAGAATAAACTAACGAGTGGCCTGACGTATACGAAGGGATATACGCGTATTCATCTCAGTCGGAGTAACTTCAAACACTTGGGGTGCACATTAAAAAAACCTCAAATATAGGATCTTTGACTATAAATTCCCCATGATTCCCTCTACTCTACATTTGTCTGTTCTCTCAAGGTGTCAAACCTCAGTACAATACTAAAGATATACATCAAAATGCAACTGTCTTCCACACACAAGAACACTCAACAAGATCCCTTATCTATGAGTCCAAAATATTCTTTCACATGAAAAAAATAACAAAAAGACCATCAAATCTTTGTGGGGTGTCGTTATTATTAATCTACACAAACATTTAGAGCTGTACTGATGTAAAGGTACAAACTTGAAGAACATAATACAATGGTATTGACAATATGAGTATATGATGCTTCTATGATTGGCATAATAATAATAATGTATGAGGCAGTTGTTGGAAGTAATGGATTAAAGAAATGGGAATTATGATGAAAAAACTTTTTGTGATGGTGAAAGCCATGAAAGAGATAGGTTCAACTGCCGTTTAAGTTTTGGGAAATTTTAAAATGTAGTTGTTAAAAGGGCGTTTTCATATGGGTATTTATATTCAAGTATTCAACTTGTGCATCATCAAAGCAAGAAATTTTGCACTTTGGAATTTTCCAATCGATAATAATAATTAGATATAATATGTTTTTATTGATAAAAAGTAGTTTAGATTAGTTGAATTATGATCTTTTTATTCTATAAAGTTTGCCGTTGCTTTGATTAAATTAATATTATAATTTTTAAATTTTTGATGTTGCATAATGTTATGTGTTATCGGGGCTTGGTTGTGGTGTGAGTGAGGAAAAAATGCTATAAGGTATGCCTATTTTTTTCTCATCAAGAAATACTCAGAAAGATGTTTAATTGGAGAGGTTTGGTTGGTGATTAGGTCATCATTTTTAATATATTATTACTATTTGTTTAAGTTTAGTTTTTATAATAACAAATGTAATTAATATATTATTGAAAAATTAAGGGCAAATTACGTTTTTAGTGCATGTGGTTTGACAATAATGATTGTTTCAGTACAATTGTTTTCTATTACATTAATAGTCCAATAGTTTAACTATTTGTTTCGAACTCACCCACGCCTTTGACACTGTTAAAATTACTGGTTAAATTAATATGAAATGACTAGTTTGCCTTTGACTAAGAATATAAAATAATAGTAAAAAAAGCCAAATAAACCCCCCTTGATTCCAACATCCATACTTCGACCCACCCCTCCCACTTGAAAACCCACTGGTGCCCATGTTAGGACCCTTTTCGGTACGGAGTACTAACTGATTTACATGTGTATCAAACCAAATAGGGTGGAATCCTATTTGATTGGCGATCCAATCAGTGAGAACGCAAGTATAATCAATCAAAGAATGAATCTAAATGTTAAGAATGATGTTAAAATTATTAATTGCGATCTAGAACTTGGAACAGGTTATCTTAGGTCTCTGGACGGCTAGGGTATGATTTAGTGCGTAGGGATTCGAATTGTTACGTTTTCCCACGAATTAAGTGGTATTTATAGGTTTGGGTTTTCTACAGAATCGTTGAAGGGTGTAAGTTACAACACAGCAACATAAAGAGAAGATTAACTAAACTTTAATCAAACAGTAAACTGGATTAACCAAGGTAAGACACTAAGAACACAAGTAATGTAAGAGACAGAACACAAAGAACACAAGTATATGGTTTTCAAGATTGCAATATGTTGCTTTCTCTATGTTCTATTACAAGTGTTACAAAGCATAAATAAAAGATACAAGAACATGAGATACTTATACTACATCCTACAGCTGGCTATACTTTGAAAGCCAGCTGGATACAATTGACTAGACACAAACAAAATCAATTGTAGAGTCAAAAGGCAGATGCCTTTTGACTTGTGACTATGACATGTCATAGCTCACATCCTTATCTATTACAAAAAGGATAAAGTACATAAAGTAGAAAGTTACAAACTCAAGACCTCAATGTACAATTACCAAAAGCATGGACCTTTTCACCAACTCATGTAAGTTGGTGACTTGCAGAGATGCAGCGGAAATGTGTCCAGCTTTATGGAAAAGTACATCAGATAAAGCATATATTAAAAGTCTTCGGAGGAAATCTGTCTTCATAGGTTGAAGCTTCAGAAGACTTTGTCTTTGAGGCTTCAGAAGACTTCATCTTTGGCTTCAGAAGATATTGGTCTTGGCTTCGGAAGATTTCACACTTAGAGTATTTTTGTTGCATGTGTGAAACTTCCGAAGCATTCTTCTTCAGTACTTGTGCAGCATGCATACAGGATAAGCTTTGGATGTTTGGGTTACATCAGCCTCTTCATTAGTCTCTACAAACTCCCCCTAGGCTGATGCTACCAAAACACTAAGTAGACTTCAGATATCAACAGTCTTCATTAGAATGATAGCCATCCCTTTCTTCATGAGATGATCAGGATTCTTCAAACTGTCAAAGTATCTTCTCATATCAAAAAAGTCATGTAGAGGCAACTGAAACATATCTTGCCATGTGTAAATGTCTTTAATGCCTTGATCTCTAATGACATGCCATCTTTCTGGATTTGTGGTGTATGTCCAGGACAAGATGGGTCTTCCTGATGCTAGAGGAGCTACTGAAGTTGGAGTTGATTGAGCATCCTCTGGCTGCATATCCTCAGGATGTTCTGACTTATCCTGGGGTTTAGAAGAGGGTGTAGTCTTCTTCTTCTTTGGCTTTGGTTTAGAAGCCATCCTTTTCTTTCTCTTTCCAAATTTTAACTGAGAAGACTAGCCTGCAGTACCAGATTGATCTTTGTTGTCTTTCTCAGTTAGGACTTCCTCTCTCTCAGGCTCAGAAGGAGAGGGAGGTTGACCCTGCTGTGGATCAGAAGATGAAGCTTGCTGAGTTTCAGCAGGAGGTCCAGGTTGTGTTGTCTTTGGTTGTTCAACCTTAACCTCCACTTCAGATGAATCTTGACTTGGAGTGGAGTGTAAGTCAATGAGCTCTCCACTTTTGATCTTCTGCTTGATCACCCTAATATGCTCATCCATAGTGGATAGAGACATGGGGCCAAGTCTCCTTTCGGAGAATCCATATAGCTTCAAGAAGCTCATCATCCTTTGCCTGTCAACAGATTTCTTCATACTCTTCTGAATGATGGCTCTTGATTTAGCAGCTTCTTCCCTTAGCTTTCTTTTGGTTGTCTTTCTTTCCTTAACTATCTCAAGTTCAAGTTGTTTGAGATACTCAAACTCAACATAGTCATAATGCAAGGGAAGGAGTGTTTCTGCCTGATAGAGGCCTGTGGTACTCAAGTAGTTGATCATCTTGATTTTGTCTTCTTCTTTGTCTACCTGAGGTTCTTGTTGAACCACATCCTCTTGTACAAGACTTTCTTGAACTGGGGAGAGGGTAGGCATATCTTTGTACAGTCTTTTTCTTCATCTCTCTTTTTTGACTTGTACTAGGAGTTCTACATCTTCTGCATCCTTCTTCTCCCTTGACCTTTCCAGGTCAACCAGTTTATTCAACTCATCTAAGGGGAGAGAAATGACATTTTCTATGTCATAGTTCCTTGTCTGCAGATAGTTTATCCTGACTACCCTTAACTCATCATTCTGAGTGTCTGGTCTGGGGGCAGCCCTGATAGCAGACTCCATGAGTCTTGAAGACCCAGAAGATGAACTTCTCCCCTCAGCCTCCTTTTCCTCTCTCTCTCTCTCTCTCTCTCCTCCTCAATCTCCTCAGATGTCATCTTTCTTTTCCCTTTGTCACTCACAGACTTTTGTGACTCAGGGTGGAGAGAGCTTTGGCCTTCATTGCTTGTTGCAGCATTTGAGCTCAGGCCAGAGAGAGTTGAGAAGCACCTTCACCAGCAGGTGTCTCAGAAGGAATATGGATCTCTAGACAGGGCTTTCAGGTTCTGCCACTGGGCCTTCAGTCAAGGTTTCCCCTATGAAGCTAATCTTAGGGTCTGCCTCAACATCCAGTTGACCGATGGCATTGCCTGATTGCCTAAGTCTCCTTCTTAAGCTGAACTCTGCAATGATCATGTCTTGGATTCTTTGAGCCAGTCTGTTAGCTTGTCTTGATTTGCTTGGGTTGACAAGTGGCATGTTGACTAGATCCAGACCTTCATAGTAGTTCAAAGTCTGAAAATTAAAGACTTCTTGTTGTCCTTGAACTCTTATGATGATTAGGGCTTTCCTAATGTTGTCATACTTCCACCTAATGATATGATTTGAAGATGGTGAGGATGACATAGCCCTTGGTATCCCATCCTCAAAAAGACTCTGTATGAAGGAGTCTGTGTAGTCCACATCAATATGAACTTGAGGAGGTTGTTGAGAATGCACAGTTGCAAGTGAGGATGGTGAGTCCTTAATGTCCACTCTCTCTGAAGGACTCCAGGTTCTATAGCTGTAATGACTTTCTCCCCTTTTTTGGTAGCATCACCCACTTGCATAGGTGAGCTGGAAGATAGGTCAATCACATCCACAGGTTCTTGTGTTCCTAGTTGAGCTCTTCTTAAGGGTCTCCCAGCTAGTTTTTCCTTAAGATATGAAATCTCAAGTTGCTGATCATTGATCCTGTTATGTAAGGTAGTCATCTGAGATTCAAGGTGAATGACCTTTGAGACTAAATAGGTGCATGTTTTGGATAGTTTTTGCACTTTTAGTCTCAGATCCCCCTCATCTTCATCAGAAGAATCACTGGGGGTGGAGAAGATTGGACCAGAGTCCTTTCTCTCATTACCAGCTTTAAGTCTTGGCTACTGGATTTCCTCTGCTCACTGATAGTCTCAGTTGAGATGACAGTGGGCTGAGTTGCCATGGTTGAGGTCTTAATAATGTAATCACTTTCAGAAGTGAAAGCCTCTTCCACATGGACATCCTGAACAGGTTCAGGAGTGTCCACCTCAGTTGTAGGTGATTGATGTGGGATAGATGTAGGAGACTCAAGAGTATTCATCTCTCTTTGAGTAGGGGAAAAGAAGAGAGACTCATTATACTCACTGAAACCTAGATATTCATCAGTATAGAATTCAAGGTTGGGAATTGGTTGGTTGAGATCTATAGGCTGGGGATGGTAACTGTCCCCTGAAGGTTGATCACTTGAGTGTTGAGACTCAGAATGATGGCTTAAGGCAGTTTGGTTAATGAGCTCATCAAGCTGAGCATGAGGAACCTCAACACTAATTCTTGAAGAGATGGGAGTAGTTTGCTCCTCAGGAGAAGTGGGAGCTCAGTGTCCACTTCTTCCTATATGGTTGAGTATATGGGGGCCCCCACAGACTGAATAGCCTAAGCAGGGGTTCGCTTGGATTTTCTTTGGTAGGTGATGGTGATTTGAGGCTGTGAGAGTGGTGGGAGGTAGCAGGTGTGGGCTCAACACTAGCTTGTGCTGCTAGGTTGTCACCTTGAGCAATGAGCTCTAACATTTTTGGGACTAGGGCTGTTTCTACCCCAGAGAATCCAACAGTGGCTTTCTTAGAATTTTAAAGATGTTGGCTTCATCTGTCCCAGTTTAAGAATGTTACCTGTTTCCCTCAACTGTGAGCCCAATTCACAGTTAAGAATGTACTGGACATATCTAGGAAACATGTAATACTTTAAGGAGTCTAAATTTGCAAGTAAATTTGTATAGACAAACTGAGAATACCTGAATTTTGACCCCTTGAACCATTCCATGGATTATGAAGGAGAGATCCTCAGGAATCTGGTCCCATCCACCATGCTTGTTTGATAAGTTGTGGATGACCACATGGAGCAGGAATCTCTATTGGGATGAGACCTTCCCTTTCCTAAAGGTCTTTACAGAGAAATCTCCCTCATACCCCATCTGCTCAAAGGAATGATTGACAGCTTCCTTTGGGAAGAACACCTCACCTTCTTCATCATCCAGCTGAAGATGCATGTTGATGATGGCTGGAGTGATGAAGACTATTGTCCCCTGCACCGTGGCAGACAGTGCCTTCTCCCCATCCATAACAACCTCTTGGCGGGTTTTCCAGAATTCTAGCAGATGATCCTCATAGAGTGGAAGATCAATGGTTAGGGAGGTGAAGTAGTTGGACAGAGATAAGAAATGGCAAACCTCTGAGAAATGAGGATCTTTCTCAGAGCGTAACAGAGTAACCTGCTCCATCTCTGCCAGTTGCTCGTCGATAAGATCATGAATTATTTCTCCTTCCTCAGGAGTGTAACTCACAGACCTCCTAAAAATCCCTTGCAAATCAAGTATCATAGTGAATTGAGACTTGATTTGCTGTAAGGGAGCAACATCGTACTGGTCTTGCTGAGATGGTGGATCTGCTTGATTTAAACATTTAACACATCAATCTTTTGTCAATAATCAAGACAGTTAAATAGCAAATATATACATAAACATTAAGTACATAAGTTTAATACATGATTCAATTACACACGATTTAATTTACATAAACATTTAAATATTACTTTTATCTTGAATCATGTGCTCTCCTTCAGGCGGGGCTGAGGTCGAGGCACCCTGGTCCTGAGTCTTCTTGGTGCGCCTCTCTCTAGCATGTGAGGCCTCTGAAGCACCCACATCACCTCCTTCCTCATCATCATCCTTATCATCCTCATCCCTTCCTTCATCACCTCCATCGTCTGTCTCATCATCCTCATCCTCACCATCATCATCATCTTCTCTGATCTTCAGAGGCTCTTCTTTTGATCCCTTAAGCTTGAGCATGATAGACCTGTTAGATGTCTCCAACTCCTCAATCTTCTTTGCTGATTGGGCTTTATGCTCCTTGAGTTGGGCAATTTCCTGAGCCTGTTGAGAGATCTGCTTTGATTGGGCAGCAGTTAGCTCCATTAGTTATCGTAGCTGAGCAGTCTTCTCGTCATCAGCAGCCAACAGCTTCAGCACCATACGATTTAGTGCTGATAGTTGTTCCTCTACCCCACTGGGAGGTAGAGATGATCCTGAGGGGAATGATGGGTGAAATGATGTCATTGCTTGGTGGCTAGTGGTGGAAGTGGTGAATATAGGTGGTGGTATGTTAGTGGGTGGTGGGGTAGTAGTGGTGGTGGATGAGGTAGTGGTGGGTGAAGTAGTGGTAGGTGGAGGTGTGGTAGTAAAGATGGGTGGTATGGTAGTAGTGGTGGTGGGTGAGGTAGTGGTGGTGGTGGTAGATATGATGGCAGTGGGGGAAGAGACTGTGATCATCGTGTACCTCCGTCTCTTTGGCTTCATCCCGTGGGACTGAGCCATCCTCTTTTTCCTTGAACCCCTCGAGGAGGATGCTCCCCCTGGGATGCTGGACTGAGCTGGGGTGTAGGTAGGATCAGTCATAGTCTCCCCAGACTCGCCTGGGCGTCCACCAACCGCCTGAATCCCTCTTTCGGTGGCAACAACCTTGCTGCCCACTGTGCTAGTCAGTGGCTCCTCATCCTCCTCCTCCTCAGTAGGACAGAAATCCTGTTGGAAACCAGCTGTGGTAGCATCTCCATGAGTGGGTGGTGGAGGTGTAACATGTGCAGTGGCGGCCCTAGATGAAGCAGGGCCAGAGTCTCCACCATCAGCATTGTCATCATCATCTGACTCATCAGTGGGGAGCACAATCTGCTCCGTATCTGAGTCGTTGTCGTCGTGGCGCTACTTCCTTCGTGATGGAGCCACATAGTCCTCACGGGCCAGATGCCCGAACAACCTCCTGACAGGGGATTTCACCTGCTTCCCCCTATACACCTTCATCCTGCCCAAGGCGGTATCGTCCATCACCTCTAGCACCACTGCGTCCTCCTTCTCTTTGGTAGTGAAGGGAGCTTTTGGTCTATAATCATCTGCATGAAGCGAGGGTACATGCAAAATCCCTCCTTGCCCTTCGCCTCGATGTTCTCCACCAGATAGGTGAAGATCATCCTGGAGAAGTTGAACGGATGGTTCAGCACCAACGCCACGTAGGCGTTCTGAATCTGATCTGAAAGCTCATCGAAGCCTCCCTTCTTGGAGGAAATGCACTTGAGCAGCAAGTGGGCCAAGTACTTGAATTGGGGGCACAGGTTGCTCTTGTTGAGCACCCTTGCGATGATATCCCCCGAGTACTTGGCCAGCAGAAAACAACCTCGTTCTGTCAGTGGGTGTAATCGGGTTGGGCAGTCAGCATCATCCCCAAACTCTAATACAGTCCTGAGATCATCCTTAATGATCTCAATGGCCTCACCAAAGATAGAGCTCCTGATACGGTGAGGCTCTGAGGTCCTGTCAACAACCGCGCCTTCCAGAAGGCCTGCTGGACTGAGCGGTATAGTGTAAGGAGTCGATATGGCTCGGAAGATCCTCGATCTCCGTAGGAAAGTAATAATGCCCGACAAGTCAGCTGCATTCCTAGATGTCTAATCCAGATGAGCACAAATGTTGTGCTTCGTGCTCATGGTCCAACGACTAGCCATCTGTTACACAATGCAGATAAACGTTAGTGTGTGTCGATGAGTAACAATTTGATTCATTTGAGCTTGAAGTTTTATGTTTTGTCGTGCGAATGAACTATGCGACTGAGATTTAGTCATGCGATTGAGCTCTTACGCACGACTAGGCATGCGACTTGGATCAGTCGTATGCTACCTCATGCGGATACACCAGTCATGCGACTGAACTCATACGCATGGTACAGTCGTGCAATTGAGCCATTCGCCCAGCTCAGTCGTGCGATTGAAGTTCATCAGGGTGTCCATTCGCATGACAGACTGTCTATTCAATTCAAATTCAAATTTTGAGCAAAACTTAATGTTAGACGTCGTGGTTTGGCTCATTAGTCTCGCAAGTGACCGATATAACACCTACTAGCCTTTAATTTCACAATAGACTTAGTTTTATTAGTTTATTCGTCAAACTAAGTCTCGGTTCTATTTAGGGCTAAATTCAGTCATTTAGGTCACAAATCGATTGACATTTGAGTAGATTGCACCGTACTGTACCTGTATAATCACTGGCAATCGTCAGAACACAACAATTTGTAGTCTAGAAAGGTCAGATGAAAATCGGGCAGAGTAACGATAGAGTCGTGCGATTTGGGGTGATTTGGGAGTGATGAGTGACGGCAACCGACTCCCTCTCCTTTTATACTAGGCTTTCCTTCTGTCGTGCAACTGAGCCCAATCACATACTTAATTCGTGCGACTGAGGATCAGTCGTGCGACTGGCATAGTCGGTCACTTTAGTCGTGCGACTAGATGTCAGTCGTGCGACTGTGTCATTCGGTCACCTCCATTCATGCGATTGGTTCATTTTGTGAACCAATCGTGTGAGATTACTCATGCTGATGGTCCAATCGCACGTTTGGGCCATGCGTGTGGTTAGTCTTGCAATTGGACTAATACGAATGGTCCAATTGTACGGTTGGTCCATACTCATGGTCCAGTTGTGCAAATGGGCTCATACGGATGGTCCAATCGTACGGTTGGTCCATACTCATGGTCCAGTCGTGCGAATGGCCTCATACTTATGATTTTGACTTTATGACCATTTGACACTTAACCCTTTTAACTATGAATAAAACATTTTGAGCATTCTATAATTACAAACATGACCATTTGAACTTTGGGAACTTCTGATCAACTCAGGCTTGATCCTTTTAACATTAGAAAACTCGTTTGGTCACCTCAGAAGTGACCTTTTTTTAGTGAACAAGTTCCCGACAGAATTCCAATACGTAGTCTGACTTTTAACAACTAAACTGACAAAATTAAAGAAATGAAACTACTAGAACTGAAAGATAGAATTAAAACATATTTTTGTAAATTTTGTGTGAGGTGGAAATCCTAAGATAGATATCTAACAGATTTATTTCTAGAACAGGCAGCTTCAAGTTATTTTGACCATAAGTGGATCGATTCATTATGGAATCATTCAGGAAAATCAAATTATTCGGGACATGTTACCAAAAACCCTTTGATGCTAGATTCTTGTTTTCATCGAGAGTCATTAGCAAATCTAGGAAATCATACTAGTACCATAAGATGCACACAGTGGTATTGACTTTCAAGAGTTGCAGCCACGATGATCGTCAGTATACTTGTCCTCTTAAATCCATACATAGACTTTTGACATAGATGGTGATGATTTCAGGTTTAATTATTTCATCAAACATTTGTGGATCCCACGCTTATATGGTAATCAACATTCCTCAGGAGATTTTTGAGCGGTCTACGGGTAGTATTCAAGAAGAAACTATTCTAGAGCTTTCAAAGAGATGTTAAGCCTCAGGTCAGTGCCACCGCACAGCAGAGAGGCGCAAACACCAATGAATTCTAGAATATTTAGGTTGTGCTTATCCTCAGGTTAGTGCCACCGCACAGCAGAAAGGCACACAACCTATCTTCTTGTTTGAGCAATTTTATTCTTTTTGCACAGATCGTACCAACAACATAGGTTATTAGCTTGATTGCTTTTTGCATTTTTCATCATGTGCTTTGCTCATTTTATGGTCATCCGCACACATTTGTGGCGTTTATTTTGCTCGTCACCCCTTATTGGAACTCTGTTGATTGTGTTAACCAGGGATAAATGATAACCCACAGCTTGTTGAACAACTTAGTTTGATTTTGAAATCACCAACGAGGTCTACTTATCTATTGTGTTGAATCTACCAACACATCATTTAATGGTCTAGCAACCTCGAGGTCTACTTTCTCCGTGTTACCTTAGTAGTAGCTAGTTTTACTATCATTTTTCCATTCATATTTGCTTAAACTTTTCAGACTTATACTTTAAATTTTGCATTTTAAACAATTTCTTCTTTTAAAGTCCCAAACTATTTGTTCATGTGTACTATCATTTTCCATAGTCATTGAATCAGTATCACAGATACGATCTCATTTCTTTTAGCTTGCATGTCCTCCTCCCTCCTTTTCTTTGAAATTAAATACTAACTTAACCTATTTAACTTAACCTATTCTCCCCCAAAAATTCTAAAACCGAAAAAGTTTTGCTTTTAGGATTTTATTAGGCAAAAAAACAAAACAAAGTAAAATAAAAGGAAAAATTAAAAGTAAAATGAAATCTACTTGTCGGACTAAGTACTGTTATCATCGGAAATCACATCACTTTTATTTTAACACCGTTGACCTCTAACAAATATAGAAAACATGGTTTATCAAAGGCTTTGTGTAGAAGTCAACGCGCGTTAAAAACCCGTATTAATTTTAGCAACATCGATTAAATTATTTTCAAAACAATCACGTATAAAGTGATATTTAATGCCGATGTGTTTGGTCTTAGGATGTTAGACCGGATTTTTAGTTACAGCTATAGCAGCAGAATTATCAACAAATATAGGAGTGTTAGAGAATTTCAAACCGTAGTCCCGCATTTGCTGTTGAATCCAGATGATTTGAGAACAGCAGCTTGCTGCAGCAACATATTCAGCTTCACAAGTTGACAGTGCAACTGATGTCTGCTTCTTACACAGCCACGTGACTAATCTTCTCCCAAAGAATTGGCATCCCGCTGATGTTGACTTGTAGTTCATTTTGCAACCGCCGTAATCCGAGTCACTATACGTTGTGAGCTCGAAATCATCATCATGAGGATACCACAACCCGAGTGTTGGGGTACCCTTCAGATAACGAAATATCCTTTTGACTCCAATTAGATGGTTGACTTTCAGTTTCGCCTGATATCTTGAGCAGAGACACGTTGCATACATGATGTCAGGTCGTGAGGCAGTGAGATGCATGAGAGATCCAATCATGCCTCGGTACATGGTAGCATCCACCAGATAACCATTCTTGTCGGGCGCTATATCATGGTTTGTAGCAAGTGGAGTCCCAGCTGAGGAAGCATTCTCCATATCAAACCGACTGAGAATATAGCCTACATACTTTGTCTGATGTAGAAATATCCCCTATGGTGTCTGATCCACCTGTAACTCGAGAAAGAATTTCATCTCTCCCATGGCACTCATTTCAAATTCAGCCTTCATTATTGCTTCAAATTCTTTACATAAGTCTTCGTTCTTGGAACCGAAGATTATGTCATCAACATAGATCTGTACAAGCAGTAAGGCACCATCCTTCTCTTTGATAAACAATGTACAATCAATCACTCCTCTTCGAAACCTGTGTTTCACAAGATGAGTCGAGAGTTTCTCATACTAGGCTCTGGGGGCTTGATGAAGCCTGTATAAAGCCTTGTCCAGTTTGTAAACTCTGTCTGATGATACGGATCCTCAGATCCCTCGGGTTGACTGGCGTACACTGTTTCTCGGATTTCACCATGAAGGAATGCACTTTTCATATCGAGCTGATAGACTTTAATCTTCATATACGATGCATAGGCTAGGAAGATACGGATGGCTTCTATTCTTTCCATGGGTGCAAACACTTCGTTGTAATCGATTCCCTCGACTTGTCGAAATCCTTGAACTACAAGCCGAGCCTTGTTTCTGATAATGACCCCTTGGTCATCCTTCCTGCATTTTAAAATCCTTTAGTGCCAATGACCTTAGCACCTTTAGGTCTATCCACCAAAGTCCACATACCTAACTTCTTGAATTGAAGAAGCTCTTCTTGCATGACACTCACCCAAGCCTTATCGTTTAAGGCATCACTTACATATTTTGGCTCAAACTGAGACACAAAACATCGATAAGCACCGTCATGAAGGTAGCCTTTTTCCATGGCTGAGGCATAATCAGCTGAATATAGCTGATTTCTTGTCTGTACTCCCGATTATACATCCCCTATGATATTTTCTAGAGGATGATAAACATTTAGATGAGATCCAGGAGTGGTGGGTACAACTACCTCATTATCCAGATTGTGAACCACGGGTTCAGTATCTGAGACAGTGGGAGTATAGGGTTCCGAAGTGTCAAAGGCATCAACATCTGATGCGTGTGTACTTGTAGTAGTTGGAACCTGATCCTCCTGATCTACCTTAGCATTTTCCACTTCTTCATCATCAGAAGAGGAGTCACTTACCTCCAGTGCTCCCCTGAGTTACTAGAAGACTGGCTTTGTGAGCCGGATGTTGTAGAGTCAAGGGGTGGTGTGTTTAAGACCTCATACATCATCTTGGTTGTTAACTCGTCTTCAGAAGTGGAGAGAGGGATGTTGAAGGACTTAAAGAATCCATCATAATCGAAAAAGAATGTGGGTCCTTTTCCAGCTGGGGGGTGGTGTATCTCTGAACGTCCACGTTACACCACACTTCTACTTGACCCATTGAGTTATTGTAAACTCTCTTATTCGGTATGTTGTATCCTAGGAAAATTCTCTTCAGCTTTCTCGCTGAACTTGCCTTCCTGAGTTTTCTTCAAAAGGGTGCAAGGTGCGCCAAACGGTTCGAGGTACTCTAGATTTGGTTTACGTCGTTGAAGTAACTCGTAACACGTCTTACCATGACGTTTTAACACCAGGACTCGATTTAAAGTGTAACATGCATTGGCAACTGCCTCATTCCAAAATTGGATAGGCAGTTTTGAGTCTGCTAGCATCGTTCTGGCCATCTCTATCAAGCTTTTGTTCTTCCGTTCAGCAACTCCATTCATCTGTGGAGTGTAGGCAGATATGAACTGATGTACAATTCCCTTTTCTTTGCATAATACCTCCATCCACTGATTCTTGAACTCAATACCATTGTCTAAGCGTACTTGTCTTACCTTCAGCTTGTAGAGAGACTCCAAAGTAGTTACTAACTCTTTGAATGACTCAAATGTTTCAAATTTGGATTTCAGAAACATTACGAAGAGAATCTTGAGTAGTCATCTGTAACTACATAACAGTACAAGTCGTCGGTGATGCTACTTGTACTGACTGGACCAAACAGATCCATGTGAAGAAGCTCAAGAGGCAGTTCTATGGAATGAATTTCTTTTCCTTATGAGACTTCTTAGTCTGTTTATCTTTCTTGCAAGCGACATAAAAATCCGGTAATTGGAAGTTTTTGACGTTTACTCCTTGCACTAGATCATTTTGTATCAAGTGGTTCATCTTTCGTGGATTGACGTGTCCCATTCTCCTATGCCAGGAGATCGAATCCTTCTCTGTAGCTTTGGACAAGAAGCACTAAACTTGATGATCTGTTGTGGAGGCCTTTGATAGATCCAAGACATAAAGATCGGTATATCTTGAAGCTGACATTAAGACTTGGTCCTCCGGGATCACATAGTCATTTTTCAAAACATAGCACTTCTTGTTGTCAAATACTACTTTAAAGACTTTGTCACATATTTGGGATACAGAAAGCAAATTGTTTTGAAGTTGTTGAACATAGTTTACCTTATCAAACTTTACTTTCTGGTTCCCAACTTCCCTTTGAGCAGTAATGTAACCTCCTTTGTTTCTAGCAAATGAAACATGACCTCCTTTAATTTGTTTGATGTTTGACAGGAGTGCCAGGTTCCCAGTCATGTGCCTAGATGCTCTGCTATCTACAATCCAGGTATTTGTGGCAACGCTGTAGCAAACACCCTGCACATTCAAACAAAACATTAGTTGAGGTTAGGGACCCAAGCCTTAACTGGCTTAGGTGTCCAGAGGCATCACATATCATAAATTCCACTCATTGTCTATTTGAGGGTGAGGGAAGATCATTCATCTTCTTGTTCTCATTATCAAACATTGAACTAGACTTTTCTTTCCATAGGCCAGTTTTGTGTATGGCCTGTTTATGATAAGCAGACGATTGGCTTATGGTTTGAACTTTATGTTCACCAAGTATTCTTGGTGGAGTTAAGGAGCTCCTTTTAAAAGAACTGGGTTTAGGATCATGAAGTTCAACTTTCTTCCTAGGTGTCTGATAGTGAGGATAGTTAGACGCGATGTGTCCATACTTTCCACAGTTGTAGCAAGATCTACTTTCGACATGCTGGTATGGCTGTTTCTATGGAGAAGTGTGTGACACTCGTGTGACTTTGACTTGGTTGGGTTTTGTCACCTTTGTTTTGATGTTTTATCTTGTTTAACAGCGTTAATTGTTTGAACCTTTTTACATCTTTACTCTGTTTTTTATCTGGACTTAGACATGATGAACGTGTTGGTTAACTTGTTTGGTCTTTTTAGGTTCTGAATTAGACGTATTTGAACCAGACTTTACCTTAACTTTCTCAAATGTTCATCCAGATTAGCAATAGGCATTTTACCTTTTGACTTTAAAATGGTCTTCTTTTGTTTAGTGATAGATCCAATGGGTTTACTTGTGGAATCTTGATCACTTACAAGAGGAGTGGACATCACATGATCCTTGATGTTGATTTGCATTTAGCATTCAATAAGGTCTCATGTGGTGGTGGTACCACTTTGTAACCCAAACCCTCCCCGTTGTTTCGTTCTCTCACTAAGTGCTGGACTATGTGAGAAGAACTAGTCCAACTATGCATTTTTTGTTTTAATGAGTTTACTTCCACTTCCAAAACTGCTTTTTGTTTCTTGGTTTCTTCAAGTGAGTTTAAATATAACTTAATATCATTAGCTTGGTTAAAATCCATAACTTTGGTTTCCATTAATTGTTTATTTAACAGTTCTATTTTCTCTTTGTAACTGTGCTCATTTTGTTTTAAAATTATGTTTGCTTCTGTGCACAGCTGCAAGTCCTTTACTAAGCTTTCATTATGATCTAATAGCCTAGCAAATTTTGAATCTATGCTATCCCTAAATATATTATATTTAGAACAGGCATGATTATCAAAAAGTTGATCTAGGGAACTTACCTGAGAAGATTCAGTTGACAGCCATCATAGCAGAGTCTGACTTTTCTTGTGCAGGTGATTCTGAACATTTGTGCTTGAACCCTCTTCATTCAGGTGACTAACCACATTTGCAGTTTCTTCATTATTTGACATCACGAGTTCAACTGCTATATCACCTTCGCTTGCAGAGTCGTCATCCAAACCCTCAACACACGTAATGTTGGATTCTCCAGGAGATACAAATCGAAAGGTCCAATCTTTCCCTTCGTCATCTTGAGCAGTCAAGGCCTTAAGATCCTTGCTTGAGGATGTAGGACTACTTGTGGGTTTATCTTGACGATTGAAGGATGAGAATGGATTACCATTACCTGCCTTCTTGGGCTTCACGCATTCACGTTTGAAGTGCCCCTTTTCTCCACAGTTAAAACAGGTAACTTTGGTTTTGTCAAACAAAAGGTTGTATCCTTTGTGGCAATCAGGTTCTGTCCTGTCTTCTTAACAAACTTCTTTGCCCTCCGGACAGCACTTTCCAATTCCCACATGATATCCATTCTCTCCAGCTTAGTCTCGTCTACTTGCTCGTAGTCTTCATCTGCCAGATGGCAGTTTCCAATCTTCCCTACGACTAGTTCATCATAGGAGTGAACGACAGTTGCTAAGAGATCCATATGCTCCTTTGCTAGCTCTACAGTCACGTTATCGAGATTCTCGGTCTTCAATTTTGTGACATTGGCTTCAAGTGCTATGTATTGGGTGCAAGACGACCCTGATGTGTCAGATCCTGAAGTAACTACTTGAGATGGAGTGGCTGAACTTGACACAAACACCGTTGGAGTGGTGCTCCAGACGTTTTTCTTTGAGGAGTTGAGTTGTAAAGTGATGGGTTCTGATCATATGACAATTTTTTAGACATGTACCTCATCCTCAACTCTTCCTCTCTCAGCTTCAGAATGAAGTCGTTGATATCCAACTTCGCCAGCATATCATTCTGTCTGAGGTTTGACACAAAAGAAACCCACTTTTCTGTCAATCCATCTGCGAAATTCGACACCTTGTCTTCCATGGACGTAATAACCCCATGAGTGTGCAGCTCACTCATTAAGTGGTAGAAGCGGTCGATAACGTCATCTAGACTCTCCTTACTCATTAACGAGAAGTTATCGAATTCCTTCTTCAAAGCTTTAGCCTTTAGAGCTTTTAGCGATGCATTCCCATCATACTGTTTTTCTAGAGCATCCCATAGCTTCTTTGCTTGCTTGTTCTCAGAAAACTGATGGAATATATACTTAGGAATGGACTGAATTAACAGAGCGTACACTTTCTTCTCTGAATTGTACTTTACCTTTTGTCAATAGTCATGCCCCTAAGGTAAGTTTAACTCTGTCGGCTCCAACGGTATGCTATATACCTGTCTCTATTGATTCCAACAGATTAGGGTCTACTCCATTTAGGTAGATCTCGAACCTTTGCTTCCATTGTAGGTAATCATCTAACGTTATCAGCTTAGGAGGCTTATTGTGATTCCCCACTTCATTTTCCAGAAGCAATAGATTCTGGATCCGTGAATCTCTACCTGCGGTGAATGCTGAATACTGATCTTCCATTGCTATTAACTTTTGATTTTAGAACAAACTTTTGTACTTGTGCGAATGAAAGAATGCGATTGGGTATTCGTGCGATTGAACAATGCGGATGGTTCAATCGTGTGACTGGACAGGTGCGGATGAACAATGCAAACAAAGATCTTCAGTCGTACGAATGGATGGACGACTGAGCCAATCGTGCGTATGAGTGGTGCGAATGGGTTCTGTCGTGCGATTGAGTCAATCGTGCGACTGGAGGCTGATGTTTTTGCAAAAACGAAGGTTTTGAATACTCTGACGCAAAATCACGAATTTGTCACTAACCCTAATTGTCGTATGCCGGAAAAACATTAACTTTTTGACTTGGAGACGTCGAAAACACTGTTTGACACAAAAAGATTACGTTTTTGTGTGAAAAACACGATTTTTTTATATCAAAATCGATTGAATCATACGCAAATCAAGAGCCAAAGCTCTGATACCACTTGTTAGGACCGTTTTCGGTACGGAGTACTAACTGATTTACGTGTGTACCAAACCAAATAGTGCGGGATCCTATTTGATTGGCGATCCAATCAGTGAGAACGGAAGTATAATCAATCAAAGAATGAATCTAAATGTTAAGAACGATGTTAGAATGATTAACTGCGATCTATGAACTTGGAACAGGTTATCTTAGGTCTCTGGATGGCTAGGGTACGATTTAGTGCGTAGGGATTCGAATTGTTACGTTTTTCCACTAATTAAGTGGTATTTATAGGTTAGGGTTTTTCATTTGTGCGACTGAACCATTTGCATGGTTCAGTCATGCGATTGAAGCATGTGGTTGATCCATCCACACGACTGAATATTCAGTCATGCGATTGAGTCAAACTTATGTCACAATTGTGCGACTGATCCAGTCTCCTGGTTCAGTCATGTGACCGGTTCATTAGCATGAAGTATTCATGCGCATGGTCCATTAGCACGGTCCATTCACATGAGAACTTCACATGATTAAGTTTAAGCACGTTTCTCAATCATTATTGACTAAGAACTATGTAAACAACCACAAACCTATATTGTTAGTTCAATAAGCGTTAACACACAATAGTCATGAAATATTAAACATTATAAGCATCACAAACACATTACATTTTATTCATACCCATTTTGTTACATATATATAAGACATGAAAGACATTTTACATTAAACTCATAAACTAGGTACACATATATCTACAGCCCATTAAGCACACCACGTTGGTAACCATCAAACACCACCGCACCGCCATATCTTCATCATCATACTGAACCATGTTGTCCCTTCTTTTCACTGGAAACAAATTCCCCCCTCCTTTTTGCTGGAAAACAAATCCCCTTCCCCCTGTTCACCAGAAAAACAAATCAACCACCACACCACCACATCTTCATCATCAGAAAGCAAATCTATTCCCTTACTTTCAATAGTCATCGTAGATAACCACCACCATCTCAAACCGCTTCACCTCATTCAAGATCCCCAAACCTAAATTGATCCAAATTTAAAACCCATAAATCAATATTCAAATCTAAACACCATCATCATCCTTATCCAAGTTCAAGACCCACAAACCCTAAAAATGAAGCAAAAAATCCATAATCTAAACCCATTTAGGTTATTTTCTAATTTAGGTTTTATTGGATAGAGAGAGTGTGAAAGAAAGTAGATGGATCTAAAGTTCAAACAGATGATTTATTAGGATTTGGGTACCACCATGGATGAACAAGATGATCGATGCATATCCACTGTTTCGTTATGGTTATGGTTGCACCATTTGAGATTACACAATGGTTGTGTTATCTACGAAGCAGCCTGATGAACGATAATGGATGCGGTGGTGGTGTTTGTCGTTGTGAAGGTGGTGGACGGATCTATTGGTGACATTAGAGAAAGAGAGAGAGAGAGAGAGAGAGAGAGAGAGACTGTGTGTGTGTGTGTAAGAGAGAGAGAAAGAGAGTTAGGGGTGGGGGAGGGCTTTATTATTTTTTATATAAATTTAAAATGTCTATTAAAAAGGCTATGAAATAGACCAAATTTCCCATAGGTGAAATAACATAAGCCTAACAGTGTTAAAGGCATGAGTGAAGTTGAAACAAATGCTTAAACTATTGGACTGTTAATGTAATAAATAAACTATTGAACTGAAACAATAACTTTTGTTAAACCACATGGACTAAAAGTGTAATCTACTCTAAAATTAAAAAGGTTAAAATTTCATCATTTTTAATAAATATTGGATAACTTGAAAAAGATATTATAGATAATTAAATAATAACTATGAAAAAATTACAAATAACTAATTGTTTTCATGTTTCCTACAATATTCACGCGAATTTCGTTCTCAGTGTTCCGACAAACTCGCGATCTTCTTCGCTAAGGTGCTCGATGTGCATATCCAAAGTTTTAATTGTTGGATATTATATGTCTGATCGTCAATAATATCAACGTTACTATCAAGGTACTATCCAAAGAGTTTCACTTTAAATAACAACAAAATAACATCTCATGTTACACATTATAGTTCACAAAACGTGAATTAATTAAATGTTGTTTGCTTATTTAGTGAATAATCAAGATTAATGTTTGACGAAATAATCAATAAAAGGGACATGTTTAATGTTTAGTAGTTAAACGATTAAATGTTTATTGAAATATTTAATTAAAAGTTAATTAATAAACTCAAATGCTTATTGGTAATTAAATATCAATTAGCCAATGTTTAAACTATAAATATTTTAAATATAAATAACAGATTGCTATCTTTTTTTGGCAGGTTATTGGTTACTTGTTACTATTACCAAATTAGTAATATTCACTCGTGCTTAGGTTTAAACCTTGGACCTCTAATAGAGACAAAGACCCCCACCTCCCCTCTTAACCACTAGATCAAATGATCATTGACCGATTACTATCTATTTATTAAGCATGATGATGAATAGTAAATATTTGGAATGATGCTCATTCGACTTTTAATCTACGGTTGAAACATAATGTGTGCTTGGCTTTTACCATGTGCTCCCCAAAGACAGAGAAAGAGATTATCTTCATCCATATTTGACGTTGTTGTGGATTTGGGTGTTCGTTTAACAAAAGACAAACAAGGCAAAACTCCTTTACACATCGTCATTCTTCCACATTACTTATCCGGCTATGCTTTCTAAGAGAAGAAATCTAGCCTGCTCTAGCAAAGAAGAAAATCAGGACTCATCATTGGGGTTGTTAACATTGAATCCAGGATGACCATCGAAACTATCTTGGCTAACGTCTTTGGACAAAGAAGTCTTGCATTCATTTCAATGATGAACCATCAACCACTATATGAACCATGTATGACTTTGTTTAATTTTTTAAAATTATGTTTTAGTTTGGTTAGTGTCTACACAACCAAAGTAACCAATGTAAAAAGTATAAAACAAATATGCATGTTAGGACAAATAAAAATATGACGAATGCATGGATCTTCCAAGAGTCAATCCAAGTTCGCGCTTTTACACATTCTTCCTCAACTGTCCAATGCTTAGCCCTTTATTATTGGGTTCGTGATGACTCGTCGACTTGTTGTTTTTCTTGTTTGAGCATTTTTTTCTGTTGGTTTGGGGTGTGGGTTAGTGTTAAGGCACGGATTCGGTTAGAGTATATCGAAAGTGTTGAAATATGAAGGGAAAATTAACACTACATTCATCAAACCCTAATTTGATAAATAACTTGAAATTGAAATTAAATCACTAGGATGTTCTTGAAATCAATTACTCTTTCAGATTAAACCATTTGTGCACTTACAATTGATTTAATCGGATAAGATCAAGAAGTAGAAGCAAGAACTTGAATTGAATTGATGAAATCACCTTGAGAAAAGTCTATGTTTGTTTCTTTGTTTGTGAAAAAGGAATCTTTATATGTTTTACAAACGGTCGATCATACATACATAAACTAAATATACATATTCACTTTACACTCCTTAATTTTATTCCATGTTTTATAATTATCCTAAAACTTGACTAATAGATTTAATTCATAAAAAAGTATAATATGAATATGTATATTTATATACAAGTCAATATTACTAAAATTCCAACATTCCTCCCCTATTTTAGTATTATTGATCAACATAAGCAAACTTCACCATAATCAAACTTATGCATAAATGAAATGTCCTACGGATTGAATTTCACATTAGTATATTATGCGATCCAAATATTCGAATATCAAGGTGTCACAATGATTGAACATGTTTTATTCATTTGAATACTTGAAGGTAATACACACATAAATTCATAATTCTATAGTTCTAACTTGACATAATATTTTACTAGCCTGTATCCCATCGTTCAAAGAGTATATCAAAGCTAAGTCTAAACTTCTCGAAGCAGCTAAACTTCATACTCTTATAAGTAGTTCTCATCTTGCACCTGTAGATGCAATTTACCAAAGAACTATTAAGAAACTATGTTTCAACCTTGTTTATCTTGCAGTCTGAACACGTACCTTAGGATGTTATGTTGTGTTCCAATATCTCATGACAAGCCTTCACATTGAATTTAGCATTTAACATTGTATTAAATGGGAATTGGGTATGTTAACATGAAATACTAAGAAATAGACTTCAGACCCATCCCTATAGTTGATTTATTCACGAGATCTCTGCCTAACCCTTTGGTTAAATGATTAGCCTGTTGTGTTGAGATTTTATAACTCAATAGATATTATTCCATTCATGATTAATTCCCTAACCCTGTTATGTCTTACACCTAAGTGTCTAGAATTTCCACTATACACTTGACTATATGCCTTAGCTAGTGTAGCAGCACTATCACACCTTATCGAAATAGGTGATATAGGTTTAGGCCATAATGGAATTTCATACGATAAAATTACTTAGCCATTCAGCTTCTTTTCTGGTTGAAGCTAATGCAACAAACTCATATTCCATTGTAGAGTTTGTAATGCAAGTTTGCTTTTTAGATGCCAAGAAATTACACCTCCGCCTAGTAGAAATACCCGTCCACTAGTAGATGAATGATCTTTTAGGTTCGTTATCCAACTTGCATATGTAAACCCTTGCAGAATAGAAGGTGAATCTGAATAACATAAATCATAGTTCATGGTTCCCTTTAGATACTTAAACAGTCTATTCACTGCTTGCCAGTGATGTAAGCTTGGATTACTTGTGTATCTTCTCAATTTTCCCACTACATATGCTATATCAGGTCTTGTACTAACCATAGCATACATAAAACTTCCTATTGACTTGGCATAATCCAACTGATCAATAGGATTTCCTTAATTTGGCATAAGTTTAGTAGTAGGATCTATCAGTGAAGAATTCAAGCAATTGGATTTATTTAATATCTCCTCAATGTAATGTGATTGAGAGATAGTAATTCCATTGCTACCTCAAGTTATTCTTATTCCAAGAATTACTTCTGCCTCCCCCATATCTTTCATGGTAAATCTTGATGATAAAAACTCCTTAGTTTTATCAACTTGTTCTTGATTTGAACCAAAGATCAATATGTCATTAACATATAAACAAATTATGAATCCCTTTCTACAAGAATCAAATTTACTATAAACACACTTATCAACTTGGTTTAGGATAAAACCATATGATAGGACAACCAAATCAAAATTTTGATGCTATTGTTTAGGAGCTTGTTTTAAGCCATAAGAGACTTAATCAGCTTATAGACTTTATCTTTTGTCCAGCCATAAGAAAACCTTCAGGTTGTTTCATATATATTTCTTCATGTAATTCACTATTTAAGAAAGTAGTTTTAACATCTATTTGATGTATTATAAGATTATGTATAGCTGCCAGTGCTAACAATAATTTTATAGTATATATTCTTGCAACTGGAGCATAAGTGTCAAAGAAGTCTATCCCTTTTTTTTGTCTAAAGCCTTGTATGACCAAACATGCTTTATACTTATCTATACTCCTATCTACCTTTACCTTCTTCTTTAAAATCCATTTACACCCCAAAGGTTTACACCTTGGAGGCAAATTAGTAAGTTTCCAAGTTTTATTGTGCATGATGGAATCAATTTCATCTTGTACAACTTCCTTCTAAAAATTTGCATCTCTTGAAGCCATAGCTTCACCAAAATTCTTTGGATCTTCCTCTACTATGATATAGTATTGATATAGATGTCTAATTTTATCTCTAGAAGCTTCTACTAAATATAGTTGAAAGTCATTTCCAAATGACTTTGCCTTTCTAGTTCTGGTACTTCTTCTAGGCTTGAGATGAAGAACTGTATTATCAATAGAATCATTTATCCTGCTTTGTGAGTGTTGACCCACATCAATAGGTCTACGTACTGGTGTAACTCTTTTCTCATCAAAGATAGCATCTCTAGATTCAATCACAGTATTAACAGACACTAAATCATTTGGTTCTATTACATAGAACCGTATGCTTTTGAGTTAGTAGCATATCCAATAAAGATGCAATCTATGCCTTTCTCACCTAGATTCTTCCTTTTAGGATCAATAAGGCGTAAAATTTTCCTATATCCCTAAACTTGAAGATAATGCAGATTTGGAGATCTTTTCTTCTATAACTCATACGGAGTTATTTAGCTTTTCTTATTGGGAGTTCTATTTAATCAATAACATGCAGTCAGCATAGCATCTCCCCAAAACCCCTCACTCAAACTAGAATAAGATAAAAAATAATTGACCATTTCCTTTAAAGTTCTATTCTTTCTTTCTGCCACACCATTTTGTTAAGGTGTATACGGTGTTGTGGTCTAATGCATGATTCCATTGGACTAAAAATACACCGGATCATAATACTCCCCTCCCCGATCTATTCCAAGGGTCTTAATCAGATCACCATGAAATAGTTCTACCTCTTTTATATAAATTTTAGATTTATCAAGAGCCTTATCTTTTGCATGCAATAAATTGAGATAGCAATATCTAGTTTCATCATCGATAAATGTGATTACATATTTATTATTTCCTAATGATGGTGTGCTATGAAAATCACATAAATCAGAATGAATAAGATCTAATAACTGAGAATCCCTTTTTACATCTTTAAAAGGTTTCCTTGTTATTTTTGTTAACCGGCAAGTATGACATTTATTATTAGTCATATCAAAGTCGGGTAGTAGACTTATTTTTGTTAATCAAGCATGCCACAAGTTAGATATAGAATCTATTTTATTATTATACGAATATGTTATGTAAATAGATTCATTATCAAATGGTATGTGAATATTTAGTTTAAACATACCACTAGATAGATATCCAAATCCAACAAACACATTATATTTTGACAATACAAACTTATCCGACTCTATTACTTGTCTAAACCCATGACTATTTAACACAATTCTGGATATAAAATTCTTTCGAATCCCCGGTACATACAACATATTATCTAACATTAATTGTTTCCCAGAAGTAAATAAAAGCTTGACTTTTCCAATCCCTATGATAGGTTCGGTTGATACATTCCTCATCCTTAGCACGGATCCATTTTCGATTAATTCAAATTCCACGAACCATTTTGAATCCTTACAAACATGACTAGTAGCACCCAAGTCTACCCACCAAGCTGTCAAATCATACTGTACATAGAATAATTCACAATTAGATCTGTTTAACTTTATTCAATTTAATATTTGAAACCTTTTTGAATTTTTGATGGTCACCATCAATGATTAAGCAATAGCCTTGGTGCTATCAATAATGTACTTAAGCCCAATAACCTTTGACTCACTTAGAACGAAAGCACTTGGGTCGGAGTTGCTTAGCCCCCAAAAGTTACTTCACAATTATTACTTTCTAACCCATTTTTTTTAAAATAGTTTGTAACAAATTCACATTATGATGTGTTTGAGTTGGATTATTAGACTCATGTTTAATCAAATTCATTAAATCTAAAGAGGAGTTAGACAACGTACTTTGTTGAGGTGATGGATCCTTCGACACACGTGGACCTGCTCCATTTGAACCCGTGTTTCCACCTGGTAGTTTCATGCAACAATCCTTCTTCTTGTGACCCATCTTACCACATCTCTAACATCCATCATTAAGCTTCTTATTTGGTTTTTGATAGCCACCTTTTGCCTTTATTTTCAACAAGTATTAAACCATTTTTCTTGAGTATTTGATATTACGAATATTTATCATGATTTCAATTTTGGTGGTAATCAATTTTGATTTCAATAGGATTGGAATTAATTTTGTTTATTGCTTCCCGATTGTTCCAATTATTCACTGATTGAAATTTGCGAACAAATGAATTAATCTTGTTATTTAATGGATTGAAAATTAGTGGAGATTTAATTGATCCAAGTTTGATTTATTGACGATCCAGGTTTTGAAAACAAACAACTGAATTATAAAGTGATTTCGATTGTGAAATGAAGTTTGACTTCAAGATTGAATTTCAATTGTTACTATAATCAATATATAAAACAAACTTTTGCAAATAGAGTAAATTCAAGAGTGGGTTAATTTCAAATCTTAATGATTTTTGAAATTTAATTCTCAATTTAATTAAGATGGCTACAGGGGAATCGATTAAGAATATGTCTAGCAAGTTCTCAAAACTTGAAAATTTTAAAGGACAAGACTTTAGAAGATGGAAGGAAAAAATGTAATTTCTTTTAACAACTTTGAAAGTTGTGTATGTCTTGACCATTCTAATGCCTAAGGTAACTGAAGAGAAAACTCTTGATCAACAGAGAATGCGAATGAAATGGGAAAATGATGACTAAATCTGTCGTGGGCATATTTTAAATGGGATGTGTGATGTCACACCCCAACCTTAACAGCGGAATCGTCGAGATGTGAAGGTTAAGATTATTCACAGCCACATAACACTATCATTTAATAAAAATATTATTGTCATAAGTTTTTAAAGGCAAATTAAAATCATAAGTCTCAAAAAGAAATAAACATAACATGAGATAAATATTCCAAGACAATTTATTCATTTATCTAGGTCCAAATCCTAGATGTGAGCACACTTCAAAAGATGACATCAAACTTGAGCATTTCCTGAAATATGTTAAAAATAAAAGATCAACTTTGAAAGTTGATGAGTTTCCATGGCTTAAGTATACATAATATATTAAAAGATTTACAAGTAGCAATTCATGTCAATGGTTATAAATTATGCAAGTTTATAGAGCATATATAGCTATAATCAAACCTTGACCAAGAATAAGATTACAAGTTTATAACGATTAGCTAAGTGTACTTGGTTCCCATGATGAACGAGCATACGCCATCAGGAGCCGGCAATACATCGACTTCAGAACCAAATAGGCTTGTCAGGACCATAGATCTATGATGTCGCTAGGCTAGCAATAGTTAATGATTGTCAACATATAATGTATCTCATATAAATCTCACATAATACAAATAACCATGACAAAAATAAGTATGAGTTGTATGTGCGTTACAAGTATAAAAAGTTTGCAAGTGTAAGTTGATAAGTTTAACATATTTCACCCAAAAAATTTATGAAATGAAGTAAAAAGGGGCATGAAAACTTACATGAAAAACTCACATGACGAGTAAGTATATATATGATGATTAATAAAGATAATAATTGATGTTCCAACGAAATCTTCACAAGGTACTTAAACATATATGTATTACAAGATTTAAGTCTAATGATAGTTTAACGATTTAACAAAGACTAGGGTTTTAAGTGGAATTTGGGAATTTTGTAAGTATGTTAAATAATATAACCATTTATGTATTTTAATATAGAGAAAAATGAAATTAAACCATTTATAATATCTAATAAAGTTTAAATATAAAATTTAAATAAACATTTGAAATAGTCATGATTTAAACGATGATAATTTAAAGGTAATATTTGGACCAATATAAATTTATTAATTATTATTTAAAATCCATTTTAATAGAAATAAACCAAATTACCTTTGTTAAAATGTTTTATTCAATATATGTTTAGTTATTTAAATTTGGAAAAATTATAAAAAATTAGTTGGTGTCTTTAAAAATATTTGAAGCTTACAAAACCATTTTTATATATATTAAAAATTTTCTATAATTAATTTAAGGTTGAAAAGCTTTTTTAAAAATGCGTGAGGGTGCCCGGGTTTAAACCCGAGACCTCATGATGGTGATGTGAGGAAGTAGCCTGTGAACTAAGGGTCGTAGTCATGCTAAGACTCGGCCCTTAATTCTTAAAACACAAACAGGTAGAAATCCCCAATCCAAATAAACCCTAGAATGTTTTCATCCAAATTGAAGATCAATTCGAGTCTGTAAGTGTTAATATTCATAGGTCATCCGTTCCCCATGTAAAGACGAGTGATTAAATGTGTTCAATTACCTAGTTTAATTCGAGATGATGTAAAGAATACACGAAGAACAAGTCGTGGCCGAAGGTGGACGATTGATGTGAAATTGCCAATGATAATCCAATTAAACTTGTGGGTAGCTTCGAATGATGAATTAAACTAAAAGCCCCTTATCAATTCTAGGTCTTGATGTCCAAATGATGGTGTTCGAGTATGTTGCAGGTCACGACGAAATTGTTGATTGAATCGCTTTATTTGTGTGTTTTTAGGTGTAATTGTGAGTTGTGAACGTTTAGGATTAGTTAGATGATTGTTTAGGTTCGTTTGATTAGATTATTATTAAGATTTAATACTCGAACAGCTATGGGATTGAAGGTGTTTCGGTTATGTACTCGATTAGCCCAGTAACCGGTGATTAACTGCGATTAATGTAATACCCGACTATTTTTTTAAAGTTATTAAAGGAAGAATAAAGTGAAGGAAAGAAAGAAAAGTTATAAAACCCAAGTAGATGGGTTAAAGGTGTCAAAAGGACAAAATCTTTAAAAAGTTGGTGAATAAAGGTGATGGCCGCCCATCACCCTCTTTCACCCATATTATTCAAATTTTTAGAGAATGAAGCGAAGAGGAGCAGAAAGCTTTCGGGTTTTTGAAGAACAGGAAGAAGAAGGTCGAGTTCAAGGTAAGAATTCATGGTTTTTGAGTGTTATTAACTGGCCTTAGCCTTGGTTATATGCTTATGTGTGTTTATGTGTGTTCAGGTATGTTTTTGGTGGGTTTCTAGGCGGTTGAACTCAATTGCAACGGGTTTTGAAGAAGTCATAACCAAAGGCAGCTAAGGTGAGTTCTAGAACCCCCTTTTTACTTGTTTTAAACTGTTTTGGGGCTGGAAATACATGTATGAACTTTTTATAAAAGTTGGGTTTTATACTCGTATGTGTGTGTGTTTATGGGTGGGGTTTGATTTTGGGCAATGTATGTGTTGGATGATGTTATGATTATGTTTCTAAGGCTTAGGATGTATGATTTAAGTTTAGAACATGATAGGTGATGTTTGACTGAATTATGGTGTTAAGTGTGAATTAGACTGTCCATGCGCCTAAACAGTGGCCCATGCGCCCAACAAAAATAACTGCCTAAGTGTCCCATGCGCCCAAAACCTCATGCGCCTGAACATTACTCATGCGCCTAGAAATAGGCTGAAATTTTCTAAGTGTTCAGACGCTTAGGATTTCTATGCGCCTAGGCACTCATGCGCCTGCATAGTGCCCAGGCGCCTAGAATTGCCCAGAAATGACTAAGTGTTACTCATGCGCCCCAATAATGCCAATGCGTCTAAAAGTTACCCATACGCCTAAGTGTTCCCTATGCGCCTGAAAGGTCATGCGTCTGCATAGTACCCATGTGCCTAAGGACTTAGTTTATTTCTCTGATTTTTGGGGAAAAAGTGTAATGTAGGCTTTGACTTGGGAGGTTCCGGGGCTATGTAAGTTGACTTTGTGAGTCATATGTAATGTGATGGGCGATGTATGATTGATGCTTATGCATGATGGTATGTTTGATGTAATTATATATTTTATGTGCGATGATTGACCAGCTGTGAGCGTCTCGAGAACGGAGCCTTACAATTAATGAATGCATTCAAGTTCGAGCCTTACACATTTGACCCTTGTAGTTTAGTTTGTTATTATTATATGCACAAACTTCCTTTTAAAGTTTATAAAATGACAACAAACCCCCTAACTTAATTAATTTAAGTTTTCAAATATTTTAAGTTTAATAATTTTTACAAGTTATTATTATTAGTAACAATAATATTATCATTATTACTATTATTTTAGTTATTATTATTGTTACTATAATCTACTAATATTATTATTAATATTAATATTACTATTATTATTATTGTTATTGTTATTATTATTATTATTATTATTATTATTATTATTATTATTATTATAATTAATATTTTTGTCATAATAATTATTATTATTCAATTTAATAGTTTGATTATTAACCACGTTGGCTTTGCCCGGATGATAATGTATCTCACAATCATAATCTTTTATGAGCTCCAACCATCGTCTCTGCCTCATGTTCAGATGCTTCTGCTCGAAGAAGTACTTCAAGCTCTTGTGGTCGGTAAAAATGGCGCACTTCGTCCCGTAGAGATAGTGCATCCAAATCTTCAATGCAAAGACCACGGCTGCTAGCTCCAAGTCATGAGTAGGGTAGTTGACCTCATGAACTTTCAACTGTCGGGATGCATAGGCTATAACCTTCCCTCTCTGCATTAATACACAACCCAACCCCGAGTAGGAAGCATCTGAATAGATCACCAAATCCTTGCTTCCTTCGGGTAATGACAAGACAGGAGCTTGAGTCAACCTCACCTTTAACTCCTCGAACACCTGTCCTTGAGCTTGACCCCATATAAACTTTACATCCTTTCGGGTCAACTTGGTCAGTGGAGAAGCGATCTTGGAAAAGTCCTGAATGAACCTTCGATAATACCCGCCAACCCCAAAAAACTACGAATCTCAGATGGCGTCTTTGGAGACTTCCATTGCATCACAGCCTCCACCTTAGCAGGGTCTACCATAATCCCCTCGGGATTTATCACGTGACCTAAGAATTGAACTTCACGCAACCAAAATGCACACTTGGAGAATTTGGCATACAACTTCTCCTTCTTAAGGTCTCTAACACCTCCTGAATGTGACCGGCATGCTCCTCCTCGCTCTTCAAATAAATCAGGATATCATCAATAAATACAATCACTGATTTATCTAACATTGGCCGACACACTCGATTCATCAAGTCCATAAAAGCAGCAGGCGCATTGGTCAAACCAAATGACATAACGAGGAACTCATAGTGACCGTAGCGCATGCGAAAAGCTGTTTTAGGGATATCCTGCTCCTTCACCTTCAGCTGATGGTAACCAGATCGAAGATCTATCCTTGAAAACCAACTAGCACCTTGGAGCTGGTCAAACAAATCATCTATTCTTGGTAGGGGTATCGGTTCTTCACCGTCAACTTGTTAGTTCACGGTAGTCGATGCACATCCTCATGCTACTGCCTTTCTTCTTCACAAACAAGACCGGAGCACCCCCAGAGAGAGATACTCGGTCTAATGAACCCCTATCGAGCAGCTCTTACAACTGCTCCATCAGCTCTTTCATTTTGTGGGAGCTAATCGATACGGTGCCTTGGCAACGGGTTCAGCACCGGGTATCAAGTCAATTTGGAACTCAATCTCGCGATTCGGTGGCATGCCGGGTAAGTCTCAGCAACATGCACTAAGTACTGAAGTGAAGAATGCTTCGAAAGTTTTACACAATGCATTAGAAAATACTCTAAGTGTAAAAACTTCCGAAGCCAAGACCAATATCTTCCGAAGCCAAAGATGAAGTCTTCCGAAGTCTCAGAGACAAAGTCTTCCGAAGCTTCAAGTTATGAAGACAGATTTCTTCCGAAGACTTTTAAGACATGCTTTTTCTGATGTACTTTTATGTAAAGCTGGACACCTTTCCGCTGTACCTCTGCAAGTCACCAACTTACATGAGTTGGTGAAAAGGTCCATGCTTTTGGTAACTGTACATTGAGGTCTTGAGTCTGTATATTTCTACTTTATGTACTTTATCCTTTTGTAATAGATAAGGATGTGAGCTATGGCATGTCATAGTCACAAGTCAAAAGGCAATCTGCCTTTTGACTCTACAATTGATTTTGTTTGTGTGTCTAGTCAATTGTATCCAGCTGGCTTTCAAAGTATAGCCAGCTGTAGGATGTAGTATAGTATCTCATGTTCTTGTATCTTTTATCTCATGCTTTGAAACACTTGTAATAGAACATAGAGAAAGCAATATACTGTATTCTTGAAAACCATACTCTCTTGTTCTGTCTCTTTCTTACTTGTGCTCTTTGTATCACTTTGGTTAACCCAATTCATGTTTGATTAAAGTTTAGTTAATCTCCTCTTTTTGTGTCGTTGTGTTGTAATTGTGTTAAAGCCCTTAAACGGTCCTGCAATTGGTATCAGAGCTTTCCAGGCTTTGATATAAGATCTAACCATCTTAAGATCCCTCACACACATAAAAACTAACTCTTCAAATGGCTTCCATCTCAAAGACTGATATGGAGACCGCAACCATGAACAAATCCCCACTGATCACTCTTGATAATTTTGACACTTGGTACATGAGGATGGAAGGCTTCATCAGGTCTCTTGACTCAAGAATATGGGAATCTGTTGTAAATGGACCTTTCATACCCAGCACCCCCTCTGCTACTGGTGCTGGTATGATCCCTAAAGATATGGCCAACTACTCAGATGAAGATAGGAAAAGAGTAGAGATTGATAGGAAGGCCATGACTGCTCTTCAGACTGCTCTCCCAAACTCTGTATACAGAGGTTTTAAGAAGTGCAAAACAGCTAAACAGCTGTGGGATGCACTGAAGCTGATGTATGAAGGCTCCTTTGAAGCCAAGGAGAACAAGAAAGATCTTCTGAAGCAGCAGTTTGAAAATTTCACCTTCAAAACAGGTGAAACCATGACCCAACAATACTTCAGGTATGTTGAGATTGTGGATACCCTAGTGGATGGAGGAGTACCTCTTGAGAACAGGGACATTGTAAGGAAGTTCATGTCCTCACTTCCTAGGAAATGGACACACTATTGTGTGGTGATCAAGAGGACTGAGAACCTTAAAACTCTTACTCTGACAGAGTTGTATGGGATTCTCAGTGGATACCAGATGGAAATGAACATGCAAGGTTCATCTGGAAACTCCAACAATCAAATGGGTTCAACCTTCATGTAGTTGAAAGGGACAGCATAGAACCCCAACATCATCTCATATGCTACCCTGACAACTCACATAAGGGTCCTTTCATCACCTTCCCAGAGACACCAAGAGAGAACTTTACTCAAGGAAGTCCATTCCAAGAGACAAGTTCTTCTCAAACCTTTGTGTCTACTGATGAAAGCTGTGGGAATTATCTCTTCACGCTTGAAGACCTGGACTGTATTCATCCAGATGACCTGGAATACATGGAGATAGTTCAGTAGATGGCTCTCCTCACTCACAGAGCCAAGAAGTTCTACAAGAGAACAGGAAGAAGATTTCCAAGCAATGCTATCAATGGAAAGTTTGGGCTGCATAAAAGCAAAGTTAAGTGTTACAACTGTAACCTTATGGGTCACTTTTCTAGGGAGTGTAAGGCACCTAAAGAAAATGGGGGCCAAACACAACCCATACCAAACTACACTGACAAAACTCCTCAGTCTGAAAAGACTAAGCAACATGTTGCTGTTGCTATTGAAGAAGGAGGTTTTGACTGGAGTTTTCAGGTGGAAGATGCTTCTCCAAATCAAGCACTGATGGCTGATCATGATGAAGCCAAGGTTGGAACATCTCTGTACTCCTGAATGCATTGCTAAAGTAAATAGATACAAGTCCTACAACTTGAAGATGAGATCTGATCTTGAGTCCTTAAACATTTTAAAATCTGATTTAGAAAGTCTGAAAATGATTATAAACTGAAAATAGAGGACTTAGAGAAAACCATTTCAGCTCTAAAATATGAACACACAGACTTTAGAACTCAAATTCAAGATCTCATAACCAAGCTAACTGAGTGCCAGGCTGAGCTTCTGATCAGCAAAGCCAGGGCAGAAAAGAGTGTTCTTGAAGAAGAGACCTTCAAGAACATGATATCCTCATCCCTGCACAACAAAGTGTGCTATCAAAACAGACAGGGACTGGGATCAAATGAGATAGCTCCTCACACACAATCTTGTCTGTAAGATCTCCTAGATGTGGAACTTGTGAAGATGAGCTTCCTCTCATAGATCCTATAAGTGAGGATGATGAAGAAGTGATAGTGAAGAATTCCTATGAGAAGAGTGAAGATGAGGATTCTCCAAGGGCCACTATCCTTCTGAGGAGAAGAATCAACTGTGATGACCAAGTCTAAGAGAAAGAACTTCATCAGGAAGAGCGAAAGGAAAGCAAAGAAGGCTCAAGAAATCAAGGCTACTTATGATGCTAAGCGATAACAAGTTTTTATCTCTGCAGGTTTTAAAGTAGTAAAGACTGAAGACATCAACCAAGACTCCTCAGCTAAGAGCACTGGTTCATGTTCAAATCATCACAGTGCAAAGAAGAAGATTGAGCTGCTGTGTACCACTGCTGCACAGCCTGGACCATCAAACTCCAAGAACAGTTCACAGCCCAAAAGAACTGTCTCAGCATCTACCAAGATGAAGGTGGAGAAGGAATGTGACCAAAGCCAGTCTTGCTCTCAAAAGGAGACTCTTTGAAGAACAAAATGTTATGTGTTATGTGTGAAAGTACTTCTCACATTGCCAAGGATTGCCCATACAATCCTAAAAGTACCATCCACATGACCAATTCAAGGACTTCAAAGAATCTCAAGAAGTCTCAAGCTTCGGAAGAAAAGTCTGTTTCCTTCGGAAGCTCCAAATCAAAGAAGAAGGTAAATGGAAAATTACCTTCGGAAGTAAAATGGTCTCGGAAGAAAGGAGTTCTTCCGAAGCACTAAAGTCTGCTGTAGTGACTGTAGAATCTTCCGAAGGTTCAGTCACCAAATGTGTGAAGTTCCAAAAGCTTCTAAGGTTTTGAAGGTCAAGTCCAAGACTCCAAAGTTGGTGTGGAAGTCTAAGAAAGACCAAATGACTGAAATTTCTCCATCAACAACAGCTGAAGATCCCCATAGTACAACCATAGGATCTATTACTGTTGCATTACCTTCTATTACACTTAGTGGCCCAAGACAAGTAAGGCTTGGGTTTCCAAATGTAACTAATCAGTTTCTTTGTGCAGGAACAGCTCAAGACAAACAGGATGTCTGGATAATTGACAGTGGCTGTTCCAGGCACATGACAGGCAATAGGTCTCTACTCCATAATTTTGAGAGAATTGATAGAGGACCAGTTGCTTTTGGAGGACATGAAGGTGGTTACATTTCTGGAAGGGGCAAGGTCACAAATGGTAAGCTCAGCATCGAGAAGGTAAACTTTGTTAAGGAGCTTGGGTACAATCTTCTGAGTGTATCCTAATTTTGTGATCAGAGTCATAACATGCTCTTTACTGGCATGAGTGCATTGTTCTCAAGCCAGGAGTGGTCATTCCTCATGAGCATATCCTGCTCAGAGCCCCCAGGAAAGGGAACATGTACAAGATGGATTTGCAAGAAACATCTCCTTCTGGAGAAGTTTCATGCTTTCTATCTAAAGCAAATAGTGATGAGTCTTTCCTATGGCATAAAAGAATGTGCCATGTAAACTTTAAAAACATAAATAAATTGATTAAACATGATCTGGTAACTGGAATGCCAAAGAAAGAGTTTACAAGTGATGATCTTTGTGTTGCATGCCTGAAAGGGAAGCAACACAAGGTATCTCACAAGCCTAAGGAAAAGAACTCCATCACTACTCCCCTACACTTGTTACATATGGATCTCTTTGGCCCCACCAGTGTAATGAGTTTAGGAAGGACCTCTTACTGTTTGGTGATCACAGATGACTTTACAAGATTCACTTGGGTCTTTTTCCTTAGAACTAAGGATGAAACCCCTGAGATTCTGAAGAATTTCATCTTAAAAGTTGAGAATCAATGTGATCATAAGGTCAAAACCATAAGATGTGATCAAGGAACTGAATTCAAGAACCAAATCCTTGATACATTATGATGAAAAAGGTATTACAAGACAATATAGTGCTCCCAGGACTCCTCAGCAAAACGGAGTTGCTGAGAGGAGAAACAGGACACTTATTGAAGCTGCAAGAACTATGTTGTCTGACTCTAAACTGCCTATCACCTTCTGGGCAGAGGCAGTTAATACTGCTTGCTATGTGCTAAACAGAGTTTTATTAGTTAAGACACATGGTAAGACCCCTTATGAACTTTGGCACAAGAGGAAACCTTCATTGGTTTTCTCAGGTCATTTGGATGTCCCTGCACCATCTTGAATACCAAAGATCAAATCGCCAAGTTTGCTGAGAAATCAGACGATGGACACTTCATTGGATACTCCTCTCAAGCTAAAGCTTATAGAGTATACAATCTCAGAACTAGAATAGTTGAGGAGTCAGCCAATGTGACTTTCAATGAACACACACCATGTGTTGCTGGTTCTGGTCCGGATTGGCTGTTTGATCTTGATTTAGTTACCAACTGTTTTAACAAATCTTGTGAGCATGTTTCAGGATCTGCAGAAAATTTAAATACAGGTGATCCTGACCCAAGATTTGAGCTAGGAAGATCTTCAAGTCATACATCTTCAGCTCAGTTGAAACTACTTCAACAAATGAAGTTTCTATCAGCACAACAATGACAAATTCAGCTGATACATCTGGTATGCCTTCAAATTTCAGCTCAGAGGCTTCTCAACCAGATAAAGATACCTCAATTGTAGAAGACAACAATGGTGATGGTGATAGTGATCAGGAATTTCTTGATGCTAATAACCATACCATAGATGACAACATCAATGATGTCACACACTCATTGGATCAAGTTAATTTTGATAAGTGTGATAATGTGGAGGGTAAATCTTTAAGCCCAGATCTAAATTTCTCAAATTTGGATCTCTCTCAGCAACTTGCTGTGATCCCTCAGCTAAGGATCCACATGTCTCACCCCACCACAACATCATTGGAGATGTTGACACAGGGGTAAGAACAAGAGGACAAACTCATGAAGCAAATATTTGTCTTCACTCTTGTTTTTATCTGAGATAGAGCCAAAGAAAGTTGATGAAGCTCTAAAGGATGGAAGTTGGATTGAAGCTATGCAACAAGAGCTGCTTCAATTCAAAAGGCAGAAAGTTTGGAACCTTTGTCCACTTCCTCATGGGAAGAGTACCACTGGAACCAAATGGGTTTTTAGGAATAAGAAGGATGATAGAGGAATCATCATCAAGAACAAGGCAAGACTAGTTGTTCAAGGATACACACAAGAAGAAGAAATTGACTACACTAATGTCTTTGCTCCTGTAGCGAAACTAGAAGCTGTTAGGATATTCCTGGCATTTGCTGCATCCAAGAACTTCAAAGTCTATCAACTTGATGTAAAGTGTGCTTTCTTATATGGAGTGATTGATGAGGAGGTTTATGTCAAACAACCACCTGGTTTTGTAGACCCTGATCATCCTGATTATGTCTGCAAGCTTGACAAAGCTCTTTATGGGCTGCATCAGGCACCCAGGAAGTGGTATGAGACACTTTCTGAGTATCTCTGTAAACATGGTTACAGGAGAGGTGCTATAGATGGAACTCTCTTCATCAAAGGACAGGGAAATGACTTATTGCTGGTTCAAGTATATGTAGATGACATCATCTTTGGTTCAACCAATCCAAAGCTCTGTAAAGACTTTGAGAAGCTGATGAAAGACAGATTTGAAATGAGTTCAATGGGAGAACTCAACTTCTTTCTGGGAATTCAAGTGAAGCAGGTTGAGGATGGCATCTTCATAAGTCAGTCAAAGTATGTTCAAGACATACTCAAGAGGTTCAACATGACTGATTGTAAGATTGCTAAGACACCCATAGCCAGAAACCACTCCCTTGGTCCAGATCTTGAGGGGCAGTGTGTAGATTAACACTTATACAGGGCTATGATTGGGTCTCTTATGTATCTTACAACTAGCAGGCCTGATATCATGTTTGCTACATATATTTGTGCAAGATATCAGGCCAACCCTAAGATGTCTCACTTAATCACTGTGAAAAGAATTTTAAGATACCTCAAAGGTGCTTCAACACTTGGTCTATGGTATCCAAAGAATCCTAATTTCAATCTGTATGCCTATACAGATAGTGATTATGGTGGTTGAAACATGACTGCAAAGTCTACATCTGGGGGATGTCAATTCCTTGGTGGAAGGATTGTCTAATGGCAATGCAAGAAACAATCCTGTGTGTCTGCATCAACTGCTGAGGCTGAATACATTGTTGCTGCAAGCTGCTGTGCTCAAGTGCTTTGGATTCAAAATCAGATGCTGGACTATGGATTTAACTTCAAAGAGACTCCTATCCACATAGACAACAATAGTGCTATCTCTATCACTGAGAACCCTGTGCAGCACTCAAGGACCAAACACATCAACATCAGGTATACATTTAAGAGATAATTATGAAAAGGGATTAATTAAACTTGTCAAGGTTCACACAGATGACCAATATGCTGATTTGTTTACAAAGGCTTTTGATGAACAAAGATTTAAATATCTAATATCAGCTATTGGGATGATCAACCTTGAGTAAATTTTTTAAAACTAATTTTATTATTTTTAAAAAATATGTGTTCTAAGTTGTCTAGTCAATCACCTTCATAAGCTCATGTTTTTCCTTGGATTGGAAGATTTTCTTTAGATTAATTGATGATTTTATACTTCGGAAGTTATTCATTTCAACTTTGAAGAAAATCACATCTTCAAAATATTTAACTATCTAAGAAATTTATCTTCGGAAGAAATTTCAATTTTATCTTCCGAAGCTTAAATAGTTATCTTAGACACTTACTTATTTTCAAGGACCATTTTCTTCCGAAGCAATAATTAACTCTCGGAAGCTATATTGATCCCTATACAAAGCTTTCAAGTCTTAAAATTTTTCTTCCGAAGCAAAATCATCAAATACTCTCAGGAAATTCTTCCGAAGTCATTTTAGCTTCGGAAGCTTTTTCATTAAAACTTCCGAAGATAATTTACCTTCGGAAGCTTTTCGAATTCCAAGAAAACTACTTTTTTAGCAAAAGAAAACTACTTTTTCAGAGGTGGGACCGACGTTCGGATTTCAAAGTTTATCCTCTTTCATTAAACTTTATCTGAAATCCCTCTCTCTCATAAAACCCAACGGTTTCCCCCTCTTCTCTCATCTGCTTTTCATCCAAACCTAAAACCCAAAATCTTCTCTCTGAAATTTCTCTTCATCTCTAAGCTACCTCACAATGGCTCACCTTGCTCATAGAAATGATCCCAACTTTACCATGCAGCTACACAGACAACATAATCAAGTTGCTCTGTTATGCTCTGAGAAAGATCCTCATTTCTCAGAGGTTTGCCGTTTCTTGTCTCTGTCTCACTACTTCACCTCCCTAACCATTGATCCTCCACTCTATGAGGATCAGTTGCTTGAATTCTGGAAGACCTGCCAAGAGGTCATTATGGACGGGGAGAAGGCACTATCTGCCACAGTGCAAGGGAGAACAATCTTCATCACTCCGGCCATCATCAACCGACATCTTCAGCTGGATGATGAAGAAGGTGAGGTGTTTTCCCAAAGGAAGCTGTAAATCATTCCTTTGAGCAGATGGGCTACGAAGGAGATTTCTCTGTAAAGACCTTCAGGAAAGGGAAGGTCTCATCCCAGTGGAAATACCTGCTCCACGTGGTTATCCACAGCTTATCAAACAAGCATGGTGGATGGGACCAGATTCCTGAGGATCTCTCCTTTATAGTTCATGGAATGGTTCAGGGGGTCAATTTCAGGTATTCACAATTTATTTATACTAATTTACTTGCAAACTTAGACTCCTTAGAGTATTACATGTTCCTAGATATGTTCAACACATTCTCAACTGTGAACTGGGCTCACAGTTGAGGGAAACAAGTAATATTCTTAAATTGGGACAGATGAAGCCCGGCATCTTTAAAATAAAAGAAGCCCACTATAGGCTTCTCAGGGGTAGAAACAGCCCTAGCCCAAAAATGTTAGAGCTCATTGCTCAGGGTAACAACCTAGCAGCACAAGCTAGTGTTGAACCCACACCTGCTGCTTTCCAACCACCTACACAGCCCCAAATATCCATCACCTACCAAAGAAAATACAAACGAACCCCTGCTCAGACTATTCAGTCTGAGGAGGCACCCATATACTCACTCATACAGGAAGAAGTGGATACTGGAGCTCCCACTTCTCCTGAGGAGCAGACCACTCCCATTTTTCCAAGAATCAGTGCTGAGGTTCCTCATGCTCAGCCTGATGAGCTCACTAGCCCAACAGCCTTAAGCCTTCACTTGAGTCTCAACACTCAAGTGAACAACTTCCGGGGACAGCTACCATCCCCAGCCTTTGGATCTCAACCAACCAATTCCCAACCTATCCTTCTATACTGATAAAGACTTAGGATTCAGTGAGTACCATGAGTCTCTCTTCCATCACCTACTCAAAGAGAGATGAGTACCTCTGACTCTCCTCAGTCTATCCCATATCAGTCACCTATCACTGAGGTGGACACTTCTGAACTTGTTCAGGATGTCCATATGGAAGAGGCTCTCACTTTTGAAAGTGATTACATCATTAAGACCTCCACCATGGCAACTCAGCTCCCTGGCATCTCAACTGAGGCTGCCAGTGAGCAGAGGAAAACCAGCAGCCAAGAAACTCAAGCTGGTGGTGAGCGAGAGGACTTTGGTCCAATCATCTCATCCCCCACTGATTCTTCTGATGAAGATGAGGGGAATTTGAGACTAAAGGTGCAGTAATTTTCAAAAACATGCACCTATTTAGTCTCTAAGGTTAGTCACTTGGAATCTCGGTGATTACCTTACAAAACCAGGTCAATGATCAGCAACTTCAGATTTCATATCTGCAGGAACAACTAGCTGAGAGACCTTTAAGGACAACTCAACCAGGAACACAAGAACCTGTGCAAGTAATTGACTTATCCTCCAGCTCACCTATGCAAGTGGGTGCTCCTACCAAAAAGGGGAGAAAGTTGTTACAACCACAGAACCTGGGAGTTCTTCAAAGAAAATGGACATAGAGGACTCACCATCCTCACTTGCTGTTGTGCATTCTCAGCAACTTCCTCAAGTTCACATTAATGTGGACTCTATAGACTCAATCATCAGGAGTTTGAGGAAGGTATACCAAGGGCTGTCTCATCTCCACCACAAGGAACTGGCAACTACATCATAAGGTGGAGGTATGATAAGGATAGAAGAACCCTTATACTTCACAGAGTTCAAGGCAACAAGAATTTTTTCAGTTCAAAAGCCTGAGCTTCTATGAAAGACTGGATTTAGTCAACATGTCACTTGTCAATCCAAGCAATTCAAGACAAGCTGACAGGCTGGCTCAAAGAATCCAAGAAAGGATCCTTGCAGAGTTCTCTCTAAGAAGGAGACATAGGCAATCAGGCAATGTCATCGGTCAACTGGATGTTGAGGTGGACCCTAAGATTAGCTTCATAGGGGAAACCTTGACTGAAGGCCCAGTGGCAGAACCTGAGACCCCTGTCTCATCATCAACAACTGCTGCAGAGGTCCAAACTCCATCTGAAACACCTGCTGGTGAAGGTGTTTCTCAGCCTCTCTCTGGCCAGAGCATGGAAGATACACCAAGCAATGAAGGCCAAGCCTCAATCCACCCTGAGTCATAAAGGTCTGTTGGTGATAAAGGGAAAAGGAAAATGACTCCTGAGGAAATTGAGGAGGAAGAGAGAGAGAGGAAAAGGAGGCTAAGGGGAGAAAGTTCTTCTGGGTCATCTACCTTCATGCAAGCTGCAATCAGGGCTGCCCCCAGACCAAATACTCAAGATGATGAGTTAAGGGCAGTCAGGATTACCTATTTACAAACCAGGAACTATGATATTAATGAAATCATCTCCCTCCCCTTAGAAGAGTTAAATGAACTGGCTGACATGGAAGTGTCAAGAGAGATGAAGGAGAAAGAGGATGCAAGGTTACTTCTCCAATTCAAAGAGGAGAAGAGACAGAAAAGGCTTTACAAGCATGCTCCCACTCTCTCTCTAGTTCAAGAAAGTCCTGCACAGGAAGATGTGGCTCCACAAGAACCTCAGGTAGATAAAGAAGAAGATAGGATCAAGATGATCAACTACCTGAGTGCCACAGGCTTCTATCAGGAAAATGCACTTCTTCCCCTGTCCTATGACTTCATTGAGTTCGAGTACCTAAAGTGTCACACCCCAACCTTGACGGCGGAAATGTCGAGATGTGAGGGTTACGATTGTTCACAGCCACATAACGCTATTTATTAAATCCAAATATATTAATCATAACATTCAATTGTAACATTACAAGCAAAAGTTTAAACAAATGATACATTATTGTTAATCTTATTATTATGATTATTATCGTTATTAATATTATTATCATTAATAATATTATTATCATTAATATTATTATTATCAGTGTCATTATTATAATAATAATAATAGTTATTATTATATTTAAGCTTATTAACACCTTAAATTTTATAATAATAAGCAAACATTATAACACTTATAATGTTATTATTATTATATTAATTTGTTAACACCGAATTAATTATTAAGTATAACAAACCCCAAAGTTTCAAAATGGCATAAAAGGCCCTTTTAAGATTTAACAAAGTTAACTTCTAAGTTAACAAAATTAAGTGATGTCACAGTCTCCCCAACTTAAAAGAATTTCGTCCCGAAATTAAAAATGAACTTAGATGAACAAAGGAATTATAATGAAAGGTAAGTGTACAACAGCCAGTGATAGACGTTTGATTACAGATGAGATGTTTCACTTCATGGAATCTTACAAGTCTTTTGATACAATGCATGCCAATTTGAATTCTTCCAGTGAAATATGAGACGCTTTGAAATTTGGCATATGAAACGTTAGAAAACGATGACGAGTTACCCGTGGTATGTTAAACTTATAAGCCATAACGTCTAGAATGTAGTGATGTTTTCGAAATCAATAAAAGACCATCAATTGTAGGAAAGTTTGACCAATAGATTTTAAGAATCCCAAACGTCACTATATATAACGAAACGATCTTAACGCACATCTTGTGCATATGTATTGCTCTTTTGACCAAACCGTCGGAGTAAAGATAATGCGAAGATTTTGGGATTAGTTCACAACGTTGGTTAGAAACATTGCTAATAGCAGAACACGAATTGATCATCATATTAATGATCGATGTTTTAACGACATACCACGGTATACGACTATTTGAGATAGATACAAGCTAATTTCTCGACCCGTTAACCCACATGAGTCAATATGAAATTTGTTAATCGGTCTATAATGCACCATTTGTTATTATGGCAGCTAAGATAAGAGGCACTTAGTGAATGAAAAGTTAAACAGGAGATCCATGGGATCACGAATGTTAGGTCTTGTCATATGTGAAGGTAAGACACTTGGATACATACCAAGTTACGTCTTTTCCTTTATGCCAAACCCATGACTACAAGTTACGAAGGTTTATGAACCCCCACGTCACAATGTAAGTAATAACGAGTCTCGTTAGTCGAAACCAAGATAGAGTTTTAAAGATTTCCAAGGTTAAGGTTTCAAAAGTGATTCAAGAAGTAACGCAAACAATAAGACACGCATTTGTAACCATGTTTTGCAAGGTAACAAATTCCAAATATAGATTGCATACGTAATTCATCAAACCCATAAGTACAGTCGAGAACATTCGTATGTCTAGAAAGACATAACCACAAGTTGATAATGTCTTTATTTAGTAGAAAGATTGTTCAAGAAGACTACCATCACACAAGCATGTGTTGATGATATCTCAAAATGAAAGTTGATAATAGGGAATAAATGGTTCGATATAACTAGATCAATCAAAACATAAGTATAAAGGGAAAGAAATCATTTTAAGAATTTAAATGCTCCAAGCTTGGAATCAACATCAACCTAGAGCGATTGGGTCTCCTTTCAAGTTCAAAGATCATGCTTTGGCTTGATAGGTCGAAACACTAACATTGTTTCACCCTACAAGTTAGTACATGTTTCTCGTCACTTGATTACAAAATTGGTAAGTTGAAGATCAAGAAATGAGAATGGTCATCAAGGTGTGGTTTTCACTCCTAACTTGATGATGTCTTCTCAAGGTATGACCTCTAACTTACCAATCAAAAAGCTCGATCCCAACTCATTGTTGAGGATCCACAGAAATAAAACGAGGTAACTCACCATTAAGGTAAGGGCATCACTCCTATCTTAACGGTGAAGTTTTACAAAAACAAAATATAACAAAATGAACTTCTTCATCAAAATCCAGAATTCACTCCTACTTTGATGAAGTCGTCTCATTTGAACAATACAATTCATAAAGATGATATTATCATCAAGGTATGGAACTCACGCCTATCTTGATGATTGAATTTCATAATAGCAAGAAAACAATCGAAAATTGACATTTGTCACCAAAGTACGGGTTTCAATCCTATTTTGGTGAGATCATGTCATTTGTGAAATGTCATTCCAAAGAAAATAATTGAAATCAATCCTCAAGATAAGGTAATCACCCCAATTCAGAGGATGAAATTTCATAAAACACGTGATTGGAAACCATTTATCGAAACGAATAGAGAATCATCAAAGTAAGGGAATCACCCCTATTTTGATGAGTTAGAATCATTTATGAGATACAAATGTTCTTAGTTATACGTTGACTTACAAAGTCTTGCATCTCCCATGGTGCAAACGGTATGAAGTTTGACATATCGGCAAAAAGAAAAAGAATATCAATTAGAAATTCAGGAAATTTCATGTTACATCACTGTAACAAAAGAGAAAATCATACTTACGAGCTTAGGATCAAAGTTCGAGATAACAGAATTTGTTGTGGTGTTCAGATCTTCGATGGTTTCAATCGGGAAGACGAAATCAAGGGCAGGAATTATTCAACACCACAATGAGATGTGAACCTTCGATTCACAATCGAAAGGAAATACATGGACTTCTCAGGATATGAGGTCAACCATAGCCTTATTGAAGACACGCGTACTTATAAGTGATCACTCATCTCAAGGGTTTCGAGTCACGTAAATGGATTCAATGATCGAGTCAAATCACTATTACACTTTGCCTAAAAAAAGTATCCCGAGATGTAGGAATTCCACCTACAGCATTTCATGTTCTCAGTTATGGGACACCTCCTTAATAAGACTTGAGAACCATGAGTAACGGTTTAAAGTTTTGAAGGCCATTCGGTTTAGATTTCCAATATCTTTGGATATATTAAGAGTCATGCACACGTTGGTCAAAGTGTAGAAATAGATACATGAAACGCCCAACGTGTAGCGATGTTTAAATGTAGGAGTTGAAATGTAGAATGGGTTCAATATTAACAGGAACATTATATATGTTGAAAATGAGAAAATATTGAAACTTTGGTGATAAACCATTTCAAGAAAATCGAGGATTTTTAAGATACAAAGAGGATGGTTCCATTTGGTAACGCATTACCCTTTGGAATCGTTGACACGTCAAGGTAAATTGACCCATTTACCTTAGAGATTTGTGTATATTGACCATAGTTTATCACTCATCCTAGAAATCCCCAGGTAAGCATAACTGGTCTCGCAATGAGATTTATACGATATACTTGCCTTAGCCCGAAGGCCTTTTGCCAGGAAATCTAGAATACAGGTGTCTATGTGTCACACAAATTTCTTTGGTTCATAGAATCAAAACCTTGATGGGATTTACATAGATTAGACATAGAGTCTAAGAAATTGAACCCACGACGATAAGTGTAGATTCCACATGTCGTTGCGAATAAGTTTAGGAAGTTCATTTGTCGGGGGAATCAAAGAGTTTAAGTTAAGTTTAGGGAGACAAATAACTAAGTTTTAAGCATTATACTAAGGCATCAAGTTGCACAAAAGGCATAGCATTATGTAGCATGCAAACAATAAGCAAGCACAAAAGTATAATGATCTTTTTATGAGGTTCATCCAACTATAGTCTAGGTCACCATTTCTAATAACCTAATTCCCTATAGTTATGGGCTCTGATACCAATCTGTCACACCCCAACCTTGACGGCGGAAACGTCGAGATGTGAGGGTACGATTGTTCACAGCCACATAACGCTATTTATTAAATCCAAATATATTAATCATAAGATTCAATTGTAACATTACAAGCAAAAGTTTCAACAAATGATACATTATGTACAACCACTACAAATAACATGATCAACCATTTTATCTCTAGGTCCAATCCTAGATGTGATAAGCTTCAAAGAGTAGAACACATACTTGAGGTATTCCTGAAACATGTTAAAAAATAAAAGGTCAACATAAAAATGTTGGTGAGCATTCCATAGTTCTCAATACATAAGTATATAAAAGATGGAAACTCAAGTCATAAGTTAGTGAATAAAGTGATTAGGGATGTTATGAACAATGCAACAATCAAACCTCGACAAAAGTTTTACAAGTCTCAAACGTTAAAAGTATATACGATCAGCTAAGTGTACTTGGATCAACCAAGCAGGCTTGTCTTACCCATAGATCTATGACTTCGCTGGGCTAGCAATAGTTAATGATTGTACTTTTAACGCCATAACATGGTAATCACGAAAGTTCAACTAACCACAACTTTTACAAGATGAATTGCCATAGGTTTACAAGTCTCAAATAAGTCTACGAGTGCAATAGTATAAGTTAACATGTTTCACCCCAAAGTGTGAAAATAGGAAAAATGGGTATAGAATACTCACTTGGATATATGCATTACTAGATGATATAAAAAGTCAAAAGATAATCCAAAGTATCCACCACAAGGCACCTAACATATGTATTACAAGTTTAAGGTTAATAATAAGGTTAACGTACAAACAAGGATTAGAGTTTTGATAGAATTACGGGGGTTTTTAATAAGTAACAACTTTATAAAGTAATTATTTATGTTTTGATTCAATTAAAAGAACTATATATGTATATTTAAGTATTCTAGAAATGAATTTGAGTATATATATTGATAAATTTCAATATAAATAAAGCTTTAAAATTAGTTGAAATAACATTTTGATTAATAACCAATTATTTAATCTAAACCTTTAGTTAATACATTTTATAAGATTAATATTTGTAAATAATTTGTGAAATTATAAGATACATAATTTCTACAATTATCATGATAAAACTTTAATTAATATAATGCCCAATAATATTATAAAGATTTATTGTTTCAAGTCCATAATTATATAAATAGTTATTATTTTAAGAGAAAAATCATTTAAATATATTAATTTATAATGTTTCAAGAAATCTCCATTTAAAATAACGTGATTTAAACGCTAAATGATTAAAGGGAAAGTTCGGGTCTCTAATATTTTATTATTATCTTTTTAAAAATCCATATAAATAATCCATGAATAATCTTTAAAATGTTTTCTTACAAAGGTTTTTAGTTATTTAAAATTTTTAGAAATATTACCGAAATTTATTTGATGCCTTTAAAATATTTAAAGGTTATAAACATTTTTTTTATTTACTAGGATTTTTCTAAAATTGAATTAAGGTTGAAAAAGCCATTTTAAAAGAATATGGGGGTGGCCGGGTTTCGAACCCGAGACCTCCATTTTGACGCGGAAAGACTTAACCGGTGAACCAGGCATACAGCCACGGTATCACCTGGTTTTTAATTTATATAAATACAAACAACAGAAGTCTCCCCCAATTCAATGAACCCTAGAATCAAACTCGTTTCAATTGAACTTGAATTCGAAGTTGATGATGGATTTAAAGTTAGGGCTTTCAATCCCCTTACTAAACCGAGTATAATGAAGTGTCTAATTACCTGGATTGGTTTAGATTCGATGGTAAGAAGAAACAACGAACATCGCGACTACATGGATGTTGATTTTGGCGCAACGTTGATGTTAATCAAATTAACTTTGCAGATAGATCTTAGAGTCGATGTTAAGCAAAAGCCCTTTATCAATTCGGTTTAATAGTGTCTCGAACATGGTTCCCCGTTGAGTTGCAGGTCGCGTTTGAAGATGACGGTCGTATGCGATGTGTGTGTACGCTTCAGATAAAATTGGGAGTTCCAATAGTTCAGGGATGGTTACATGCTTACACACATTCGATTAATTGGATTATTATTGCGTTTTAATGGGTGAACGGTTCGGGAGTTAAACGCGGTTATCGGTTTCGATTGATTCTTAATGAAACATACGTTTTAGTTAGCTTTATGATGATTACAGGTTCGATCCATGACTATAATCGAGAGGAAATGATTTAATTTGATTAAAACGTTTTCATTTTGGCCTTTTAGCCCTCGCCGGAGTTGGCCGGAAGTTGGTCGGCGAGGTGGCCGGAAATGCGGGGAGAGAGAAAGGGGTGGGGGGTTGGGTTTGATAATTTACACAAATGGTCCCTGTGGTTTCAACAACTAACAACAAGAACTTAAAGTTTTGTTTTTAGTTTTAGCTAATTTATACTTTAGACCCTGAAGTTTTAAAATGTTATTATTTTATGCTAAAGCTAGTTAAATACAAGTTTTAAATAATAACACTTATATTGTTCTATTTTTTATTTTTTTTACAAGATTGCTTTAATATGAAAATTATTGTTAATCTTATTATTATGATTATTATCGTTATTAATATTATTATCATTAATAATATTATTATCATTAATATTATTATTATCAGTGTCATTATATAATAATAATAGTTATTATTTTATTTAAGCTTATTAACACCTTAAATTTTATAATAATAAGCAAACATTATAACACTTATAATGTTATTATTATTATATTAATTTGTTAATCACCAAATTAATTATTAAGTATAACAAACCCCAAAGTTTCAAAATGGCATAAAAGGCCCTTTTAAGATTTAACAAAGTTAACTTCTAAGTTAACAAAATTAAGTGATGTCACATAAAGCAACTTGAGCTTGAGCTAGTCAAAGAAAGAAAAACAACCAAAAGGAAGCTAAGGGAAGAAGCTGCAAAGTCAAGAGCCATCATTCAAAAGAATGCAAAGAAGTCTGCTGACAGACAAAGAATGATGAGCTTCTTGAAGCTATATGGATTCTCCGGAAGGAGACTTGGCCCCATGTCTCTATCTACAATGGATGAGCATATAAGGGTGATCAAGCAGAAGATTAAAAGTGGAGAACTAATTGACTTGCACTCTCTTCCAAGTCAAGTCCCACCTGAAGTGGAGGTCAAGTTTGAACAACCTGAGACACCTCAACCAGAACCTCCAGCTAAGCCTCAGCAAACTTCATCTTCTGATCCAAGACAGGGTCAAACTCCCTCTCCTTCTGAACCTGTGAGGGAGGAACACCCAACTGAGAAAGACACTGATGATCAACATGGTGCTGCAGACCAGTCTTCTCAAGACATCTAAGAGGAAGAAGAAAATGGCTTCTAAACCAAAGACTAAGAAGAAGAAGCCAAAGTCATCTACCTCTACACCTCAGGTTGAATCAGATCAACCTGAGGAAGTGCATGATGAGGCAGCCCAATCAACTCCTATGCAAGTGGCTCCTCTAACAACTGAGACACCCATCTTGTCCTGGACTTATTCTACCAATCCAGAAAGATGGCATGTTATTAGAGATCAAGGTGTTGAGAATGTCTACTCCTGGCAAGACATAATCAACTTACCTCTGCATGATCTCTTTGAGATGAGAAGATACTATGAGAATCTTGATGATCCTGACCATCTAATGAAGAAAGGAATGGTCTTGATTGTACTGAAGACTACCAACATCTGAAGATCTTCTAAGTGTTTTGGTAGCATCAGCCTAGGGGGAGTTTGTAAGGATTCCTTAAGTCTCATGCAACCCAAAACATCCAAAGTGTCTCAGCAACATGCACTAAGTACTGAAGTGAAGAATGCTTCGGAAGTTTTACACAATGCATTAGAAAATACTCTAAGTGTAAAAACTTCCGAAGCCAAGACCAATATCTTCCGAAGCCAAAGATGAAGTCTTCCGAAGTCTCAGAGACAAAGTCTTCCGAAGCTTCAAGTTATGAAGACAGATTTCTTCCGAAGACTTTTAAGACATGCTTTTTCTGATGTACTTTTATGTAAAGCTGGACACATTTCCGTTGTACCTCTGCAAGTCACCAACTTACATGAGTTGGTGAAAAGGTCCATGCTTTTGGTAACTGTACATTGAGGTCTTGAGTCTGTATACTTTCTACTTTATGTACTTTATCCTTTTTGTAATAGATAAGGATGTGAGCTATGGCATGTCATAGTCACAAGTCAAAAGGCAATCTGCCTTTTGACTTTACAATTGATTTTGTTTGTGTGTCTAGTCAATTGTATCCAGCTGGCTTTCAAAGTATAGCCAGCTGTAGGATTTAGTATAAGTATCTCATGTTCTTGTATCTTTTATCTCATGATTTGAAACACTTGTAATAGAACATAGAGAAAGCAATATACTGCATTCTTGAAAACCATACTCTCTTGTTCTGTCTCTTTCTTTACTTGTGCTCTTTGTATCACTTTGGTTAACCCAGTTCACTGTTTGATTAAAGTTTAGTTAATCTCCTCTTTTTGTGTCGTTGTGTTGTAATTGTGTTAAAGCCCTTAAACGGTCCTGCAACATCCTTTACGTAGGCCAAGTAGGCATTACATCCACGCCTCATGCACTTTCCAGCCACCGCCATCGAAATCACCTTCGGGATCGTCGTGACGCGATCACCATAAACCGTCACCTTATTCCTGTCAAGCGTTGTCAATCGGATCATCTTCTTACGACACACGATGTTTGCTTCATAGGTTGCTAACCAGACCATCCTTAGTACTACATCAAATCCACCTAGGGGTATCACGTGTAACCTAGCAGCAAACCTATGACCTTCTGGTTCTATGGCACAGTCCTCTATCACATCAGTAATTCTAGTGGACTTACCGCTAGCAGTTTCTACATCAAATGGTGCACTGACCTTTCTACTACTAACAGGAAACTTAGCACAGAAAGTAGTGGAAATAAAACTCCTGCTAGCACCAGAATCAAATAATACAGAGGCATAAATTTGGTTTACTAGGAACATACCTGACACAACATCGGGATCAGCCCTGGCTTCCTCCCGGGTCATAGTGTAAGCTCTAGCACTTGCCCTCTGCCCTCCTTCTTCTGGCTTCTTATTCCCCGCTTCCGAGCTCTCCGCCCTCGGCTTCTTACGGTCTCTGGCAATCTGGCCAGGCTGACCACACCTGAAGCATACGTTCATCCCCATCCTGCACTCTCCATATGCTCCCTTCCACATTTGCCACATTTCTTCCTCCCTACACCAGCTGTGGCCACACGGCGGTCACCCACCTTTGCCACCTTATTGTTTGGAGCGGTTCCACCACGTCCAAACCGTTTCCCATTCTAGTTCCTTCCATCCCCACTCGTTTTCTTCACCTCAGCCACCACCACCTCGCACTCATCATATAATCTACCAGCCAAATCAACTGCCAACCTAAAAGTGCTCGGACGGGCAACGATCATATGCCTACAGATATCCGCTGGCAGCCCTTGGATGTATCTATTAATCTTTCGTGACAGTGGTGTCACTTGATCGGGCACCAGCCGCGCCATCTCATTGAATTTTGTGGTGTACTACTGGTGTGTCATCGTTCCCGCCTCCAGCTGCAGGAACTCTCTTTCTTACCTTGAATTCGACCTTTTCTTCTTCTCTTCAAAAACCAAGGTGTTTTCTGTTCTCTTCCTTTCTCTCTCTAAAATGACCGAAGATTGTATGTAGAAAAAGGTGATGTGAAGAGAGGGTGGGCGGCCATACCCACCTTTACACTAACTTTTGTACTTTTGTCCCCCTTTTTACATTTTTAACCTCTCAACTTGGGTTAATTGATGTTTCCTTCTTTTATTTACTTTAATAGAATAACCGGGTGTTACATACAGGGTGGAAACAAGGGTTCAAATGGAGCAGGTCCAAGTGGGTCAAAGGATCCACCGCCTCAACAAGGTAAGTTGTCTAACTCATCTTTAGATTTAATGAATTTGATTAAATATGAGTGTAATAATCTAAATCAAACACATCAAAATGTGAATTTGTTACAAACTAAATTTTTTCAAAAAACAATTAGAAAGTAATAATTCTGAAGTAAATTTTGGGGCCCGAGCAACTCCGACCCAAGTTCATTCGATTCTAATAGAGTCAAAGCCTCAAAGGTTGTTGGGCTTAAGTCCATTATTGATAGCACTAAGTCTATTGTTGAATCATTGATGGCGACCGTCAACAATTCAAAAAGGTGTTCAAATATTAATTTGAATAAAGTTGAACACATCTCACTAATTGTTGAATCACTTTATGTACAGGATGATTTGACAGTTTGGTGGGTAGAGGGTGCTACTAGTCATGTTTGCAAGGATTTAAAATGATTCATGGAATTGGATTTAATTGAAGATGGATCCGTGATAAGGATGGGGAATGTATCAACCGAACCTATCAAAAAGATTGGAAGTCAAGCTTTTATTTACTTCTGGGAAACAATTAATGTTAGATAATGTGTTGTATGTACCGAAGATTCAAAAAAATCTTATATCTAGAATTATGTTAAATAGTCATGGTTTAATCTTTGTTGAAATATGAAGGGAAAATTAACACTACACTCATCAAACCCTAATTTGATAAATAACTTGAAATTGAAATTAAATCTCTAGGATGTTCTTGAAATCAATTACTCTTTGAAATTAAACCATTTTATGCACTTACAATTGATTTAATCGGATAGGATCAAGAAGTAAAAGCAAGAACCTGAATTGAATTGATAAAATCTACCTAAGAGAAGCCTCTGTTTGTTTCTTTGTTTGTGAAAAAAGAATCTTTGTATGTTTTACAAACTGTCAATCATACATACATAAACTAAATACACATATTCACTTTATACCCCTTAAGTTTATTTCATGTTTCATAATTATCCTAAAAACTTGACTAATAGATTTAATTCATAAAACAGTATAACATGAATATGTATATTTATATACAAGCCAATATTACTAAAATTCCAACGGAAAGAAATGGGGATTGTGACTCAGGTACCCATTGTGTTTGTGAATCGGGAGAATACGAACCCCCGGCCCCGTATTGTTTGTATGAGTCGAGCTCGAATGAGGGTGAGTAGTCACCTTTATATATATAATTAATATAAACTTTCAAGTTGAAGAATATAAAAAATTTGAGAGAAGATAATATTATAGAATCAATGCCATTTGATTCAAACGGTAACCTTTCCCCACACCATGAACGGCCCTCTAGGCAGAGCCTCATACCTACACCTGCGCTCAGGGAGAGAGGAGTGCATATTTCAATCTTATTTAATATAATATAAACTGATTAATTAAAAAACATTTATATAATTCAATTCTTTTAACTAGTATTTTAATAATAAATATATTTCAAGACAAGACAAAATAAAATAAGAATATAATTAAATAAATATATTCCGAACTCTGGGTCATTTATGTAATGAAATTTATATTTAATAATTTTATTTATTATGGTGCTTAAATACATTAACTATTTCATTTATTATAATAAATTTATATTTTATAAAATAAAATTACAATATTTTTTATAAAGATTTATTACTAATTATGAGATTTAATTGTTTAATTAAAATAAATAATTAATTACAATGTTTACAAGTTTTATAAAGTTTATAAAGTTTTATAATCTACTATATTGACTAATTATTAAAACTAGTATTTTTACCCGTCGCGTATTGCGACGGCATCTTAGACATCATGATATAGTATGGACTACATTTGATCGGACTTGTTTTCAATTAAACTTATGTGGAAACATATAGTAACTTGAAATTATACATTGAATGAAAATTTATATTTTGACTTGACTCTATTTCAAACAATATATATTGAAAATCAAAACATGGACCAACTTAAAATGTATATAAAAGACATGTGGAACAGAGTTATATGTTATGTGATAAAGTACATATTATGATCACCCCAACTTGTATGCGACCTAAATTTAAGTTGAAACGTAGAATAACTTGAATTTGGACCAATGAATGAAAATGTACAATATCTGGCCCGACGCCTTTCACGCAAAAACTCACATTGAAACGTAAACAATTCAAAGCGTACATAAAAGTTAGCACGTGAACGTTTAATATTTGACATGACTTAATGTTGAACTAAATTTACATTAAAAAATAGATGTACGTCGAAATATCAACCATCTCAATCTTAAAACCCGTGCATTGCGACGCATAAAACCGTGAAAATAATTAATGTCTTCGAAACTTTATAGAAAAAAACTAAAACCTTTACATATATTCACGTGTTATAACGAGAGGGGTGATAATATTTTAAAACTTTATATAATTTAATAGAATCATAAAAAAAATTCACGTTAAAAGTAACTACATCATGACGATTGGAGTATCTAAACATGAAAAGGATTAAAAGCAAAATGAAAGATTTAAAATAACAGAGAAAAAAACAAATCTAAAATAGTAATAGATATATACAAAAATTTAAAATTATAAAAAAACAATTTAAAAAGTTAAGTAACGAACAATTAGGCTTTGCACGGGACACATGGAGATGGGGGATAAAAAATGTCTAGAGGCTGGGTTAGAGAGATTGAACCTTAACCACCAAACCAAGGAGTATGCATGAGTTTTGTTTCTGTCCACTAATATATATCAAAACCAAGGTCGTGTGTCAAACTCCGGGATATTGTACGTAACGTGATAAAATATATATTACAATCGACCCGACTTATTGTCAAACAAACTTGAGGTTAATACGTATAGTAACTCGAATTTTTAACGTTAAACACAAAATTTTAATATTTGATTTGACTCTTTTCCAAAAAAATATTATTGTTGAAACATAGACATACAATCGCTCTAATCATTTCCAAACTAAATTTACGTCCAAACATATAGTAATGAAAACGTATTATATTGACCCGACGCGTTTCCAAATAACCTGTCAAAACATAGGTGTTACACCCCGCTTATAGCGGAAACATGAGGATGTAACGGACAGGATCGTCATAACACATTGCTAATTAATATAGATGCATTAATGATAAAAAGTCAATGTGTCATGACGTCACCGGATACAAATGTAGACTTATGTCGTAGCTAGTCAATTCTACGACAAACATAGCCAAAAGTCAAAGAAAAGTAAATCCCACACCCCGGGAACAAGTGGACAAAATATGAATAACAAAGAGAAATCCAACATAGCTGTCAAAGATATCCAGTAGGTTTAAATAATGCAAATCCTAAGGTCGTCGTAAGGCAGCATCCCTAGCTATTCTCAATGATTATTACCTAAAAAGGTATGCTCAAAAAGGTTAACATATTGTTTATGAGTTCGCACGTTTAAGTAGTAAACATAATTGATGATGTGTAATCATTTTGTAGGACATAGTGTAAACAGTTAAGCAACCAATATCACATGTAACATGATCATCACAACTAAACCTATGGCATACACATAGATCTTGTCAGAACATATTCAGCCTAGGGTCTGTTCCTCACCACTGTTAGTCCCAACTAGTATACTAACAAACAAAAGTAGGGGTGTCTGCCCAATAATACTATCAATATCTGTTTGTCGGTTCCACACCGAAATTAGATAGTTATAAATAAAGAACCACACAGCAATTCATGCATGTACCAGATATATACCTACAAAACAGTAAACACAATCATCCCAAGAATAAATGAGTTCACAACATAAAAATAATGAGCATACTTTTCCCCCGAATTTGTAAACAATTGAAATGAAAACGGGTCCGCGAAATTCACCTCAAAATATGATGAATTAAAGAGAACAAAAGGCTTCAAAAGATGAGAGTAACACACGATCAAACACCTATAATGAGTTATAATAAGTCTTTAGACACACTCAATGAGATAAGAGTATGTTCGGTCGGTTTCGGATCGGTTCAGGTTTGACACGTGACACACACACAAAATATGTTGACTTCGGTTATTTATCTAATAAATAAAAACATGTACAAATTGATATATATATATATATATAGAGAGAGAGAGGAGCATTCAATTGAAAATCAAAATTATATAAAAAACTAAAGAAACCAACAACAACCAATCAGATTTTATATAATTATTATAAGATTTTTTATTTAACTAATTATCCAAAGGGACCGGAATGTAATTTACTACCTTTAGATTAAGTTAGTGACTTAGTGGGCTAGAATTACCCAACTGTTCCCTCCATTCCAAGAGAACAACATTCGATTTTTGCCACTGTTATTTGCGATTTCATCATGGGTTTAAAGAAATCAGCTTTATGTCCAATTGGTACATATAATATGATTTTTTTGAAACTAGTTCAACAATATAATTGGATATCAAATATATGAAATCCTTCGATGGATTGAATATATTTTGATTCGGGTTTCAATTTTATATTTCATTTGTGATGTCGGATATTCATGAAGCTAGAGAAAAGGATACGAAGTTTATCACCTGTTGTAGCCAAATTTGATGTTTTGCATCCAAATCAATGATGTTCGAAACAATTTGGAGCTTCTATCGGATCAAACAAAGATGTTACAACCCAAATTGCGTAGAGATAATACATCCAATCTGATGGATGAAATGGACAATCAAGGTCATGAGTCGGATGCAAATATAATAAGTCATCTACTGATTTAGTAATGTTGGATTACAAGAAAGAATTAAGAAGGGTAAGTGTCCAATGAGAAAAAACTAGACCACATCATCATTGTAATTGTAGGTTTGAAGAAGTGCTTGAAAATAATATTTACGAAGACTCTTCTTAGGATGTATGGAATTAGGATGACCAAGGTGATTATTTTGTATGCTTTGTAGTTTTGATATAAACAAGCTCTAGAATGCCTATATGCATTAATGCACAAATACATCTATTATCTTAATAATCAACCATAATGTCCAATGCACAAATACATCTATTATCTTAAGTATTACTTATTTGATTGGTAAACTTCACATTCAGTACATAATTTTACAAATTCAACTCTATGTAAGAATATATGTAAAATATCATAAATAAACCATGTAATGTAATTTTGTTGTGTAATGACGTCTAAGCAAAATAATATTGTATGTTTATTAATTTGTTGAGTATTGAATCCAAACATTTATATTTTATGAAGAATATGCATATATGTAAACTTTGGCATGTATTACTGTACAGAAGAATATATGCATTAAAGCACAAAAAAGCAACTCAATAAGTAAGTACTTATGCAACTTATGTATCATTGCACTTAGAGCTAATGCAATGCTTTTTCTTCTTGGAGTGAATTATTTCAACTTTTGATTTTTTGCGTTTTTAATATTGAACTTTGCAATGTAATATATGGTGATACTTACGTTAGCAGCACATGTGAAAATGCATGTATAACCAATCTATTAGGATTGCCATTATACTTTAAATAATAGTAATATAATATACACTTTTGTCTTTGCTGAATGAATGGAAAATTTGATTTTGTTTTGATAATTCTGATGCTTGAGAAAGTTTAGTAAAATTGAGAGTAAACGTCTCCTACAAAATCTCAGTTACAGTTATGGTTTTGAAACGATTTCCGATTTTGCCCTTTAAATTGTTTCATACATGCAGTTTTATAAATGGTATTTTACTTTTTTGCCCTTTCATTTACAACCATGAATCTAAATGATTTATGGTGTGGATTGGTTTTTTTAGTTTTTTACAAATTTTTTTTCTTATTTGAATGGATTCATAGATATAATTAATATATATATATATATATATATATATATATATTATATATATATATATATATATATATATTACTTTAGTTACCATTCACACACGTCATATCCATTTTATAATACAACAATTATGCTTATATTATCCCACACATATGTATATATAATTTGTACAACCCGACATACTATATAAAAATAGTAATAATAAGGATAACATTAATAATAGATAAAATAATAATAATTATAGTAGTAATAATAATAATGTTAATAACAATAATAATAATATTCATAGTATTAGTAATAGTAACAAGTAAAACAAAAACACACATTGCAATACATGAGAATTCAAACACTACAACAAACACTAACCCACAATCATAATCACACCACACACCACACACCACATGCTCACACCCACAACACAATTCACACACATTCACTTCTTACACACACACACGTTGCACACACTGCACACAAGGCATTATACAATTATATATATGTGTAATCCATCCCACACACACATATGAATATATATTTACGGGCAAAGCCCCATACAAGTGTATGCCTCCAATCACCTACACACATATAACACACATCTGAACATATATAGACACACAAACAGAATACATATATGTATGCACAGCAGCATCATATATGCATTCATACAATCCATATACACACACTCACGGCACACACACGCACACACACATATATATATAGACATACACACACGTTCACGACATTATATACATACATACATACATACATACATACATACATACATACTACATACATACATACATACATACATACATACATACATACATACATACATACGGACGCCATATACACATATACATACGAACACGCACACACTATATACACACACACACATGATTCAACCCGAAACTACCGAACTGATAATGCGACCCAAACGAAACGAAGCGAAACGAGACAAAACGATGTTCACGGCGATCGGTTACCTGAGAAACGACCAAACGATCTTTTGATAATTTCATAGTCATAGCCGAGAAGCTTTGCAAATCATTTTTGTTGTAAGAGAATAATGATATTTTGATCCACGTTGTACTTTAAGATCTTTTGGTAAGTGCGTATAATGAAATGTTTAATCACAAATAGTGATGCCAATGACTGTCAATAAGATATCCAATAGTTCTTTCTCATAGACTGATATGGCTTGTTGTTTAGTTGAAATTCCTTTATTGATGAATGCTAAAGGGTGGCCTTCTTGCATTAACTTGCATTAAAATATCTCCTTCATGTTATCGTGATTGGATCATAAACAAATTAATTTTAAAGACTTAGTTACCAATAACTAGTAGGGGTAACTAAGAGTCATCTCCACATGGAATTATTAAAAAATGTAAAACTTTATACTTAAAAACTTAAAAAAACTAAATGAAAAAACTAAAAAAAATATTTTGGGGTTTTTTATTTAAGCTGCAAAATAAATTAAATGAAAATAAGTAAGAAAGCAACAAAGTTTATTATGGGTTTTGAAAACTATTAATATAAAAATGATAACTTTCGAGATCTGGATTCAAAGATTCAAATAAACTTGTTAACCTAGCTTGGAGAACACATAGACATGAACTTGTAATGATCTAGTTAAAGTGATAATCAAAGACAGGTTTTAACACTAACTCGTGCACCTAATTACCCAATCATAGATGCCAAACACCCCTCTAATTACCATATTATTCATGATGCAAGAAAACTGAAATCGAATGATAATTGATGGATATTTGAAACACAAATAATTCGTTTAAATTAACCAAATCACAATTAAATTTGTATTATCACTACAAAAACAATCCAATAAATCTAAGTTAAACAAAATAACTATGTGTCTTACAAGAACCATCACTTAGAGATGATCAATAACTGCTCATCAGCATGATTGGATTTTCAATGATTGATTAAGTGGGGAGAGGCGGACTGAGTTGGTAAATTATGAGAGTGTTAGGCTAGATTAGGCTACGATAGATGGATAGTGATGGGTGTGGTGGAAGGTTGAGTAAATATTAGTGGATTTAGGACAAGGAATGAGTGTGTGAGTCGTGAACTGATGTTAGAGGTGTAGAGAAAGGTAGACTCATCAAAGACCACATGTTAGGAAAAATAGTTTTACCGGTGGAAAGTTTTAAGAACCTATACCCACGAAAGTTTGCCGGATAACCAAGAAATACACATAGAGTGGACCGTGGGGTGGTTTTACGGGTACGCGTAGAGGATGTGTTAGGGTAGCATAAACAACCAATGACATGAAGATGGTCGTAGGATGGAGTTTGATGGTAGAGAAGGGAAGTTGGTGTGATATTTTGGTAAAGTTTGGAGGGGAGAATGGTGTGGAGATAGGAGGTCGTGTGAAGTGCCTCAACTTAAAAGGAGACGAAATTAACCGTTTTGTTGAGACGTATGAGGACACGAAAAACAAAGTTTAATGTCATGTTTGTTGACAAAATTTTGAAAATTTGTGTTATCAAATTCTCCCCCAATGTTGCATTGGAAAGATTGAATCCTCGTGCGAAATTAGGTTAGAATAAATTGATGAAAATGGGGAAACTTGTTAAAGGTTTCAGATTTAAATTTTAATGGATAAACCCAAGTATATCGAGAGAAGCTATCCATTAGTACCATATAATATTTGTACCCCGCATGACAAAAAATTGGATATGTCCACAAATCATAATGTATTATTGCAAAAGGTAATAAAGACGATTAATAGAACCCGAAAACGGTAAGCGTTTATGCTTGGATAATTGACAAGCATGACAAATAAAAGGTAATCGTATCTTATTACAAGAAATAAAATTATTCGAACAAAGTCCATGACCGGTTGTCCTGGGTGTCCAAGCCGATTGTGCCAAAAATCAGAGTTTTTATCGGTAAGAAAGCAAGTAGTTGTGGAAGTGATGTTAGTGAGCGGGTAAAGCACTTGAGCTATTGTGATGACTCAGGATCGTGCCATTCGTGTAATCCTTCAAAGAAAGCCATTGGGGTCAAACTCAATAGATGTATTGTTTTTATAGAAATTTTCAAACATAAATCAGATTTTTAATGAAATTTGGATTGGACAAGACCGATTTCAAATGTAATGTGTAACACCCGTTATTTTTAGAAGACTCGAACGAAGGAATTAAGTGAAGAAAAAGAAAGAAAAGCTATTTAACCCAAGTTGAGGGGTTAAAAGTATCAAAAAGACAAAATGTTTAAAAAAGTTAATGTAAAAGGTGATGGCCGCCCATGTTGTCTTCCTACATCTTTTCATTCGGATATTTCTAGAGAGAGAAAGTGAAGGAGAGCAGAATCTCTCGGGTTGAAGAAGAACAAAAAGAAAAATATGAATTCAAGGTAAGAATTCATGTGTTTATGGTGTTCTTAACTGGTTTTATCCTTGGTTGTATGCTTATGTGTGTTTGTGTGTGTTCGGGTGTGTGTTTGGTGGGTTTCTAGGGGTGAACTTGTAGCAAACGGGTTTGAAGGAAGTCTTACCAAAGAGGCTGCAAAGGTGAGTTCTAGAACACCTCTTTTACATGTTTTAACTGCTTTGGGGCTGGAAATGCATGAATGTACATTTTTTATTTAGTGGGTATTCTACTCGTATGTGTATGTGTATGACTCGAGTGGGGTGTGAATTTGGGCTATGTTTATGTTTTATGTTGTTATGACTATATTTCTAAGGCTTATAATGTATGATTTAAGCTTAGAATAAGTTTGAGAATGATTGGAAAGCTTATTGTTCTTCAGCATTGACAAATGCGGAGGACCAGAAGTAATGCCGACAAGTTCTGATCTAGCGCATTGACAAATGCGGGAGAGTAGAGGAAGACAATTTTTGTTCATCCGCATTACCCAATGCGGATGAACCATATGCGGATAACAGTTTTTGTTCATCCGCATTACCCAATGCGGATGAACCGCATGCGGATAACAGTTTTGTTCATCCGCATTACCCAATGCGGATGAACCACATACTAATGCGGATGACCCTCCAAGTCTAACTCATCCGCATTTGCTAATGCGGATGAGCAGGAGGAAATGCGGATGAAGACAGTTTATTTTTCTGATTTTCGGAGAAATGGGTAGATGTAGGCCTTGACTTGAGAGTTCCCGGGGGTTCATGTAAGTTGACTTTCGAGGTCATAGATGATGTATGATTGATGTATGATGGTATGTATGATGCTTGTTATGCATGTATGATGGTGCCTTGTACGGTGATGTTTGTATGTTCTTGTTGATGTTCCTTATTATGATTGATTATTTCCCGTGGCTTTACGTTGAATGTTAATGAATGAAATGAAAAGTATTATGTAACGTAAAGTGGAAGATGATGAAAAGAGGAACATAATGATAGAATGCATGCATTAATGAAAGAGAACGTAAAGAAAGTCTTGCAAGCCATGTATGTTGATTCAAGCCCAATGAAGGATGTTAGTTCAACGACTAGCTACCCAAGAAGGATGCACACCGGGGTCCGTCTTTATGATCAACCATCTGTATACAACCTTTTTCGCTTACCCTAAAAACTGTGTCCAGGCCACCAGGTGCCATGGCTGGGGGTCTATGATAAACCTAGGCCTAGTACCCGCTTTACGCATGACGGTGAGGTATAGCACATGACAATGATACATCTGAATATACCCTAGGTACTGTGATCAGGCCACCGGGCCCCATGACTGGGGTCTATGATAGACCTCGACCCAGTACCTGCTTTATGCATGACGGTGGGGTAAAGTTCATGGTTTGGTATGGAATGTAAAGAAGTAAAGATGAACGTACGAATGAAAGTAACTTGTGAAGTGAATAAAAGTGAATGATAATGACGTACGATGAATGAACGGAAGTTAGCGAACGAATGATGAAGATAATAATGATATTATCTATGTGTATGTATAGTGCATGATCACGTATGATTGTAAAGAACGGTTTTAAACGAAAGATAAAGTATGTTTTATTATAAAACTAGAACTCACTCAGCAATGCTGACTTTTATGTGTTTCCAGTTGGCAGGTAATGTTGCTGAGGATGGAATTGGGCGGCTACTCGCTCATTTTGGATGGCGTCCATATTTATAATGCTTTTGTGATGTAATGCAACAAGTATTTTGATAACAATGTATTATTTTGCAAAAGCTTTTATGATGAAATGGAATGTTGTTTTAATGTTTCCGCTATGATATTTCTTCAAGTTAATGAATTATATGTTTTATGTGTAATGATTTACTAGCTGTAAGCATCCAAGAACGAGGCCTTACATAATGGTCTAGAGGGTGTTGGAATGGTGGATGATTATGATCCAAGAACCAGAACTTGATTGCTATTTCCCAAAAATATTGACTCTTTAGGTGAATACAAAGAAAAAGTATTGAGTTTACCTGGATCGTTTGTGATGTAGACGGCACTCGTGTCAAAATACCATTGAGCATCTTGACCTACTGAATCCATAGCCAAAGCTTGAACTGCCTCGGGTAATTAAATGGGCTAAAGCGGTTGGTTTTTACTATATGGGTCTGGGCTTTGGGCTTTGGCCTTTGGACCAGTAGAGGATGTTGCATTCAATTGATTATATGGAGGCCTTGGTTTCCAATTTTGAGACCACCCTTGTGTTGTGTATGGACAAACTAGAGGAGCCCAAGACTGAATAGGAGGTCATGAGGATCCCACATATTTCTATTTCGCCTAAGTTTGGTCATACGTGGAATGGTGTAAAGCTGGAGATGTAACCATGGCTGCTACAATTGGGGTAGATGAAACATTGTCCCAAGCAGTAATATGCCAAGCCTCCGACTGGAGTTGATCACAAGCATTTTCCCACAGCGGGAGTGTTTGATTGAGAATTTTCCAACGACGTCATACTCACGGGGTAACCCTGAACAAGATAAAGAACATGTTTGAGTGTTATTAATCGGGCAGTCAATGGCTGTGAGTTGATCGGTGAGTTCTCGAATCCATTGACAATAAACCTCAAGAGAAGGCATGGCAGAGAGGGTGAGGTTAGTAAGTTCATTTTGAAGTGCCATTGTCCGAGAACATTTATTGTTAAGAAACAAGTTTTTGACTTGTTCCCAAGCTTGAAAAGTAGTAGAATTTCCATCCAAAACCCAAACAAGCAAGTCATCGGAAATAGTCCCGTAGATCCATCGCAATATGAGAGCATCAATCTTCTTCTACATCGGGTATTCGACGCCTGTTTTTTTAGTGTAAGGCCCCGTTCCCGAGACGCTTACAACTGGTAAATCATTGCACATAAAACATACATTTTCATTTATCTTACATAAATATTGCAGCAGAAATATTAAAAAATGACATCTCATTTCATCATAAAAACTTTTGCAAAATAATACATTGTTAATTAGTTACAAAATACATTGTTGCATTACATCACAAAAGCATTATATAAATGGATGCCATCCCAAAAGAGCTGAGTAGCCGCCCTGTGCTATCCTCAGCAATCATTACCTGCCAACTGGAAACACATCAAAGTCAGTGTTGCTGAGTGAGTTCTAGTTTTATAATAAAACATACTTTTCTTTCGTTAAAACCGTTCTTTACATGTACGCGCTCATATATCATACGTAAACATAGATAATATCATTATTATCTTCATTATTCGTTCTTACATTCATTACATCTTTTCCTTTCATCAACATCATGAACTTTACCCTTCATGCTCATAGTACTGGGCTTAAGCCTATCATAGACCTTCATTTATGGTGTCCAGCCTAGGGGGAGTTTGTAGAGATTAATGAAGAGGCTGATACAACCTAAACATCTTAAGTCCATCCTGCATGCTGCACAAGTACATTAAAGAAGAAGCTTAGGAAGTTTCACACATGAAACAGAAAAATACTCTTAGTGTGAAATCTTCCGAAGCCAAGACCAATATCTTCCGAAGCCAAGACCAATATCTTTTGAAGCCAAACATGAAGTGTTAGGATCAGTGATCTATGTTTGATTGATTAGAGAGTATAGCAGCGGAAATCTAACAATGAATTAGCTAATTCACAAGAACGAAACGATATTCAATGAAGAACAAAGACGGTTATAGAGAGAGAATTCTGCAAATATATTTCATTCAATATTCGCTTTCGTGGTAACGGAATGTCACACTTACAATTAGGTCGACACCTCTTATATAAGAGATGTGACGTCTGCTGATGTCACTTGATAGTGACATCTAACAGATTTATTACAACTGAAACACAACTACTGAAGATGTCAAAACAGCTGACATCTCCTTACAAAAATACTAAGTGTTATCAGTTATTATAACTACTGAAAAACATAAAACTACTGAAACTACAACGACTGAAGAACAAGCTCTTCAGTCGTTTTACAAAACTACTGAAAGTAAAAACATAAAACTACTGATATCACAACTACTGAAGAAGTACTCTTCAGCTGTTGTGACAAACTACTGAAACTTCAGTACTTGATCTTCAGACTTGAACTTCAGACGTTTCATCAGCTGATGACTTCAGTAGATATCATCAGCTGATGTCTTCAGTCTTTGTCTTCAGACTTTGTACATTAGTTGTTGATCTTCAGCACTTGTAAACTCTTCAGCTGTTGTACTTCAGTACTTTGGTCTTCAGCTTCAGCACTTGTGTTCTTCAGCTGTTCAGCTTCAGCATTGTGTTTCTTCAGCTGTTAAGCTTCAGCACTTTAGTTCTTCAGCTGTTCAGCTTCAGCACTTTAGTTCTTCAGCTGTTGAAGTCTTCAGCACTTGATCTTCGGCTGTTGGAGTTTTCAGCACTTGATCTTCAGCTATTGGAGTTTTCAGCACTTGTCGAACTGCTGATGAAGCCTTCAGCAGTTGTTGTGATATCTTGTGGGACTTAGAGGTTTTCTGATCTTGGCTCATTGGTTCTTTTGGTCCAACAAACTCCCCCTGAACCAATGTAGCCAAACCCTCTAATTTATTTATTTTCCCACTTATTGTTGGCAAAAAGGTTGGTCTTTTTTCCTTCTTAATCAGTAGAGAAGATGACCCATATAAGCTCCGGCCTGGGAAGAAGTCTCAGATATTCGTTTGGCAAGATATGAATGGGAACTCTGTTTTGGGGAACTGGACACAGAGTTGTTATCCCATTCATGAGATCTACTTCCCGTGTAAAGCCTGTAGGATTCTCTGGTGTATGCCCTGAGAAACATGATTTGTTCTTCCATGGTCAGGTTCTCGGCTTCACCATCAAACAATCCTTCTCGCCCATACAGCTCTGAGATGTACTTGGCCTGTTTGCCATTTTTGAGCTCAACTGTTGTAATCTGTCTGTATGCAAACTCATCAGGATGAGTCCCTTCAAGTAACAGACTGAGCTCATTTTGTTTGAAGTTCTCAAGCCTCTTGTAGACTAACCCCTTTTTAATAATTTTGTTCTCTAACATCTTTTGTGGTGGTTGTTTAGTCTCATAGGCCTTCTTGAAGTCTTCGACAATCTCCCAGGGTGATACTACAAGGGCCACTGTGATCTCTTCATCTACGATCCTTTTGACTTGGCCCTTGTATCTCGAAGGAATATCTTTCTTTACAATCCTGTGAGCCACCCGGATCAGACCATACTCTCACCCTTTCCTTCTGATATTGAAATGTGTTGGCGAGAGTGTACAACCTCAGAGCTTCTTTCTTCATGCTAATAATTGATGACGAAGCAGCATAAGTTTTGTCAATGCTTTTCAGCATTTCATCATCATGAAGCTTTTGCTGCTGTTCTTCTTCAATCTTTACTTTCACAGCATCCATCTGTGAGGTGGGAGTGATGGGCATAGGTTTGGCTTTCGCTAATGTTAGAACTGCAGACAGAGGCAGCCTATCTTCTTCCACATCATCCTCTTCTTCTTCTTCTTCTAGCCTCAACACCCTTCTCTTCTTCTTCTTAGGTGCATCATCGGCTGTTGGTTTAGATGGTAAGGGAGTTGGTTTTGTGGGTTGAGGAATTTTTGATTTGGGCTTTGAGATTGTTTGGAGATTTGAGGGGTAGGCTGTTTTTGAGTGGGTGGAAGGGAAGGTTGTTCCAGCATTTTGGTTGTGAGTTTAGCCTTTGTAAGTCTTGCCATTTCAAACCTTTTCCAGCCCCAGCCTCATCAAGGGCTTCAATGATAATCCCCTTATGGAATTGCTCAGACAGACAGATTCTGGTGGCTATAGCCAGAATACTATCTCTGGTCCATGCACGAATCTCCATCAAAGATCTTCCTAAGTATTTGGCAATGAAACGAATCATGATCTCCAATCTCTCCTTTTCCAGTACATCATACCCAGCCCATCGGTTTTGAATCTCCTCCACTTCCAACTTCCTGATCTCACTATCTAATGTGGCTGTATCAAAACCTTGCTTGAAGAGTTGCTTAATGATTTTATCCATGGATCGGTTGTGTGTGTCATCTGCATCTTTTACCAGCTCTTCCAAGGATTTTTCTTCAGCAGTAGGTTGATCATCAGCACTTTTCTTTCTTTTGTAGGTGATCAGTTTTGTTGCTTTTCTTTTTCCAACTCCTGGGCTTTCTCTTTGCCTTCTCATCCTCTGTTCTTTTCCTCTTCTTTTCTTTCACTGCAGTACTCTCCCCCTTTTTGGATGCATTGGTGGTAGGGGTTTGTACCGCAGAAAGTGTCTTTTGCACAGCATTATCAATCAGTGGTTGTAGATTGAGGAAATCCTCTCATCAATGGCTTTAGTAACAATTTCAGTGATAATGGGAGTGATGAGAGGTATGGATTGTTGGAATACAACAACCATCTGCTCTGGGGGGTTCTATCCCGGAGAGATAGTGCCAAAAGCAGAAGCTGGAGGCTCATTGGAGTGAGAGGGTAAAGTGTTTGGGGAACCTTCAACTGAAGGTGCCATCTGTGGGTTGGTGGAGGCAGATGGTCTTTGGTCCTTAGAATTTTGGCAAGCGCTCTTTGAGTCTGCTCACCTCCTCCTCAGGATGGTGTTTTGGGCGATTACATCGTAAAAGAAGCCCAGGTCATCATCAGTAGATACCGAATCACCTGACCTCCTGATAGGATCAGGATGAACATGCACTGAGTGTAGCTCAGTTGTAGCATGTGCCCCTTTGTCTTGGTACTGGGGACTTCCTGCCTCAGGACTATGTCCGTCATCAGCAGTTGCCTCTGGTAAGGTCTTAGTAATGGTACCAACTACAACCTGATCATATGCTGATGCAGGAGAAGTGGCAGCCTCACCAGAAGTTCCAATCTCCATGGCTACACTAGGAGAGGGAACATTGTAACCCCTATGCTGTGGGTTCTCAGCTGCACTTTGGTCCTCCCCCTCAATGGTAGAGGTGTTCCCAGTAGTAATTGGTATCTGGGGAGGGGGTGAGGAATGCAATTGAGTCAGCACTTGTGCAACAAGCAATGTAGGGCTTTGGGGGGCGGTTGGATGGGGTGATGGGGTAGAAGCAGTGTGCACCTGGGGAGGATGGTGCTCTTCAATGGCAATCTCCTCAAGTGAGGAAGATCCCAGATGTGTGGGTACCCCTTGTGTGGTGGCTGCAGGCTCCTGTTGAGAGGAATCCTGAGCGGCTATGGCTGGAAGAGTCCTTATATCCACTAGGGGGTTATAACCAGTGGATATAGCCTGCGTTTGTGTTGCAGGGGCATCCTCAGGGGACTCATTTCCCTGAGTAGCCATTTTGGGTTTCTTTTTAGTGGGTTTGGTGGGGACTTTTGATTTGGAGGTGGTGGCTGTGGGTTCCAGCTGCGTGGGTTTGCGCAGCTTGGCAGCCAGTTTGAGTGAGTGGTCAGAGTTGTGCCGGGAGTATACTTCAGGCAAAACAGCCATAGCAGGGACTCCCAGGCCAACAAGTCCCTCAGCTTGAAGCTGGTTAGTAATTATGGCCATTATGAACCGCGGATATAGTATCCAACGGTTAGCAATTTGTTTTTGTGCCATATCCTTGAGCTCTGAAAATATTATTTCTGAAAAATTTAAAGGCTGTTGCTCAAGAATAGAATACATTACCTGCTGCCACTTTGTAGACATTTGATCCCAAGACGAAGTCTTAGGAGCCAAACAGACATTTACCATGTGAAAGATTAGACGTTCAGCGTCATGGAAATGTTTCTTCATATGGTGAGGCACTAAGGTTTCCCTGATATCCATGATGGGCAAAGGATAAATCAGTTGTGCCCTTTGGATATCCAGCAGGAGAAGTGGCATCATCCAGGTGTAGAGTTTGACGAAGTATATCGGGAGTGATGACCTTCGTGGTTGTTGACGACCGACCGGAGAGACGCTGTGTTGTTCTCCCCAGTGGTGAGGGTGACGTTCATCCAAAACTGATTAGGGATTCGGCATGAAGGATTGGATTGAGAAGAAAGGCTGTTTTGTATTGTGTGACTGGACCATAAGATCATAGCATTATCGAACTTAGCCCAGAATGGCGATTTGGTGAGGTAAGCTACACAGTTGTGTCGCGGTTTGAGTTGCATGGACGCCATTTAGAGAGAAGTTTTGGAGAGATGAACGTTAGGTTTGAAGAAGATGAAGCTCGAAGGATTAGGTCAGGGATATTTATAGGGTACGGGTTAGAAAACGACTGAAGGATTTGGTGTTAGTCATCGTAGTTTTAAACGACTGTTGACATGGTATTACCCTTTCAGACGTTGAAACACCGAAGTCGTGGTTTTGGCATCAGTAGTTAGAAAACTACTGAAAGCCATGGTTTTGACTTCAAATGATGAAACAACTGAGGACTTGGTGTGTTGTCATCAGTAGTTGTGAAACTACTGAAGACAGTGGTTTGGTCACAGTTGTTTGTAAACAGCTGAAGACTTGGTATTAGTCATCAGTAGTTATAAAACTACTGAAGACATGGTTTTGCTTCAGTTGTTTAGAATGAAACAGCAGTTGTAGAAACAACTGAAGAGAAAGTTCTCTTCAGTAGTTTTTGTCAATTCATAGCCTTTCAGTTGTTTCATACTGTCCTCAACACTTACTCATCAGACTTTGCATCTCTTTTCAGGTGTTTCATAGGACGTCAGTACTTATCTGTTGTTGTACTGATTTCAGTAGTTGTAACTACATCAGTAGTTTGGAACAGATAAAGTACTTCAGTACTTGTGAGGCATTTAGCATCAGTAGTTATAAAACTACTGAAGGTGAAAGGACTCATCAGTACTTATATGTGACATGGTTACCAATGATCATCAGTAATTATTACTGAAATCATCAGTAGTTGTCACTTATTCCAGCTGCAGCATACCAAGCCTTAACACAAGGTTTTGGAAAGTAGAACTATCCAAAGGCTTAGTAAAAATATCTGCAAGCTCATCAGCACTAGGCACAAACTTAGGATCAATCAGACCTTTTTCAAAACAATCCCGAATAAGTGATGTCTGATCTCTATATGTTTGGTCCTAGAGTGCTGGACTGGATTTTTGACAATACACAGAGCTGAAGCACTATCCATTAATAATGGAGTCTTAGTCTCTGTAATGCCATAATCCAGAAGTTGGTTCTGAAGCCAGAGTACCTGAGAAGTACAACTTGCAGCAGCAATGTACTCGGCCTCACAGTTGATGTAGCAACAGATGTTTGTTTCTTACTCTGCCAAGAAATCAAACAGTTGCCTAGGATTGACAACCACCAGAAGTTGACTTTCTAGTTAACTTGCACCCTGCATAGTCACTATCTGAAAAAGCAACTAATTTGCAAGAGTGTCCATGGAATACCATAAACCCAGAGATTGTGTACCTTGCAAATATCTAAAGATTCTCTTGACTGCAATCAAATGAGACTCTTTAGAGCAGCCTAAAATCTAGCACAAACACATGTAGCAAACATAATATCTGGTCTAGAAGCTGTTAAATACATCAAGGACCCAATCATACATCTGTAAAGTGTTTCATCAACAGCTTTACCTTTCTGATCAGCATCCAGTTGTGTGGTGTTGCACATGGGAGTAGAACAGGGCTTACAGTTTTGTAAATCAAACTTATTCAAAAGATCCTTTGTATATTTTGACTGATGAATAAAGGTTCCATCAGCCTTTTGTTTAATTTGCAAGCCTAGAAAGAACTGTAATTCTCCCATTGCACTCATTTCAAACCTCTTTTTCATTAATGTTGTAAAATCATCACACAACTGGGGATCAGAGGATGCAAAAATGATATCATCAACATAAATCTAAACAAGTAGCTTATGCTGATCTACTTCTTAATAAACAAAGTTTTATCAATGGAGCCTCTAGTGAAATTATTCTAAGAAGAAAAGTAAAGTGTCTCATACCAGGCTCTAGGAGCTTGTTTCAACCCATAAAGAGCCTTATCAATTTTATACACCCATTCAGGATGTTTATTATCCTCAAAGCCTGGTGGTTGACACACATAAACTTCTTCCTTTATTTTACCATATAAAAATGCACTTTTGACATCCATTTGAAAAACTTTAAGATTGTGGAATGCAGCATAGGCTAAAAACAATCTGATTGCCTCTAGTCTGGCTACAGGGGCAAAGGTTTCATCATAGTCAATACCTTCTTCTTGTGAAAACCCTGTACAACCAGTCTAGCCTTGTTCTTAACAATAAGCCCATTTTCATCAGTTTTATTCCTAAACACCCATTTAGTGCCTATTGCACACTTACCTGGGGGAAGAGGAACTAGTTCCCACACTTGCTGTTTCTTGAACTGAAGTAGCTCAAGCTGCATAGCTTCAACCCATCCATTGTCTCTCAAAGCAACATGGTAGTTCTTTGGCTCTAGCTGACTGATGAAGAGAGCATAGAAGCAGAAGTTAGACAATTGACTTCTTGTTGAAACACTAGCATTGATATCACCAATAATCTGAGACATGGGGTGATTCTTCAGTTCTTGATAAACAATGAGATCTATGCAAGTGTTTGTAGAACCTTCAGCAGCAGCAGATGTTGATGCAGACTCTTGAAACCAAGAATTAGATGGTAACTCAAAAGATGTAGAGGAAACAGAGATCTCATAAGCATTTGTTGTGGATGGAACTGCTGAAGCTACAGAAACATCAAATTTAGCAGACACAGGCAGTTGGTCACTAAACTTGAAGAGGTGAGTATTGATATTATCATCATCATCATCATCATCAATACCACCAGGTGGAAGACATGCTACAGAAGATGATTTATCCACAGGATCTGCAACAGCTGGAGGTTGATAAGGAACATATTGCAGTATGTCCAAATCAAACAACTCCACAGGGTTTTGTGGAATCTTGTCCAAAGAAGATTCATTAAACTTCACATGCAAAGTCTCTTCAACTATCTTTGTTCTGCAGTTGAAGACTCTGTATGCCTTGCAAGTAGATGAATAACCAACAAAATACCCTGCATCCACCTTAGGATCAAATTTATGGAGTTGATCCTTTGTGTTGAGAATAAAACAGGGACACCCAAATGCTTTGAAAAATTAAATTAGAGGAGCCAAGTGATGGAGAACTTCATATGGAGTCTTCATCAACCTCTGATTTACTAAAACTCTATTCTGCACATAGCAGTTGTGTTAACAGCTTCAGCCCAAAAGGTTAGTGGCAAACCAGAGTCAGCCACATGGACCTTGCAGCTTCAATTAGGGTCCTGTTCTTTCTCTCCACTACTCCATTTTGTTCTGGAGTCCTTGGGATGCTAAACTGCCTTTTGATTCCCTTGAAAGATAGAAGTCATCAAGTGTATGGTTTCTGAATTCAGTTCCATTGTCACTCCTAATACACTTGACTGGAAGGGAATACTGCTTCTTAAATACAACACAAAGTGAATAATCTTCTGAGCAACCTCATCCTTGAATGTAGAAAGAAAGTCCATACAAATCTGGAGTAATCATCCACAATTACCAGACAGTATTTCTTCTTTGCCATGCTCATTACTCTCACAGGACCAAATAGATCCATATGCAGTAATTGCAAGCAGCAGTGGACTTAGGCTCTTCAATAGGAGGGAATGAGACTTTGTGCTGTTTTCCTTTTAAACAAGCAGTGCAGGTTTCATCACAGTGGAACTCCTTATTGGTAAGCCTCTGACTAAACTATTGTGGATAAGCTGATTCATGTTTTTGAAATTAACATGACCCAGCCTTCTGTGCCACAGTTTAGATTCTTGAGAAGAGGCTTTGGAAAATAGGCAAGGATTGCCTCTGAGATCTATTTTCTTGGAAAGATCTAAGGCATACACTCTTCCTGTCCTGTTGGCTCTCAGGAGAGTGTGATCATCCAACACCTTGTCAATCAAATGCAGAACTTTGGATGACAGAATCCTACAATTCTGACTGGTGAAAAGAGCAACATGGCCTTTATCACACATTTGACTGACACTTAAGAGATTGTACTTGAGATTTTCCACATGATTAACATCATCAAATTTGATTTCTCCATTGGAGACAAAACCATTTCCAATGATGTAACCTCTAGCATCATTGCCAAAAGAAAAAAAACCCTTCTTTCCTTGAGAGTAGTCATGAAGAAGAGAGTTGTTCCCAGTCATGTGCATAGATCCCCCACTGTCTACATACCAGATGCTACTTGGGCATGTTGGAGAACCCTGCAATAATAAACAATCAGTTAGTTTTGGAGACCCAAACCTTTTTGGTTTTGGGCCTGGTCTCATCAATAGATGGTAAACTAACAGGTTTATTTGAAACAACAGCCTGAGAGGAAGAAGATGGTGAAGAAGAGGAATCCTTTGGCTTGGATCTCCTTTTCTGTGGTTTCAACATAGGAGCATCTAATTGGTTAACTCTACCCAACAGATGTTGAACCATCATAACCAGCTATGTCTGATTTTGTGATAAAGCTTTCAGCTCATCAGACACATTGCCAGTGGAGTTTGATAAGTTCCTATGTTGCACCTTCTTCTTCTGAGCAATCTCAGCTGTCACCTGTTTAACCCCTTCTTTTTGGATTTCTTTGAGGACTTAAGGGTTACAGGATTTGATGTTGCTGATACAAATGTGGTCTCAAACTCAGTTTTCATTTTTACCATTTTCTCTGTAATTTCTTCTTTATGTTTGAGTTTGGAACCTCTTTTGTACCAGCAATCATCTGTAAGATGATTGAACAAACCACATACTTCACATGGTTCTTCTTCATCTTAGGTTGATCATCAACTAAAGAGGGTGAAGCAACTGAAGACTTGCTCTTCAGTGCTTTGGAACATTGTTTGCTTTCTTGACTTCCTCTTTAGTAGTCTTCAAACTCTTTCTACTGACAGTTTTCTTCTTTTCAGTACTGGCAGTAGTTGGAGTTTAACTTCAGGTGTTAAATCCTGCTCTCTAGTCCTTTCAGGACTTTCAGAATTAACTCCTGAGTTGATCAACTCATTGATCATGTGAGTGTCAGCATTGGAACCATCAACATCAGCTGATAGGTTCTGAGAGGGCTTGATGCTGACTTCTACTTCTGACTGTGCTGTATCAGAAAGTAGATCACATGATGAGATGGATTGGTTATACTCTCACCATCAGATTCTACCTCTGCTCGGGAGTAAAATCTGTAGGTGGAGCAGTGTGATTGTAACCAATGCCAAACTTCACATTGGAAGCAGATTGCTTACTAAGAAGCATTTCAAAACCTTTGCATGATTGTACCCATCTATCACACTCTACCTGGGTAACTGCAAGGGTTTCTTTGAGATCTTTATACTTCTCTAGAAGTATCTCTTCCCTAGCCTTATCATCAGTTATTTGGCATTTAAGTTTGTAAATCTCATCATTCTTATCATTAAGCACAGACTCAAATTCAGCTTTGTTTTTGGAAAATATTTGTTCTAGCTCAATGTTCTTGTTGATTAAAGCTACATTTGCTTCTCTAATAGATGCAAATGCTGCTATGCATGTTTCAACATAATTTGGCTTTTGCCTCAGAGGATACCTGTGATACCTTTGGTGTAGAGGCATTAGTGGATGAAGTATCAACAGAATCCAAAGCCATAAGAGCTAGATTTCCAAAGGGACTTTCACCACCATGTTGACCAGCACCTGAGAACAGTTGTTCATGACCAGACAAGTCATCTGGTAAACTGCTCCAGTCAACAACTCCTGGGGTGAAGAAGCTGTGTTGTTGAGGTTGAGTTTGTTGATGAGATTGGGAAGGTTGTGGTTCAGGCAATGCTTGTGGTTGTTGTGCAATTGGAGCTTGAACAGGATTTGGTTGAGGCATATAATAGCAGGGATAAGGATATGACATTTGACCCTGGGGAACAAAGTATGCAGGAGATCTAGGATGTGAATGATGACCAGAACCAGCAGGATGTTGCCCTCTATTTTGTGGACTAGTACTAGGAAAAGTCACAAAGGGTGCAGAAGAGTTAGATCCAGTTGATCTACACTCTCTTGCAAAGTGTCCTAGCCTTTGGCATTGTGACACCTCAACTTACTCTTGTCAAAACCAACTTTGGTTTTGCCAGAGAGTCCAGGAAATTTCCTGCCAGTTCTCTTATAGAACTTCTGAGATCTGATATTAATCAATGCCATTTGGCTCAGAATATCCATCTCTTCTAGATCATCATCAGCTATTCCTTTCAGATCATCCATAATGAAGCATAAATTGTCACTATTACTGCCAGAATGACTCTCAATACCAAAAAATGCATGATCAGAACTATTTGAAGAGAAATCAATATGCTCATCATAATTGCTTTCAGATGCAGCATATTCTGACTCATGACCAACCAAGGCAGTATTCCCTGGTACAAAGTCATCAGTGAGCTTTCCTGATGAGGACAGTTTCCTCTTCTGCTCTATCTCTCTTTCAAATGTAAGCAGTTTCCCATGAAGTTGGGTGAGAGATAGGCTATCCAGATTTGCACTGGAGCGTAGGACAATAGTGTATGTGTCCCATCTCTCAGGCAGTGATCTGAGGAACCTGTTGTTCATCTGGCTATTGGTGTATTCCTGTTTCACCATTTTCAGCTCAGAGATCAAGCAGGAAAAACGCTCAAACTGTTGAGTCAGTGTCTCACCCTTTCTATGAGAGAATGTCTCATATTGTTGGGCAAGGATTTCTCTATTGTTTGCTAAGACCTCATCTGTGCCACCGAATTGTTCCTTCAGGACATTCCAGAGATCATGAGCAGTTTCATGATGCATAAGCCCTGAATAGATTTCATTAGGCAGTGCCATGGCCAGAATTCCATGGGCTTTAGCATCAATCTCAAATAGTTTCCGATCTTCATCAGAGTATTGTTCCTTCTTCTTCGGAACCATTTGATTGGTTTCCGGATTGTTCACCATAGGCTTATGTGGTCCATGTACCACAGATGTCGAACAACCTGAACTGTTAACAGACAGGTGATGAAGCATTCTTCGTTGCCATATGTTATACTCGGTCCTAACCAGCATCGGAGGCTTGGTTGAGGAACCGGTATTGTGAGGATCATTAGAAGGAGTAGTCATCTCAGATTCAATCAAATTCGATTAAGCTAAAACAAATTTAGAACTAAACACAACAACCAATTGAACCAGGAGAGATCTCAAAATAAATGAACGAAAGCGACAGAAATTCAATAATCTATAACAGTTCTTGCGAATATGCTAATTCAATCAAACACAGATATCAATTAGCAGTTTCAATGATCAATTGTTAGATCGATCAATGATTAACCTGCTCTGATACCACTTGTTAGGATCAGTGATCTATGTTTGATTGATTAGAGAGTATAGCAGCGGAAATCTAACAATGAATTAGCCAATTCACAAGAACGAAACGATATTCAATGAAGAACAAAGACGGTTATAGAGAGAGAATTCTGCAAATATTTCATTCAATATTCGCTTTCGTGGTAACGGAATGTCACACTTACAATTAGGTCGACACCTCTTATATAGAGATGTGACGTCTGCTGATGTCACTTGATAGTGACATCTAACAGATTTATTACAACTGAAACACAACTACTGAAGATGTCAAAACAACTGACATCTCCTTACAAAAATACTAAGTGTTATCAGTTATTAAACTATGAAAAACATAAAACTACTGAAACTACAACGACTGAAGAACAAGCTCTTCAGTCGTTTTACAAAACTACTGAAAGTAAAAACATAAAACTACTGATATCACAACTACTGAAGAAGTACTCTTCAGCTGTTGTGACAAACTACTGAAACTTCAGTACTTGATCTTCAGACTTGAACTTCAGACGTTTCATCAGCTGATGACTTCAGTAGATATCATCAGCTGATGTCTTTAGTCTTTGTCTTCAAACTTTGTACATCAGTTGTTGATCTTCAGCACTTGTAAACTCTTCAGTTGTTGTACTTCAGTACTTTGGTCTTCAGCTTCAGCACTTGTGTTCTTCAGCTGTTCAGCTTCAGCACTTGTGTTCTTCAGCTGTTCAGCTTCAGCACTTTAGTTCTTCAGCTGTTCAGCTTCAGCACTTTAGTTCTTCAGCTGTTGAAGTCTTCAGCACTTGATCTTCAGCTGTTGGAGTTTTCAGCACTTGATCTTCAGCTGTTGGAGTTTTTAGCACTTGTCGAACTGCTGATGAAGCCTTCAGCAGTTGTTGTGATATCTTGTGGGACTTAGAGGTTTTCTGATCTTGGCTCATTGGTTCTTTTGGTCCAACATGAAGTCTTCCGAAGCCTCAGAGACAAAGTCTTCTGAAGCTTCAAGTTCATGAAGATAGATTTCTTCCGAAGACTTTTAGTAACATGCTTTATCTGATGTACTGTTCCATAAAGCTGGACACCTTTCCGCTGCATCTCTACAAGTCACCAACTTACATGAGTTGGTGAAAAGGTCCATGCTTATGGTAACTGTACATTGAGGTCTCGAGTCTGTAACTTTCTACTTTATGTACTTTATCCTTTTTGTAATAGATAAGGATGTGAGCTATGGCATGTCATAGTCACAAGTCAAAAGGCAATCTGCCTTTTGACTCTACAATTGATTTTGTTTGTGTCTAGTCAATTGTATCCAGCTGGCTTTCAAAGTATAGCCGGCTGTAGGATGTAGTACAAGTATCTCATGTTCTTGTATCTTTCATATATGCTTTGTAACACTTGTAATAGAACATAGAGAAAGCAATACACTGTATTCTTGAAAACCATACACTTGTGTTATTTGTGTTCTGTCTCTTACATTACTTGTGTTCTTAGCATCTCAACTTGGTTAACCCAGTTTACTGTTTGATTAAAGTTTAGTTAATCTTCTCTTTGTGTTGTTGTGTTGTAACTTACATCAGGCTTGAGGTGTTCCTCCAACCTAAAACCCTAAATTTCTCTCTGAAATTTCTTTCTCTCTTCTTTCTTCATCCTTAAGCTACCTCAAAATTACCAACCTTGCTCACAGAAATGATCCCAACTTTACCATGCAGCTACACAAACAACACAATCAGGTTGCTCTGTTAAGCTCTAAGAAAGATCCTCATTTCTCAGAGGTTTATCGTTTCTTAGCTCTATCTAACTATTTCACCTCCCTAACCATTGATCCTCCACTCTATGAGGATCAGCTGCTTGAATTCTGGAAGACCTGCCAAGAGGTCATTATGGACGGGGAGAAGGCACTGTCTGTCACAGTGCAGGGGAGAACAATCTTCATCACTCCGGCCATCATCAATAGGCATCTTCAGCTGGATGATGAAGAAGGTGAGGTATTTTTCCCAAAGGAAACTGTCAATCATTCCTTTGAGCAGATGGGATATGAGGGAGATTTCTCTGTAAAGACCTTTAGGAAAGGGAAGGTCTCATCCCAATGGAGATTCCTGCTCCATGTGTTCATCCACAACTTATCAAACAAGCATGGTGGATGGGACCAGATTCCTGAGGATCTCTCCTTCATAATCCATGGAATGATTCAGGGGGTCAATTCAGGTATTCCCAGTTTGTTTATACAAATTTACTTGCTAATTTAGACTCCTTAGAGTATTACATGTTTCCTAGATATGTCCAGTACATTCTTAACTGTGAACTGGGCTCACAGTTGAGGGAAATAGGTAACACTCTTAAATTGGGACAGATTAAGCCCGACATCTTTAAAATTCTGAGAAAGCCCACTGTTGGATTCTCTGGGGTAGAAACAGCCCTAGTCCCAAAAACGTTAGAGCTCATTGCTTAAGGTGACAACCTAACAGCACAAGCTAGTGTTGAGCCCACACCTGCTATCTCCCAATCACCCACACAGCCTCAAATCACCATCACTTACCAAAGAAAATCCAAATGAACCCCTACTCAAGCTATTCAGTCTGTGGAGGCCCCCATATACTCACCCATATAGGAAGAAGTGGATACTGGAGCTCCCACTTCTCTTGAGGAGTAGACCACTCCCATCTCTTCAAGAATCAATGCTGAGGTTTCTCATGCTCAACCTGATGAGCTCATTAGCCCAACTGTCTTAAGCCATCACTCTAAGTCTCAACACTCAAGTGTTCAACCTTTAAGGTACAGTTAGCATCCCCAGCCTATATTCCCAACCTTGACTTCTATACTGATGAAGATCTAGGTTTTAGTGAGTATAATGAGTCTCTCTTCTTACCTCTACTCAAAGAGAGATGAATGCTCCTGAGTCTCCTACATCTATCCCACATCAGTCACCTACAACTGAGATGGACACTTCCGAACCTGCTCAGGATGTCCATATGGAAGAGGCTCTCACTTCTGAAAGTGATTACATCATTAAGACCTCAACCATGGCAACTCAGCCCACTGACATCTCAACTAAGATTGCCAGTGAGCAGAGGAAAACCAACAGCCAAGAACCTCAAGCTGGCAGTGAGAGAGAGGACTTTGGTCCAATTATCTCATCCCCCAATGAGTCTTCTGATGAAGATGAGGGGAATCTAAGACTACTGGTGCAAAAGCTGTCTAAAACATGCACTTACTTAGTCTCAAAGGTCAGACACCTTGAATCTCAGGTGACTATCTTACACAACAAGATCAATGATCACCAACTTGAGATTTCATATCTTAAGGAAAGACTAGCTGGGAGACCCTTAAGAAGAGCTCAACCAGGAACACAAGAACCTGTGGATGTGGTTGACCTATCCTCTAGCTCACCTATGCAAGTGGGTGATGCTACCAAAAAGGGGGAGAAAGTCATTACAGCGACATAACCTGGGAGTTCTTCAGAGAGAATGGACATTGAGGATTCACCATCCTCACTTGCAATTATGCATTCTCAGCAACCTCCTCAAGTTCACATTGATGTGGATTACACAGACTCCTTCATACAGAGTCTGTTTGAGGATGGGATACCAAGGGCTATGTCACCTTCATCATCTTCCAATCACATTATTGGGTGGAGGTATGACAACATCAGGAAAGCCTAATCATCATAAGAGTTCAAGGACAACAAGAAGTCTTCAATTTTCAGACCTTGGACTACTATGAAGGTCTGGATCTAGTCAACATGCCACTTGTAACCCAAGCCAATCAAGACAAGCTGACAGACTGGCTCAAGAATCCAAGACAGGATCACTATAGAGTTCAGCTTAAGAAGGAGACTTAGGCAATCAGCCAATGTCATCGGTCAACTGGATGTTGAGGTAGACTCTAAGATTAGCTTCATAGGGGAAACCTTGACTGAAGGCCCCGTGGTAGAACCTGAGAGCCCTGTCTCATCATCATCAACTGCTGCAGAGATCCACTTTCCTTTTGAGACACCTGCTGGTGAAGGTGCTTCTCAACCTCTCTCTGGCCTGAGCTCAGATGCTGCAACAAGCAATGAAGGCCAAAGCTCTTTCCACCCTGAGTCACAAAGGTCTGTGAGTGATAAAGGGAAAAGAAAAATGACAACTGAGGAGATTGAGGAGGAGGAGAGAGAGAGGAAAAGGAGGCTAAGGGAGAAAGTTCCTCTACTGAGTCTTCAAGACTCATGGAGTCTGCTATCAGGGCTGCCTCCAGACCAGATACTCGGAATGATGAGTTAAGGGCAGTGAGGATAAACTATTTGCAGACTAGGAACTATGACATAGACAATGTCGTTTCTCTCCCCTTAGATGAGTTGAATGAACTGGTTGACCTGGCAAGGTCAAGGGAGAAGAAGGAGGCAGAAGATGCAGAACTCCTAGTACAAGTCAAAGAAGAGAAAAGAAGAAAAAGACTGTACAAGGATATGCCTACCCTCTCCCTAGTTCAGGAAAGTCCTACACAAGAAGATGTGGTTCAACAAGAACCTTAGGTAGACAAAGAAGAAGAGAGGATCAAGATGATCAACTACCTGAGTGCCACAGACTTCTATCAGGCAGATGCACTCCTTCCCTTATCCTATGACTATGTTGAGTTTGAGTACTTATAACAGCTTGAACTTGAGATAATCAAGGACAGAAAGACAACTAAGAAGAAACTAAGGGAAGAAGCTGCAAAATCCTGATCCGGCACCAGATGTGCCATCTCGTTAAACTTTGTGGTGTACTATTGGTGGGTCATGGTTCCCGCCTCCAGTTGCAAGAACTCCCTTTCGACCTTGTCCATTTCCCGGTGAGGACAAAACTCCTTAATCGCCAACTTTTTCAGCTCCGACCATCTCATCCTCCCAATTGCCCTGCTACCCTCGTCTTGGACTATCTTGTCCCATCAGCACAGAGCCGAGTCCATAAAAGAGTGGGCAGCAAACTTTACTTTTTGGTCCTCCCGGCACTCGCTGATATTCAATACAGCTTCCATTTCTCTCACCCACCGGTGAGCAACAGCAGTAGCGTCGTTTCCATTAAAAGTAGGGGGCTTGCATCGTTGTAATGCCCCATAATTACAGCCTCATGTCACCTCCTGCACGGGCTCTTCTTCATCGTCCAAGAGAACCGTTTCAGGCTCCGGTTGCTCCCGTCCTCCCGATGACCTATTTCTCTCTTTCCTTTCCCCTTCCTGTACTGCCTTGATAACTTCAGTCACTACAGACGGTAAGATCGTTTGCATGACCTGATGAAATTCTTTAACAACCTTTTTTAGTGAGGCTCTCAAATTGGCGCTCTCGTCGCCACCCTCCGGATGAGGGTCTCTAGTTCTTCAGGAACCACCTTTTCCATTCTGGGTCTTCCTCTCTTGGGTCGCGGCTCAGCACCAAGCCCATCACAACCACCTCCACGAGAGGATTTCGAAGATCTACCACCGCCCATTCACACGCACACTAAAAGATTCAAACACCAACACGGTCATTCAAGGGAAGAGCTCGGTTTATGTCAAGTATAGTAAGTCTCTAATTATAGTGGCTAGTTGTGATTAGCCCCTTACTTTACTCTTCACACTCTGAGCATTACCTATCTTGACTACATTAGTATTTAAATCTACAAACAACACATAACCACATACCAAGCGCACAAAATACCGGTTAACTTTATGAAAATACCTGATGGCACACAGCTACTCAGATTGGCATCCCTTCCTTTCCGTCCCATTCTCAGTTTAAGTTAAGGTTTATTTTGAAAATTTACCCATTTCACTTAAACTTTGGCTCTGATACTAACTTGTAAGGCCCCGTTCCCGGGACGCTTACAACTGGTAAATCATTGCACATAAAACATACAATTTCATTTATCTTACATAAATATTACAGCGGAAACATTCAAAAATGACATCTCATTTCATCATAAAAACTTTTGCAAAATAATACATCGTTAATCAGTTACAAAATACATTGTTGCATTACATCACAAAAGCATTATATAAATGGATGCCATCCCAAAAGAGCTGAGTAGCCGCCCCGGGCCATCCTCAACAATCATTACCTGCCAACTGGAAACACATCAAAGTCAGCGTTGGTGAGTGAGTTCTAGTTTTATAATAAACATACTTTTCTTTCGTTAAAACCGTTCTTTACATTTACATATTCATACATCATACGTACACATAGATAATATCATTATTATCTTCATTATTCATTCTTACATTCATTACATCTTTTCCTTTCATCAACACCATGAACTTTACCCTTCATGCTCATGGTACTGGGCCTAAGCCTATCATAGGCCTTCATTCACGTTGTCCAGCACCTCTGGCCACAGTACCTAAGATAAAAGTCAGGTATACCATTGTCATGTGCTATGCCCTTCATGCTCATGGTACTGGACCTAAGCCTATCATAAACCTTCATTCACGGTGCCTAGCACCTCTGGTCACAGTATCTAAGGCAAGCAACAATGGTTCTATACAAATGGTCAATCACAAAGAAAGACCCCAATGTGCATCCTCCCGGGGTAGCGAACCCGCACATCGTTGGGCTAACACCTTTTAATGGTGTGTCCCGACATACAAGGCTTGCAAGACTTTCTTTACTTTCATCATTCATTAATGCATGCATTCTTAAATCATGTTCCTCTTTCATTATCTTTCACTTTACGTTACATACTACCCTCATTTCATTCATTAACATAACACGTAAAGCCACATGAAAGATAAACATACATCATAATAAGGAACAAAACATACACAGTCATCATCATCATACAGGGCGACATCATACATACATAACATGTATAATCATGCAACATCATCATCATCATGCCCAACATACTCTCTAAGGCCTCAACAATTATCTTACATGAACTTACGGGAACTTTCACGTCAAAACTTACATCTGCACTTTCCCTCGAAAGTCAATACATAAACTACACTTTCCTCGAGTACACCAGCCTTACTTGGGCGTATGGGCACCCTTCGGTCTCATGGCCTCCAGGAGACTGAACATCATACGATTGAACCAATGCGGATGAACACCTATGCGAATGAACATCCAATCATACGAATGAAACTAATGCGAATGGACTCCATGCGGATGAGTCCCATGCGAATGGACCTAATGCGGATGAAACTAATGCGAATAGGCATTTATGCGACTGGGCTCTCAGTCGTGCGAATGAACCCTCAGTCGTGCGAATGAACCTCAATCGTGCGAATGAACCCTCAATCGCACCTCAATTGGCCGTATGACCTCCATTCGGTCGCATAGCCCTAGCTGGTGCAGAATGCAGTTCATCCCAAACCCAATCTGCCATTTTCGACCTCCAAGCTCATCTCAACCCATTCTAAGCCCAAATAAACCATTCTAAACCTTAGGAATGCATACCACAACACCATTCAAGCACACACAAGCTCAAAAGCAAGACCCAAACGACTCATACACATACCCACACATACACAAACGGTCAAACACAAACACACACCAAAACCCGATTTTCAGATGTGTTCCAGCCCCAAATCATTCAAAAACGTATAAAAGAGGGGTCCTAGAACTCACACAAACGACCACAACGAGAAGAGCTTCGATTTGACCCGCTACTCGACGATTTTCGAGCTTGAATCTACTTGAACCAACCTTTTTCTCTCCTTTTCTCTTCTTTCTCTCTTCTCCTCTTTTGTTTGCTGAAAATATGAGTGTGGGGAGAGGGTGATGGATTCCCTCTCCCTTCAAATATCACCACATACCCACTTTCTCTCGTTGGCGAGTTTGGTCCCTCGACTTTGGACTTTATTTCTTTTTTTCTTCTTTCGTCGGCTTCAAAATAAATAAATAGCCGAGTGTTACAATTAGGGGCTGGCGAACCATTGATGTGATCAAGCGCATCATACCCCATGGCATGTAGCCGGAAAAGTTTGACCCATGATGTATACGAAACTTTAACGTATGAACCTTGTGTTGTATGTTAGTGACAGTGTAGGCGGGATGAAGGGTTTGAGGTTTGAGGTCACCTTTGGCACCGGTGGCAGAGGACTGGGTTTCGGATGTAGGATGTAGCAATGTGAGAAAAAAATGAAGATGAACATGAAAGTTAAAGTGAAGGATTTGGATGAACTAGGGTGATACCATGGAAGTTTGAAATTCTCCTTGGGTCACCTATGATTACAACTTAATAAATAAATACAAAATCACGAGCCATTATAGCTATAAACAAAAGAACTATAAATGGAAAATACAATCACTACCAACTAACTAATATATACGAAATATACACCAATAATTATAAAGATATAATTATTGGTTAACACTATTGGTAACCTCTTTAATTCCATATTCTAAAGCCTTAGTCTCAAAAGTAAAAGAAGTAGAATTAACTTTTACAGTCTTATTCCAATTCTAATTATGTTGTTGGATTATGCTTAGAGCTTCCTTATGAATTCTTCATAACAAATAAGTCTCTAGCAAGCTCTTAGGTCTCAATAACCTCATTAGATAACTAATTTCAGGTTTCACAACCCTTAGAAACAAACTAATAGCCTACTCATCACAAATTGAAACCTTAGTTAGTGCAAGAACAACTTCTATACACAAATTCTCCTACGTATCTTATTGTCCAAATGCAGTTAATGCACCCTGATATGGTCTATATTATACATCTTTTATATAAATATTCTTCTCACTTTTAAATATTTTTTGCACTAGTTTTATAAAGAAATTACTTGTAATTGGTTCATATCTAAATTTTAAATATTTTAAGAGACTATGAGCACAAAAGGATGAATTTTAACGAAGCTTGAGACCGAAAAAATTTTAAAATTGATTAAATAAAAATAAGTTTTATATTTTAAATATTAAACAAAAGATAACATGATATATATATCCACGTGAGGTCTTAAAAATTTCCATCTAGTTAATTGTATTTTGTTTTGATCATTTGTAGAATTGAAAAGATGGCAACAATTGAATCAAATATTTAACATCAGTGGAAGCAAGGATATGCAAAATCAAAAACCATATGATCTTTTATTTCCAATTAACTTAATGGAGGAATAAAATAGTCCACGTGAACAAAGAAGAAAAAATAGTTTAGATGGCCATGGTTGAAAGTCAAAGCCCACGATGAAGAATTAAATCAACCTGCTTTAAACCCTACATTGTTATCATATAAAAGAACATACGACGACAAGCAAAAAAAGAGATATACGTACGGGAGAAAAAGAAAAAAAAAGGTTTTTCCTTTTGGATCAAACTTGAAGTTTTGAGCACGTGTAAAGATCAATTTTAAAGCGGAGAACAAGATTTGAAGATATATGATTTATTCAAACATAAATAATGATCTGGTTTTAATTTTGTTTTTGATTATTTTTTTTGTTTAGTCAATTCATTTGTTTATGTTTTTAAAGTTTAAATATTTATTATTGTTGTTGATATTTTTTGAATGTTATGAGTAGCTAACTTTTTAATACTACCTAGTTTTGGTTGAAAATTAATATGTTTCGACTAAATATTTGGTTTTGATTTTGAATATTCTTTTATTAATCTTAAAACTTGATTATTTTCTCAATTAAATATGAACTCGTGTATTGTTTTATACTTAAAAGTTATTTTCATACTCGTGTATGTTTGATCTTAATTGATTATGTGACATCTAGATTAGATTTGCATGTTCAAATTAATTATTCTATGTTTTTAATTTTAAACTTTTATTAGAGATGATCTTAGGAGTATTAGTTATGATTTTAATAGTATTTATAATGTGCTATCTTATCTAGAACCTAACAGTGAAATATATTGTTTAAAACTTCCTACTCATTGCTTGTTAGGTTTAGATTTCGCGAGAGCGTATTTTGCCTTTCACTCGTGGTGTTAGTATTTTAGGGTATTTAATTAGATTTAGTTAAGTTTAGGGTTAGAAAATATAATCTTAAAGATAATATAATAGAAAACCTAAGGACGATCTTCCATTAGACATTTTGATAAACCTATCATGTGCTTTATACGTGTCTTTGGTTATTTTAGGGAGTAGTAACATACCTAATTAACCCTAGATTCTTGGAGATAGTCATATGAGTCATTTCTTTTATGTCATCACATGTTAGTTGGATCCTGCCTAGGTAGTTATTTCACATATTTGATTGTATTTACGTTTCCAAGTTTGAATTCTTAATTTGTTTATTTTATCCGTTCGCGTTTAGATCAATTAAATTTAGTTAAATTGTTTATTAATATTAATTACTCTAATTAATTGAATTAATTAGTTTATAAGTCGATAGATGTTTAGTAACAAAAGCCGTTAAATGTGTCTCTAGGGTTCGATATCTGGACTTACCTAAACTTTACTATATCACGACCGATACATTTGCCGTTTCTGTGAAGTTTAGTTGGAAATTTTTAATTTTTAAAGTTAACTTGTAAAAAAAACATTTATATATATATATATATATATATATATATATATATATATATATATATATATATATATGCGCATTCACACATCACACCCATAGCATCGTCACCCTAACACTAATGCAAAACAAGTATAAATGAATCCTTATATGACTTAACAAAAGATAGATGCCAAAGCAAAACAATGTATTTAAGATGCATTATAGCATACCTGAGTTTTAGCCGAGCATCATCAATGGCGATTAAATGCTCTACTCAACATAGTCATCCTTTCACATTCGTCCCATTGAACTTAGGAAGCTCCATCTTGGTCAACCGAAGAGTGCTACAAAATTGAGAATCACTTGACTCTCCATAGGATGCTCCATTATTTACATCATTCACATGCAATTGATTTGGCGTTAAAGATTGCGAATTCTGTAGCCATTTGCACCTTTATCGGTTCTATACAAGAATCTTAGCCATAGATGTCTGCAATGCCACCTTAATCCATCTACTCTAATAAAAGGGTAATCGGGGTTGCCACATGACATGTTTCTAATACCTTAGTTGCCACTTGACAACTTTCTGAGGCCTTAATTTCTAATATTCCCGCCCATGTGAATTTGACAAAATTATAACATGCGGATTTAATTAAGGATCCATATAACCCGATCCATTCATATTCGCTCTCTCAATCTAACACAAACCCTAATCTTAATTACTCTTAGCAACCTCTGCCCAATCTTCTGAAGCAATTCTACCAATCGCCACTAAATCTTCATCCTGTTCAACATGATTCGGTAATGTTTCTTCTATCGCCTTAGATCTTATGGTTAATCGATGTTTATTTGCTTCGTCATTGCCTGTTCGTTGTTCGATGTTGGTTATTTGTACACCTCCGTCAACCTTTTCTTAGCCGCATTCATGCTTTTTTTTGGTAGATTTTCAAGTCTTCATTGTTCCCAATTTTGAGATCTAGGGCTTCTTGTCTGATAGTCCTAATCGTATATAGGATTCTTGGTTCCTATTGAGGTTTGTCTTCAACAACTAGACTCCATGTTCTTATGTTCGATTTTAACTTCCTTATACGAGAAAGTGAAGAATAGGAATGCGTATACTCCAATTTAATTTGGTTGAGATTAAAGTATTCATGAAATAAGATTACCTTTCGTTATTTAAAATATTATCTTCGATGTATTGACTAAATTTTATACTCTTGTTACAAAGGTACTCATTAACTTCAAGATATATTAGAATATCTTTGAGGACCCATTAACTAAATGCAGGGAACTTGAACACATCCTAATATTATACATGTCTATGAATGGCATGTGCACTATCACAGCTCTGCTAGGACGTGTACTAAGTATGAGTTTATTTCAAGACTGTTATTTTTTGAGATCTCTAAAAGTCGTAAAAGAATCCATTAATTAATAAAATCTAATTTTTAAACTTTGTAGTAACCAAGAACTATGTTTAAAAAAGCGCTCTGAGGCACCAATTAAAGCGCGAGGTGCTAGAGGCGTTTGAATAGCGCTTCGTTTCACCGAGGCGCCGGTTATACAAGAAGCGCCATAAAGCGGCGCTTCAGAAGGAAGGCGTGAGGCGCCTTGAAGCGATGTTTCATGTATGTTGGGTCTAAAACAGGCCCGGTTAAATGTATATTGGGCACTTTTATTTATATCAATTTCTGGCCCTATCTCTTTACTTCACAAAATTAAACAAAATTAGATTAAAACCCTAACTCTTTCATTGTTCTCAGCCCCCATCGCCATTCACACACATCACCAGCAATTGCAGCCCTTCGGTTCTTACTCCAATTGCAGCCCTTCGGTTCTTACTCCAATTGCAGCCCTTCGGTCTCTCCAGCAGCCATCGACAATTTGACATTCAGCTCGACAAGTCGACAGCTCCAATTGCAGCGCAGCGAGCACTGAGCAAAACATTCTGTTGACAAGTCGACAGCTCCAATTCAGCTCGACATTCAGCTCTACAAGTCGACAGCTCGACAAGCAGCCTTCGTTCCTGACTTGTCTTGTGAGTGAAAACTTTCTGTTGACTTAATAGGTTGATCTTGTTTATGAATGATTGATTTCAATTTTCAGTGCTGTTGATCTTGAGGGAGATGAGGCTTGGGTTGTTGATGAATGATTGATTTCAATTTTCAAACACTTATTTATGTTCTTAAAGTTGTTGGTTGTTGAATGAATGATTTGAGACAATTATTTATCTTTTTAAAGATGTTTAATTATGTTCTAAACTTTAAATTATTAGTATGTTTTGTGTTTTTGATTATGAAGTGAAATGTGTATTATTATTTTTAGTTTTAGCTCCTCGCATACGTGAAGCCCTCACCCGCGTGGCGTCTCGAATTTTGGTACCTAAACGCTTTGGAGCGCCTCACGCTTTTTTAAACCAAGACCAAGAATAGTGTTGGCAACAATCTATGATATATAGCATTATGGGGGAGTGCAGGTAAATTTTGATTTATAGACAAGAGAGATGTTTCATGTGTATATTTTACTTACACATACTTATGATATCATCTTCCTCATTTCCTATGTTTTAGTGGCTTCATACCTGATTATCACACTATATTAAATTAACATCATCTCCCTGTGATAGCTATTAAGTATCTTATACATATTTTTTGCAAGGTAACAGTCTCACAAGATTAAAAAAATATTTTTTGAAGTCCAATAATTGGTATTTACGTATTGTTTAATTAGGTTAGGCTTTTTGCAGTTGATTGTGTGTTATTATCATCCTACTTTGTACGTATATAGAATGATAGGGTCACTGATTAACATATATGTTTAATATCAGATTTCACTTATTTTTCAATAGTTTTTGGCTTTACTGCTGGGAGAACTCATGTATCATAACATGTAGAAACAACATCAGATATACAGCTAGATTTGTTGAAATAATTAAAGGTTGGTTCGATGACATCTAAGGTCCTCTGTTCATTTCTCAGGTTGCTGTCAATTTGTCACCAATCATGATGGTTACTATGTTGTTTGTACTGCTCATATAACATCTGCGTCACATTTCAGATTACTTGATTGTGATGCTTATAATTTGGTGGTCTCAGGTATGTTTTTTTCTCATTAGTTTAGATTAGTCAACAACTATTTTAATGGTTAAGCAAATGTCAACTTCAATATATGATAAGATATGATAACCTAGGCTTTTTGTACGGGAGGGGGATGCACGTAAGCACATTTCACTTTTAGTTACAGTTTAATTTTTTGTATTTAAAGTTGGATAAAATATTTGTCCTTTCTTTAGAATTTTATTATGCTTTATATTATTTACATGGCATGATATTTTATTTATTATGAGAATTCAGTTGGCTCAAGAATCTGCATGGAAGCTAACAAAAACTATGTTGAAGAACAAATGAGTTGGTGCCTTTTTAAAATGTTTGTTTTTTTTCCTGGTTAATGTTTGTATTGCCTTTCTTGACTAAAATAATCTGACTTTTAGGTTGTAATGTTTATTTAAATAACCATTTCCCTACTACAATTTTGACACTTCATGACGTGGATCATTGGAAATGTGAAACTTTTGTGATATAGAATTTAAGTTGATTGATTTTGGTTGTCTTTGATGATCAGATAATTGTTGTAGATGATCTGATGCTTAGATTGTAAGATCAAAGATGTTGTTTTCTATCCTACTATGATACAACACAAGCTCATTGGATCTATGAATCATATTACGATATAGCACATTTCCAAAATGCTACAATGTCCTAAAATTTCAGTTATTGTTGGTTGCTACTTTTGACCGTCAAAAGCAGCATATGTGATTAGGGGAATTTCAGTTAAGGCTTATACATTTTAGTGGTTTTGCTACTTTGATTTATGTCATTTTTTTAATACTCATAATATTAGTTTAATTCGTAATATTTTCCCAAAAACTGATAATATCTTATGGAAGTTTTGAATTATTTGTAGAACTGTAAAAGCCTCTGTTATTTTGTACCAAGCTTGATGTTTAAGCTTGATGTTTTATTAATTTTTTCCTTTCCGTTATTTATTATTATTTGCCATATTTTTAGTATGACACTCGTCATTCATTTAATGATGTATAAAGGGTATCATATTGGGTAGGGCCTATCTGTTGTATTGCTTAGGCAAGCTACTACACATGTATAATAGATTAATCTAATTTCCCATGTATTTAATAATGTGAGTTTTTATTTACTTAATATGATTCAATCAAACAAAGCACTTGAGAAAAATAATAGAAAACACCTGCCTTTATACTAGAAAACTCTATATGGGCAAACAACTTGAGTAATTGGAGCTTCTTTGGAAAGTCATGATAATCTGGCATTGATTCGTATGCAAGCTGATGCAAAATTGCATGCTGCTTAAGCCGTAACTACACAAATACATATCATGCACTATATAGGATAACAAAGGTATATTGGCTTTTTGGAAATGTGCAGGTCCCACAGTCTTTAGGGCTATGGCATTGAACATGGGAATGCTTGCTTCTTATGATCAATGTGTGGATTTATTTAAAATACTCTTGGCTTCGGCGAGTCAATGGTAATCTTAGGTAAGATTTTAAGCTTCATAGTTTTAATTTGGGTAGATTACACACAATACAAGTAAAATTTTTTAATGATTTTAACATTATGTTGCATCTCGTTATCATTTTAGCAAAATTCATTTTAAAAAACTTATGAAATATCATTTTGAGTTTTTCACTTGAGCATTTTTTTCCACATGGCATGGCATCAAATGGTGTTATATCAACATATTACATGTAAATTCAGTTCTAATGAGAATGTTTGCTAAAAATGATAATAGTTATAAGTGTATTTTTTATTTTATGCATCATTTTTATATTAGGTTGAAAAATTTAAAATTTTCATTTCAATTCGAAGTAGTTTGACATTCTAATTTAACTTTTTAAATAACTAAAACATTTGAATATCAATTATTATAATCAAAATTCACTTATTACTTTAAATTACCGTAGAAAACAATTTATGGCAATCTTGTGGGCCTAAATAAGTTCTATAAGATCTGTGACGATTCGTGGTATAAATTGAGCCATTTTTGTTTGTGATTTTCTTTTTGCTTTTGTACGTGCCATTTTTGTATCAGGGTACTTCATTGCATCAAATTAAATATATTGTAGTTGAATTTGATTTGTAGTATGTAAACATTGTATCATCCTGGTTAGCTAAAAAGGATAATATAATCATACATTATGCTTTACCACTTATAAATTAATAGATTGACGTATCTTACATTAAAAAATCTCGAGCTTAATTGATTCACCAATGAAGTTTTTATATTTTATAGGGTTTTGATTATAGTGGTTTTATGATTTTTCAAGATCGAGAGCATTTAGGTCTGCAGCTTTCGATAATTACAAATACATATATAGATTTTCACTTTATCAACTTGTGTAATGCACGGGTTACTAAAGCTAGTTGACTATAATTCAGTTGATTTGTGCACGTTGTACTCTCTTGTCTTAGTAGTGGCTTCAGCTTCGTGCTCATGCACCCTTTGCTCCATTTTCTAATTCAAGTTCTGATTGCTCATCATGACTCCAATTGATTACACTAATCTACAATTGTCAACTACAATCAATAACTACTGAGGAATGAGCAGCTCTGATACCTCTTAATACGATAAAGAAAAGGATCATAGAAAAAAAGTTCGACCAATAAGTTCATTACATTAATTTATCGAATATAGTAGGGTACTTAACTAACTAACTAACTAACATAATGTTAGTTAGACGATTGCAATTCGGGTATGTGACTATGTTGTTTTACATTTGCAACTCTAACTATCTTATCATAATTACAAGTTTAACTCCTAAGCCATAGTAATGTGAAAGATCACAAACAAAAGAGATGATTGATTTATAAGTAATGACTTGCCTTTAATATTACCAATGTGAGAAGATAACTCAACTCTACATTTAAGTTTGCTTGAGTTGATAGTAATCTTATGATAAATGGTCTCCTGAGAAGTTTTTATTAGGACAACTAAAAACAATTTTTTGATCCTAGAAAATTAAACGGACAATATCAATAGTATGAGAATGTAGAAATTTACACATAAATTGGATTAATGTGCAAATTTCATAGAAATATAAACAAATCAACACGACTTCATAGCATATGTCTATATTAAAAAAATCCATTTTAATCATTAGAATATAACCATTACACTCACGGTGGACCTACCTATTAAAAATAGGGTTAAATGTCCTCATTGTTTTTTAAACTACTACTAGTATTTTACCGGCGTGTTGTGCACTCGAATAAATTTTATATCAAAACACAGTTGGAATTAAGAACAATATAACAATTTATTCGGAATATAGAAGACAATTAGGATGTTTTTAAAACAACTAAAAATATATTATACTTGGACCATGAATTTTGACAGCACGTTGCGAGATTGGTTTTATATGAAATTTAAATCGGAACATACGTAAAGATAATCAACTCACAATAGCATGTTCGTAATTTTCAGAAAATACAATTTTGTAATGAAAAAATAATAACATATTATATTTGACCCATATTGATTTCAAACGAAACTTACACCTCAACATACAATTTTATTGTGAAAAAATAATAAAAAAATATTAACTTTTCAGTCCAAAAATTAAGAAATACATGAGTTGATGAGTTGCATAAAGTTAAAAAAAATCATATCACTTTATGCTTTATGAGAGTGTACCAAGGCTTTAAGCGTTTAAAGTTCAACTTTTAAAGTATATTATTACTACAATACAAAATACAATTACAATAAACCTTGTAATACCGATTTATGAAGAAAGACCATAATACATGTGATATAACCCCCTTTCATATTACAAGTTTTAATAACACAACCGAATAACTTGGCTTTTTCTCATTTACATTAAATCCATTTTTCACCTTTACCAAAACCCTTCCATTGGTTTCCCCTCTTTTTCAGAAACCCTAGTCATTGCGTTTCTCTTTCAACTTTCAAGGACTCGATTCAGGATCTTATAGGCGATTTTGAAGGTCTCCATCGCTGCAAGCAGGCTGTTTGAGCTCTGAAGAATTGAAGCCTTCAAGGTAATTTGCCATCATATCTTTGAACAATCTGTTATGATTTGTACTATATGATTTTGATTTTGATTTTGATTTTGAATGTGAATGTGATTTTGATTTTGATTTTGATTTTGATTTTGAATGTGAATGTGATTTTGATTTTGATTTTGAATGTGAATGTGATTTTGATTTTGATTTTGATTTGGGTTTTGATTTTCATTTGGATTTGGATTTGGATTTTGATGTTGATGTTGAATGTGATTTGGATTTCGATTTTGATTTTGAATGTGATTTGGATTTGGATTTTGATTTTGAATGTGATTTGGATTTGGATTTTGATTTTGAATGTGTTGTGTTTGAATTGTTTATCATACCTTCGGCGTATAGTTGCAAATTCAATGCCCCTCTTAAACAATATTGTTGTAATCTTCCCAACTAATCACATTTCTGATACTTCTAAACATTAACTAAAGACTTCGAAATTCAGTTATTAATATACAGATAACCATCTAAACTAGCGAGCAGAAAGGTATTATGATCAACACATACATGAATCCCTTATGGCCTTAGTTACTTAATTTGGTTTACAAATTGTTTTGATTCTGTGTGAATGAATCCCTTATGTGTTTATCTGATTTAGTTAATTAGTTATTGTCAAAACTTGAAATATAAGAGAACAAGGACTGTTTAGTTGTGAAAAGAGAGCCATCAAACCTGATTTGATAATTTTGATCCGATTTTTAGTGATAAAAACCTGATCGACCTGAAAATTCTGACGTCAAGTTGTTACAAGTTTTAGCACCTAAAATAAGTGACCATGGTGGAAAAAAATTCGTGGTTATTGGCTTTTGGTTTGTGTTCTGTTATCACTAGGGTAGAATTTGTGATTTACTTTTAGCAGCTGGTTATTACTTCTGAAATTTGATTGTTTGTGTGATTATATAGATGATTCTTCCATGTTGATTAATTGATAGAGATAGCAAAAGTAAATATTTGGGTATTTTTTTGTGGTCGAAAGTAGATTTGTTGATAAGAATGAACGAGTTTGAAATAGATAACTCGATTAATGTTTATAAGTACTTCATTCATTTAAATCTTGGTTCATGATTGGTATAAAGCCACCTTAACATGATTATTTCAAATGGATTTCGACTTCAGAAACCATTGAAAATTGAAATTGACCTAACACCCTAAATGAAGCAAGGGTGCAGGTCTGGCCGTTTTGAGATTTATATGGTTTCTTACACGATTAGGTTTTGGTAGATTGGTGTTTTGACAGGACGACCAAGGGTTTGAAATTTAGAACTGAGAGTTTAGCCTTATTTGTTTATTTTTTGATATGCAATTATGTATATGTACTATATCATTGAACCATTTTTTATTGTTGTAAAGTTTCAAATGCAGACCAAGAATTTAGAAAAAAATATACTCAAACCACCAAAACCAAAATGTTATGCCACAAATCGGCTGGTCCACTGACCACCCAACCTTGCTGGTTTGATCTGTCGTTTTTCGAAACCATAGTTAGTGGTTCAACCTTTAATGTGAACATCCCTAGTTAGTTAGCAGCAAGTCCAGGGCTGTGGATCAATGTAAGTTTCAATTTGTTTTCAAGAAAATCATTAATGTTAAGTTTATCACATAGGTAACTTTTTAAGTGTTTCTGCATTATCCATTATATACCAATTGTTATAGTATAGTGCAGATAAAAGATATCACATATGATGTTTTGATAAACGTCTGGCCCAAATGTTACAGATTATTTTGGGTCTTCTTGATTACGAGAATGGCTGCTACTTCAGAAAACTTGAAATCGGACCAGCATAAAGTGGTAGAAGATGACTGGACGGTTGTTTTGCCACGTCGCAAGAATCAGAAAAGAAAACTTCCTAAGCTTAAATCTGCAAAACAACAGCGAGAACAAACACATTGGACTCCTACTGATATCGAAACGACCCCAGAAAGAGAACTAAAGTTAATGCAGAAGATGCAAATCTGCATTGAAAAACTTGAGAAATCTGAATTCTTTACTGTTTTTCTTAATCAGATCCATACTCCTGAAGCTTCCGACCTTTTTGGTAAGATTACTGGATCGGAAAACAAATTAAACATGGTGATATACGGTATTGGTAGCATTGAATCCCATGAATCGCCTCGTTTGCAGCTTAGCCTTGCAATCCTTATGAAAAGAAAACTTGATTGGATCGGAGAAATAGAAGTTTTTGATCCAATCATTTCATTGACCGAGTCAAAGGCCTTGGAGGAGCTCGGGTGTCATGTTCTTTCCATTAACGAGCGCGGCATGAGAAAAGTTGTCAACCCGATTCTTTTTTTCATGCCACATTGTGAAGCTGAGCTATATAATAATCTTCTAAAGACCAACTGGAGACATGACAGCTTAAACAAAATTATAATATTTGGCAACAGCTTTAAGAAATATGAGCAACACATATTAGTGTTCCGGGAATCAGCCTTGGATGAATCGAGGTCGCATTTACTTGCCATACGACCATTCACCAGAGAGTTTGAAATATCTACGGTCTCATATGATTATTTCAGAGCGTTTCAATGTTCAAGTTGGATTTTTTTTAATGTTGACCCTGATACGAACCTGCAACTGCTATGTGATGCAAGATAGTACAAAAGCATGACTTTATGAGGAATGCTATGGATACAGGAGAAAGAGAGGGACATTAGTAATCAAACTTGAGATCTCTCATTCCCTGATAGTTTATCTCTTTTGTTCCCTGATTTGAATCTTGTTTTTGTTTTTGATTTTATAGATTTGATTATGACATGCACATGATAACTAGTTATGAAATTTTACAAATCCATGGATAGATAACTTTGCTGTTTGGTTTTTTTATATTTTTTGAAATCATGATTAGGTTATAGCTTACCCATCAGCATCTGCATTCACTGTCTTTCTCTAAATTATAAGAAAATGTTTAGGGTTTTCTTTCATTTGAATGCTTCATATGTGGAAGTGGTTTACAGGAGCAACGATGACTATATTAACAGATTCACTGTAGATCCTCAAAGCACCTACATCTCTCTCTTCTTCCCCAACCTACCCTCCCATTCCCTCGCAAAGCAGCAACCATCAGCTCTGAAATTGGTGATCTGTTCTTGAAGCTGAACTTGAAGGCTTTGACAAGGATGAAACCAGTCATTGAAGGCCTGTGTACTCCAATCGAATCATTTCATGGAGATCGTTGTTGTCATGCCTTGTTGATCTAAATTAGCTGATAAGTATCCTCATTAATTTAATCACTTTTTTTGAACTCAATTACTGAGTCATTGAATCATCACAAGAAAGTGTGTTTTGATAATGCTTGATTTCTTGTTCTTTTTGAACTCTATTCATTGGCATAATAAATCTAATACCTCTAATAAACCAAGGTTTATTGAGGACATGTGTCCAATTTCCGTGTCCCCAATTTCTACTTTTCCCGCCCATTTCATTACTTGATCCGCCTGCTTCATTCTTGCAACCTTAATCTGGTCAAAATTCCTGATCATCATTTGTCAATCTGTTTATATTTGGCAATGATTTTAGCAGCCTTCCAATTAGGCAACCCTAAATTTCTTCTTTCCACTCCATTCTTAATTGTTGCTTCAGATCAATGAACTCCTTCGTTTCTCATTCACTGTCTTGACATCACATTCTCAATCGTATTCTCTGTTCAATGGCACACGGGTATGACTTATGATTTACTTACCTTCTTCGTCTTTACATTTGATGGGTCGTTAGTTGTTTCGTCATTCAATAAGGAAAATCCATCGGTGTTCAGTTTGCTTTTGTCTTTGTTTTTTATGATTGATAAAAAAAAGGTTTGGAACATGGGTATGTGGAATTTGGTTATTTCGAGTCTTAAGCATCATTAGATTATTATATATGTTTCATTTTTTGTTTGGAATTTGAGATGTTCTTGAATTAATTATGCATATGATTAGTTATATTGATATGGTATTATTTTGGTTTATTAAAGCATCATGATTCAGAAAAGACGACCATACTTTGAAAACACAAGGTGATCCAAAAATATGGTATGGGATACCGGAAAGCCATGCTATTGCATTGGAGGATGCAATGAGGAAACATCTACCTGAGTAATTTAAGGAACAACTGGATTTACTCCATTCACTGCCTCACTGGTAAGCAATTAATTCTTTGTTTTACACATGTGACCCGTCGTTCATAAATTTGGTGCATGAGTTAGAAATTGACAAAAACATATATGGCAAAATAGAAAGATAAAATGGTTTGGGTAATGGTTCAAAATGGGTAACTTTTCAATAATAATGTAATTTTTAGAATAAAATAATGTTGAAGGTTTATATCACTTCAATAAAAATGTAACTTTTATAATAAATACAGTGTTATCTAATACACTTTGTATGACTTTTGACCCATTTGGCATGTTTCATGTTAAGCTATCTTTTATTTCATAAATAAATGGCCTGTATGATTTTTCTTTTAAATATTTATTGTATGTGTTGAGATAAAAATTAGAAAATTACATGCTAAATTCTTATGGGCATTTAAATGTGATTGTAAAACAATTCTTATTTCATTACACTCATAGATTTAGCCTTTTTGTTCTATAAAATTTAGGACCCTTTTAAAATTGTACAAGTCTATATATGGAAATCCGAATTCTCAAAATCCTACTATGGATTCAATGAGAATAGCTATTATTGTGCACGTAAGCCGCCTTCCTTTTTATAATCTCTCGTTGAATGGTTTATAGATTCAAATCTATCAGGCGAATGTTGAAACATACTTAAGTTGTTTTTGGCATTTATCGTAGTCCATAGATCCTTAAAGTGAACATTTGTTATATGTAGCTCCTACTCGTCAACTGCTTTTAAAGTGTGATTGATGTGTGTATCCTTTTGCATCATGCTACTAAGTACTTGCCTGTTTTACCTTGTGTTGGAAAAATATTAATAATTTGTAGAGCCTACTCGTCAACCGCTTTCAATTGATTATCAACTAATTGCTGCAAGTTTTGGGTTGAATCAATAAAGAACAGGGGTACGCATTATATGATTTCGTATCATTCATTTTATCAAGTCATGTTTAGGTTGTCAATTATGTTACTTTCTATCAAGAGAAAGATTTATTGTTACACTTTTAAGTTTCAGCCAATTTTAGAAGTCTTTAATAATAAGTGGTTTTTTATGTAAGGTGTTATTAACAAATTAGGTCCTTTAGAATAGGCTTGTTTTCTAATCTTAAGTTAATTATAATAATTATATTATTTTCAAAATTTATTACACTAACACTATGTAATATATAGAGTAACTATATCACATCTTGTCATCATGTAAAGACATAAAGTCAATCCCAATTCATATCTGCAATTTTGCAATGTATTTTTTTCATGGGTCGTGTAGTACACGAGTACTAACCTAGTATACTATATTTTCTTGTTTTCGTATTAATTGAAGTTGAATATACTAGTATTTCCACAACCCTTGGCTAGCTCACCTTTTCTTCATACCGATCAATGCCATCCTCCAACAACGTTCAGCCACTAGCCACACAGATCCTGACACAAACCTTCGACCAAATCCCAAACAAACAAAACCGCTGATACGACACCACCACTCAAATATTATTCGAGGAAACATAAACGGGTCAAAGCAGCTAAAATGGAGCAATTCGAGGCTGTTCTTGGATCCGAGATGGATCCACTCGGTCAAAGCACCTCTTAGAACGTGGGGTGGTGTGGAGCAGTTTATTAGTTGGTTTAGTGGAGCAGTTATTGCTTCTATTATGTTTTAATAGCAGAATTGTTTAGAGTTTTTCTTTTGTGTAGTTTTTCTAAAGTAATTGGTTTGTATTTGCGGAGAGTGAGCCCCTCTCGAATCGGGCCTTATCATTTTCATTCAATCGAAATCCTTGCTGAATTCTCTGATTCTATCACGAGCCAGCAGGAACCCTACCTGAAACGCGGTGAGTTTGGCTTTGGAGTATGAATCCAAGGTGACCCACACACGAGCCAGCAGGAACCGTACCTGAAACGCGTCTACCAAACCAACTCAATCCGATTCCAAACCTACCACCCACAACCACACCCTTACAACCAACCCCAAACCCTTTTTACGCATTTCTGATGTAGAGAAACAGTCCCGTTTTCTACGCGGTGAGTGTTTCTGTTGTGGAGATAAATATGGGCCGGGTCATCGGTGTAAAGCAGGAACATTTAAAGCCCTAGAAGCCGATGAAGAAGTGGGAGAGCAAGTTGAATTGGAGGCCAATCCTTATGAGGACGATGGTGATAAGGTGGCCGAAATTAGCCTCCATGCCATTTTGGGAAAACCTCACCTAACCACCATAAGGTGCATGGCTTACTTAACTCCACTGAAGTTCTAATCTTGGTTGATGGTAGGTCCACCCATAATTTCATTTTCGATCTACTGGTGAAGGAATTGAAATTACCTACCCAACCTGTACCCCCTTTTGGAGTACAAATAGGATATGGGGGCGTCATCCGTTGTGATCAAATATGCAAGGAGTTAACAGTGCAGATTGACAACATCAAACTTGTGCAAGTTTTTTATTCATTCTCCATTGGTGGGGCCGATTTGGTCCTTGGAATTCAATGGCTCGCAACCCTTAACACGGTACAAGCAAATTGGCGGGAAATGTTTATGATCTTTAATATTGATGGAAAGAAGTACAACTGCAAGGTATAATTTCTGGCCTACAAAAATCCTCTACTTTCCAACATTTGGCTGTTGAACTCGATTCATCTCCACTAATACCACCTTAATTAAACCCTATCATCCAACATTGCTCATCCGTGTTTGAAGAACCCCATGAACTACCCCCTTACCGAGACTAAACCCGTACCATACCTCTCTTACCTAATTCACCACCCCCAAACATCTGCCCATACCGCTATCCCTACTCCCAAAATACCGAAATTGAAACCCAAGTTCACCAATTACTCGCTGTCGGATTCACTCAGCCCAGCACGAGCCCATTCTCTAGCCTAGTACTACTCGTTCGGAAGAAGGATAATACTTGGCGCATGTGTGTGGATTATAGGACCCTAAACAAAATTACAATAGCCGACAAGTACCCAATTCCTAACATTGATGAAATATTTAGATGAATTACATGGGGCAAGATTTTCTCAAAGCTAGATCTACGATCCGGGTATTATCAGATCAGGGTGGGTAGCAGATCACGACATTGAGAAGACTGCTTTTCGGACGCACTTCGGTCACTACGAGTTCAAGGTGATGCCTTTCGGGCTCACAAACGCGCCGGCCACTTTCCAAGCTGTGATGAATGAGTTGTTTTGGCTTTTTTTACGCCGCTTCATCCTGGTTTTTTTTTTGATGATATCTTAATTTACAACCATGATCTTGAACAACATATGTCGCATCTACAACAAGCTCTGCAATTGTTGCTTGATAACAAATTTTTTGCTAAGCTTTCTAAATGTTGTTTTGGGCAGCAACAGGTGGTTTTTCTCGGTCATGTGATCACAACAGAAGGGGTCAAGTCGAACAAGAAAAGATTCAAGCCATCCAATCCTGGCCAATTCCCTCTAATGTCAAGGAAGTGAGGGGATTTCTCGGACTTACGGGGTATTACCGACGATTTGTAAAAGGTTATGGGCTGATTGCACGACCTCTCACAACTCTAACCAAGGACGGGTTTAATTGGAATGATGAAGCACTTCGTGCTTTCAACAAATTGAAGGGTGCCCTGATGACAACTCCTGTCCTCCGGTTACCCGATTTTTCCAAGACCTTTGTGGTGGAGTGCGATGCTTCTTCCAACGGTATTGGGGCTATTCTATCCCAAGAGGACCATCCGGTGGCATACTTTAGCAAAGGGTTCTCACCCTTAAATCACTTCAAATCTACATATGACCAAGAACTCTTGGCACTGGTTCTAGCTGTGCAAAAATGGAATCATTACCTCTTGGGACGACATTTCCTTATTCGCACCGACCATTACACGCTGAAGTTTCTGTTGGAGCAACAAATCACCACGGTTGAACAACAATGTTTATTGCTAAAACTAATGCCATATGATTTTTCAATTGTACACAGGGTCGGAAAGGACAATCGAGGGCTGATGCATTATCACGCCGACCACATTCTGGGGAGCTGTTAATTTTAACTGTTCCACAATGTGTGGGATTCTCCGTCTTGAAGCAGGAGCTGCAGAATGATCCCTATACCCGTGCATTACTACAACAGATTGTACAAGATCGATCGTCACTTCTTGATTTTTCTTATGCTGATGGGTTTCCTTTCTATAAAGGACGCTTGGTTGTACCCGATAACTCTTCGTTAAAGTTGAAATTAATTCAGGATGCTCATGATACACCCGTTGGTGGTCACGGCGGGTTCTTGAAGACCTTAAAACGTCTTTCTTCCCAATATTTCTGCCCAAAATGACACAAGAAATTCGTAATTATGTTCAACAATGCCTCGTGTGTCAACAATTGAAGTATCAAACCCTATCTCCAGCTGGGCTGTTGCAGCCTCTCCCTATCCCACAACAAATTTGGGAGGACCTTTCCATGGATTTTATCGTGGGGCTTCCCCCGTCTAGTCGTTTTGATACTATTATGGTAGTTGTCGATCGGCTTAGTAAGTATGGGCACTTTCTTTGTCTTACCCACCCCTTTGCAACGAAAGGTGTGGCTTCTTTGTTTTGCGGGGAAATTATTCGTCTGCATTGGTTCCCACGCTCCATTGTTTCCGATGTCATTTTTATTAGCTCCTTTTGGCAAGAATTATTTCATTTGAGCAATACCAAACACTCCAATTGAGCACCGGCTACCATCCACAAACCGACGGTCAAACGTAGGTCTTAAATCGTTGTTTGGAAGGTTACCTCCGCTGCTTTGCACATGATCAACCGACAAAATGGAGTTCTTACCTTGACTGGGCCGAAAACTCCTACAACATCGGGTTTCATACTGCCTTCGGTACTACTCCATTTCAGAACATTTATGGACGGGAACCCCCTCCTTTACTCCCTTACGTCCGGGGTGACACCAAGAATGCTGAACTGGAGACTCAACTCATCGATCGGGATGATATGTTTCGTTTGCTTTGCCATAATTTGCAGAAAGCTCAAGACCGCATGCGCAACCAGGCAAATACTCATCGTCGTGAGCTGACTTTTCAAGTCGGCAACTATGTCTTCCTGTGTCTTCAGCCCTATCGACAGAAGTGCTTATCTAAACGTCGCTACGAGAAGCTTTATCCCCGGTTCTTCGGTCCCTACCGTGTTCTCCGCTGTATCGGTTGTGTCGCGTATGAGCTCGCCTTACCACCGAGTGCTTGTGTCCACCCTGTCTTCCATGTCTCCATGCTCAAACCTGCTCACGGGGATTTCTCCACAATCCGAGTCCCACCGTTACCCGTCACCGAGTGCTCGAGTCCCACTGTTTTGGATTATCGCTGGGTTACTGAAGCTCGCACCAAAGTTCTGGAATTGCTAGTCACCTGGAAAGATCAGTCGTCCGAGGAAGCTTCGTGGGAATCTTATGACTTGCCACACGAGCAATTCCCAGATTTTCGCCTTGAGGACAAGGAGTTTTACCGGGCGGGAAGTAATGATACGACACCACCACTCAAATATTATTCGAGGAAACACAAACGGGTCAAAGCAGCTGAAATGGAGCAATTCGAGGCGGTTTTTGGATCTGAGATGGATCCACTCGGTCAAAGTACTACTTACAACGTGGAGTGGTGTGGAGCAGTTTATTAGTTGGTTTAGTGGAGTAGTTATTGTTTCTATTATGTTTTATTAGCAGAATTGTTTAGAGTTTTTCTTTTGTCTAGTTTTTCTGAAGTAATTGGTTTGTATTTGACAGTGAGTGAGCCCTTCCCGAATCGGGCCTTATCATTTTCATTCAATCGAAATCCTTGCTGAATTCTCCGATTCTATCAACCGCACAATGTCTCCTCCGTTTACATCCATACTGATACTCCCAATACTGAACCTGCCACCTTTGCTGCTGCCAACAAACATCCTCATTGGCGCAAAGCCATGGTTGAAGAGTATTCAGCGCTGATGAGAAATGGCACATGGTTTTTAGTCCCACGTGTTCTGAAGACAAATGTTGTTGCTTGCAAATGGGTGTACAAGATAAAACGGGATCAAACAGGGGTTGTTAACTTTTATAAAGCACGCCTGGTCGCAAAGGGGTTTAGTCAGTAACCAGGCATCGACTTTCTGGAGACTTTTAGTCCCGTTGTAAAGTTGACCACTATACGTGTGGTCCTTTCTCTAGTTGTTGCTCAAAAGTGGCCCCTAAGACAGCTTGATGTCCAAAATGCCTTCTCCATGGAGATTTGAAAGAGACTGTTTACTTACAACAAACCCTTGGCTTCGTTGATCCCACCAAACCAAACCATGTTTGTTTGCTTCATAAGTCCCTTTATGGTTTAAAACAGGCACCAAGGGCGTGGTTTCACCGTTTCTCCACGGCTCTTCATGCTCTCGGTTTCAAAGGCTCTAAAACCGATCCCTCCTTATTTGTTTACTCCTTATAGGGTACACTTTTATACATGCTTGTCTATGTTGATAAGATTATATTGACAGGCAACAATTTGGAGGCGATCAATCGAGTGGTAACCAGCCTTAGTCGATCCTTTCTTGTAAAGGATATGGGTCCATTATCCTATTTTCTAGGAATTGAAATTACAACTCAAGGTCTTGATATGATTTTGTCTCGGAAAAAATACATACTTGAGCTACTTAATAGGGTTGGCCTCTCCAATGCTAAACCCGTGCCATCCCCACTTACCATCACCGCCCACCTAGCTCTCGGTGACAATCCACCATTCTCTAATCTTGTGAAATACCGCCAAGTCGTGGGGGCTCTTCCATATGTCACCTTGTCCCGCCCGGACATTGTTAGTTTATGCACTCCCCAACTGAAAATCATTGGTCTATAGTTAAACGCATACTACGGTATCTGCAAGGTATAGTTACCTATGGTTTATTGTTTCAACATGATTCGGGAACACTTCTTCACGCCTATACAGATTCAGATTTAAACTCCTCGAGTGCGTTCTCTGATGCTGACTGGGCTGGTTGCCATGATGACCGTCGATCCACTGAGGGATATGCCCTCTATCTTGGGTCTAATCTCATATCCTGGTCTGCGCAAAAACAAAAGACTATCTCTCGGTCATCAACCGAGTCTGAGTATAAGGCTCTAGCTGATACAGTTGCTGAATTGACTTGGCTACAAACTCTCTTGCATGAACTTCATGTCACGACTAAGTCAGCCCCTACATTATGGTGTGACAACCTCGGTGCTACGTATTTATCAGCAAATCTAGTCTTCCATGCATGCGCAAAACATGTTGAGGTTGATTTTCACTTTGTTCGAGAAAAGGTTGCTCTAAGGAAAACTCCCAGTTCAGTTTATATACACACATGATCATATTGCTGACGTCTTTACAAAGCCATTACCTTCACAACGTTTTCTCTTCTTACAATCCAAGCTACAGGTTGCTTCTCGGCCTTAGCTTGCGGGGGAATATTAGACAATATATGTATTAGTTAATATTAGAGGGATTAGAATGTAATATGTTTCCTATATATACATCGTGTAATTATAATATTCAATACACAATAATACAATTCTGATTACCAAGTTTATTTCATAGACACGAATTGATTTGATCTTGACCCGTAAACCTTATATTTGTATCGATTTGTGAACATGGGTGCAGAGCGTAATGGGAATGGAAAATGGTTGAAGCCGAATGATCTCTGATTGTTTAATACAAGTATGTTTCTTCTGTGATATTGACGTAATTTCATTATCTTTTATGCCTTATATTATTCTGTCAATTTGGGTCACATGAGGAGCTTAGACCGAAAAGAATGTTGGTAAGCTTTGTTGCTTATTACATGTTTTTGTGGTTATAAAGAGAGGTATGTTTACTTCTTTTTTTTCACAACCTTTAATAGCTTATCTTTGTCGTTTCATCCATATTTTTATGAGATTCTTTAGTTGTATGTGGATTGTTTTTGCTACCACTTGCTTAAAATAATGTTCATTTGATGCTTAACTGTTGTCTTTTCCTTTTAGTTTTGGATGTTATGTTCGGTTAAAATCTTGGAATTTCTATCTTGGACACACACACACGACTCACATGGTGAATTTGTGAAAATAACACAAATTTAGTTGGCTTTTGTTGACTTCATAGGATAGGTAGAGTGGACTTAAGTGGTTTCCATCATTTTTGAAAAGAAATAAAATCGTTATAATATACATTTTAAGTAAAAAGTTGTAATATTCACACATGGTACTAACTTAGCTACCTCAGCATTCGTAGGTGCAAATGACACCAAAAATATCAAGTTTTCAGACTAACAATCCCGCTTTCGTCTACTTTAAAAGATGTTCTTTTGTATAGGTTATGGATACCGGTAAACTATTTCGGCGCAAAGCGTTGTAGAACTTATCTAGTTTTAATATAAATTATACCACATCTATCCTAATAATCATTTACATTTTTTACCACATGGTATTCCCACATTTACTTTCACCTTATTTTTCCCTCTCATCTCAAACTCTCTCCCGGTGGTCAAATAATCCGACTTCAAATCCCCATATATAGTACCCAAACCCTAGATTTGTCTAACAAAATCGCGCTTTCATCTGAGAACAAGGATATCGGACCCAATGTTAACCACCAAGTCAAGCGTGATTAATGCTGATCTGCAAAATCCCTTTCGAGAACCATTATATCGGACTGCTATTAAACACTGATTGATTCTTTGAGTTTTGTTGAAGGTTCATCCCAAACTGTATGTTTTTGTCAATTTTCGATTATCTATTGACTATTTAGGGTTTACATCAAGGATTTTTTCTGTGTTACATCAATTTTCTGTTTGCTTCGATTGAACATCTATTATATGTTTTTTTCATTTATGTCTGATTTAGACTCAAGTCTAGGACTTGGTTCTAGGGCTTTTTGAATTTTCGATTGAAGTAGTTCAGGTTCGTTTACGATATTAATGCGTCATTGCGTTTGGTTCTAACCAGGTTCAATCCTGTTAATTCTAAGTTCCACAGAGTTATCGTTGAAGCGGTTTCAAATTTTTGATTATGATTGGTGATACTATTTTGATTATGCGTTCTTATTGTTTTGATTTTGAAAATTCAAACTCTCATTTTTTGTATTTATATAATCATATAATTAAGCTGAGAATGTATATCCAAATACTTCGTAAAAGTACTTGCTATCAAGCGGATAAGAGCATTAAGAGGTAGACCATAGAGGTTTATAAATGGTGTTATTTATAATGCTTTGTTTATGCATTACATAATTTATAGTAATAGGATCTTATGTACTTTATTTATTCGCAAGTATTATCGTTTGATTCAAATGGTTACCATATACTAATAGTAAGTTGAAGAAGCTATCCTGCTGCCTACAGGTTTTTTTAGGAGCTCTTTAAATAACACATTTTTCATTCGCTTCAGAAGTCAATGGCCTAACATCACAAGTAAGATTCTTATTATTTTGTATGATTTCTAAGTTGTGTTGGATAATTCCGGATTCTTTTGAATCTTTAGCAGCTAGCTACAGCTGTATTTTGACAACAAGTTATAGCTGTTGATTTGGGTTTATTTTGATTGATTTGAGTCTTTATTACCTTCCATAAGATAGGAGTTTCTATGGTGGTTTGAGTCTATTTTTTTCTAAATTCTTGGTCTGTATTTGAAACTTTACAACAATAAAAAATGGTTCGATAATATAATACATATACATAATTGCATATCAAAAAATAAATAAATAAGGCTAAACTCTCAGTTCTAAATTTCAAACCCTTGGTCGTCCTGTCAAAACACCAACCTACCAAAACTTAATCGTGTAAGAAACCATATAAATCTCAAAACAGCCAGACCTGCACCCTTGCTTCATTTAGGGTGTTAGGTCAATTTCAATTTTCAATGGTTTCTGAAGTCGAAATCCATTTGAAATAATCATGTTAAGGTGGCTTTATACCAATTATGAACCAAGATTTAAATGAATGAAGTACTTATAAACATTAATCGAGTTATCTATTTCAAACTCGTTCATTCTTATCAACAAATCTACTTTCGACCACAAAAAAATACCCAAACATTAATTGAGTCTTTATGACCTTCCATAAGATAGGAGTTTTATTCTGGTCTGTAGATTATTTCCATGTCCTGTTTCTATTATAAATAGAGATAGGTGCTTTGGAGCTTTTGTATCAGTTTTCCCTTCATGTCTTCTTTAATAAAGAGTAATCTGTGCTGACTACTTCAGCACTTTTTCTAGCTGTTTTTCTGCTAAATTCTTGTGCCAATTGTGTCTAACAAGTTGTGGTTCTTAGAAATCAGTATTTTGTAAGCTTGGGTATGTTGTGGCTTTTTGTCATTCAACTAATTGAAATTTGTTTATTGTTAATTTCTAAGATTGTATGTGTTGATTTTGTCTAGCTGATAATGTCCCTTAAGAATCAACAGGTTAGTTAAGGTGCAGGGTTAACTGTCATGCTCTCAAATTTCTTCTTGAGATTGATCAAATGGTAATGAGGTTAATTATAAGTCTCTCTGAACCTTTGTGTACCTCTATGGCTTCAAGAATAGAGGCTGCAAAGTTTGTTATTAAACTTAAAGCAAAGATCAGTTCTGGTTTGTTTTTTTATATAGAAACTTTTATGGAGTTGATCATACATTATCATATTGAATGTATTTGATAATCATAGTCTTGTGGTTCTGACTTTGACATGTGGGTTGCCATATTTTTTGTTTGACTTGCATGTGCCTGTCATTTAAAAATTTGTAATTGATTGTCATTTTTAAATTACTGGTTTAAGTTGAATGGTTTGAAGATTCGAGATAATTTGTTCTGGTAAAAGGTAGTGGGAAGTTCCCTCTCTATGGTATTTTGCATATAAAAAAGATTAACATTTGATTTGTAGGAAATCAAACTATAGTAAACCTATATTGATTTGTTAGATTAAAACTGAAATTGAAAATTATTAGATGAAACTAGATATGCCACATTATTGGTAGTGTGTATTATTGCTGTTCTTAGATGAGCCAAAGTTAATCAACAAATGACTTGATATAGTGATTGATGGTTCAATATATGTTTACTATTTTGAAAAGTTTTCCATCGGCCTTTGGTTGGCTGCATGGTTAGTCAATTTGTAAATTACGGATATAAGGTGGATGGTTTGAAGATTTGAATGATATTAATTTATCTCTTAAATTTGAATGATTCTCCAACCACAGTGGGCAGTGAAGATACCTATGGGAGATGAGACTAATGTAATGAACACAAGGTCTTATAGTATTGTTCATCATGAAAAAGAAGCACCTAATGAAATGTTTGTAACTCCTTTATGAAACAGTTAAGTTGGATATATGCATCATTTGCTGTGATATTGATGTACAAGTCAATATCACATAGCCACTATATGTCTGAACCACACACTTTTAATGAATTTAAGAATTCTGATTTAATTGTTTTGGTTTTGTTTGTTTGTTTGTTGTATTTCTTGCAGGATGCAGGGCATTAGAATCATTTTTTTTGGGTTTCTGGGAATCTAAGATAGGAAAGGGCCGGTTCTTTTATTGGACTTTCTTTTGTGTTTTAGTGAATGATGATCAACAAAATACATATGAGATGATAACAGGTGATTTATATGTTTTTGGTCAAACAGTTATTTTTGTCAATTAGCTCAAGTAGTTCAGAAGTTTAATTTTGAAATTATTGCATTATTTATCTATTTGATTCCTACAATTTATTTGATTTTTGTTAAATTAATATGGTTAATTGATGTTGATAATTCCAAAATAATGTTTATGTACATTAATGCTCCTTGGTGGAGATATGAGTTTTTACTAATTACAATCCCTTTGGAAAGTATAAATATTTTCTTAAGTTCTTATATATATATATAATATATATATATATATATATATTGCAGCTTACTCCAAGCATGGACATTTATGACACAAGTTTTACTTTGATGAAAGCACACAATCTCTTTGTCAAAAAAATAAATGTATGGGTTTTCACCTCTTCTTTTAGATCTACAACCTTATGATGTAGCTTTTGCAAAATTATTGGTTTGGAGATCAAGTAAGCTTCAATGTATTTGCAGGTTCAGAATACATCAAAACCAACTATAATAGAAATCAACTGAAAACTATAACAGGTTGATGGGAGGTATGAATAATATCAAGACAATCTACAGAGAGACTCATGTGTATTATATAACCAATCATATAGCTTATCACCTTGTGGTTGTAATGAAACAAAATAAAATATGTTGACCTCAAAGCGCACAATGTAGAGTGCTACGTAAGGTTGGTAAACTTTCTTGTTTAAAGAGGGTCTGACAATTTAACAAAGCAGGTTAGGATCAACATGTGATCTGACATTAAAAAAAATAAAAAATTTATTATTGCAATAACTATTATTCGGTATAAAACTAGACGGTGATATACAGGTAATACTTGTGATTCTAAGAGCATTCACTAGCTTTCCACTTTTATCTTTAAATTTACAATAAAAATATTTTTTTTCTTTCAATTTATTTATATCATTATCATTATATTTTCTCTCTTCTTTCCTTTAACAACCACTTTCAAAATTATTAAAAATTTATGGAGTTTGTATTGTGTTTTTACAAATATGGTGAAAGTTGGGAACATGATACAATCTCCATAAATTTTCACTCACAACCATCTCCTATAATATACGATTATATTAAAATGAAAAATCTACTGTGAATTGAGTTAAAAGGAAAGATGGATTTAAGCTCTAGACATTTGATAAAGACGATAAAATTACAAACAAAACTATAAATATTGTGTATAATGAAGTATTTTCATATTTTCATAATGCTTAAGGGGTTGTTTAACTACTTCTAAATAATTAAATGTTGAACCAATAAAAAGTTTGAACCATTAATATTGTGTTCTCAAGTTTACTTAACGAGAGAAAAGAAAGTAAACATTTTCTTTTCTCTTCTCTTCCTTTCTCTTCTTTTATTTTCTCTTATTTTATTTTCTCTTCTTTTCTTTTCTTTCTTTTCCTTTCTCTTCATTTTCTTCCAATTTGGAAGGATTGATTTTTGTTTTTATTTTTCTTCCATTTCTTTTCACTCTTTTTATTTTCCTCTTTAAGTAGACTCGGAAACACAAGTTTATAATAATCCTTTTATTTCCTTTCATTAAAAAACTCAGAAACACAACTAGTTTTTCTTTCCTTTCATTTCCTTTTTTTTCTCTCATTAAATGAGACTCGGGAACACAGCGTAAGTGTTGAACCATTAAGAGCTCTGAACTATAAGAGGTAGTATATCGGTTAACTATTCAAACACAAATGTTTAATAAATTCAGGTAAGAGGTCTTAACAATTTAGCATTAGACCTCTTAACCATTCGATATTAGTATGGTGTTTAACCATTTAGAGGCAAATGTCTGAATAATTCAGACATTTGCTGATAAAACAAACAATCTGAATTATTAAGTGTTGAATCATTCAGACATTTAAATCATTAAGAGGTTGATTAAAAAGCTGTCAAACAACCCCAAAGTTGATCTCAAATTTCTAAGGGGTTTTGTAAACTTCTTTTTAGGTTCGCTCTCATAGTTTTTGGGGTCGGCATTAACGTTTTATGAGGGAAGATCGGAATTTGATCATATGTATACTATAAGAAAATTGGTTCACGGGGTGTGCGCGACTCCATGTCTAAGCACTAGGTCTGTTTTGTAAACAGAAGAAAGAAAAGATAATAATAAAATAATATAGAGAGAGATAAGAAATGTTATTTAGATAAACAAAAATCTGAAAGATAATAATAGAATAATATAGTGAATTATAATTAATTTACATGGATGGATGGAGACAAGTAAGCTATACTTTTACACCAACTAAACTCCAATCTTCTGGTTTTTTTAATGAGAGTCTCATCTTAGCTTTCATATAAAGGACATGATTCATAATCACATCTTCATTTATTGTTCATCATTTATACGTGAAAGCAAATTCTTCTACAAAATGTATCTCTAGGCTATAATTGGAAGATATTAGGGGTGGCATTTACGAACCTACAGATGAAAGAAAATAAAGGAGACAAACGGGAGCGAGGGTCGATCCCTTGAACTCTAGCTGGTCTGAGATTGAATGTTAACCGGCAGATTAGGTTCTTTTTGGTATTTAAACTAAGCTTTTACACGTTAAACTTGTATTTCCCTTGTTCATCTTCTTTGTTATGAACATACAATTGATTTATAGTTTTTGAATGCATAGTTGTACAAATATACACTAGATCATGGAAGCGTTAATTGGTATCTTTGTTGTGAATAATTGTCAACGTAAATGAAGCTTTGATAGCTTAAATGTGCACCAGACGAATGATATTAACAAAACTGGAAACGAGAACAATTTTTCACAGATAAAGCAACATAATCTAATAACTCAAGCGGGAAAACAAACAAAGACTGGGCAATATCTTCGTCCCATACACGATCACCATAACTTTGAGCAATGTTTTGTACGAAAGAAAAACAATTTCGCATTATATGATATGTCATCATATGATCAGTTGATTTATGCCTTGACCGACTGAGTTGAAATAAAATGAAGCAATTAGTTCATGTAATAATGAAAACATAAATACGCAAAAATAAATATAGATTTGCATAACATCATAAAGAAACAAACAAACATACTGCATTTCATGTTTATTTATTTTCCCTTGTATTGTAGCATTTATGATTGAATGTTGTGTGAGTTTTACTGTTTTTGCTTATGTGCATTGTGATCCATCTAGATTTATATGAGCATGTGTAGATGATAAGTTTGGTCCATTTTTATATGAAAATAGAGTTGCTTAACATGCCCTTCTTTCATGATGTTACAAAACAGATGAAACAAACAAACACATGTAAACCAAGTAAAGAAACAAACATTAAGTATGACATATCATCAAAGTGTTCACAGTCAAAACAAGTCAAAGCATAAAAATAGTTGTCAAATTAACAAAGAATTATAAGAGTTTATCATCTCTATCTCTTTGTCTGGTGGCTGCAAAGCTGTAGCAAACAACACCTGCAAAAACCAAAACCAAAAAGGAAAAACATATGCAAAACTATAAACCCGAAACACCCATTATGCATATGAAACTTCTTTCAGCTTTCAATTCTTAATAGCCTGCATAACGTGATATCTATGCAGAAGAACCCCAACGCTGAATAACTTTATTTGTTCAATAAGAACAAAAAAACGACACTAAAAACCAAACAGTAACCTACGATCGCTAACCGCACTAAAATTGATGTTGAAGCTCCCATGTGGTGCAATGAATTGAAAAAAAGCCAAAATTAAATATTTTGTACAGACTAAAGCTCTTAATACACAAACAATAACAAAAGCTATAGAGTGTTTCCCTTGGTGGTGGCTTACCTCTTTAACTCACTTGATTTATGTTCTCTTCCAATCTAAAAAAGGGATATTGGGCTACTAATGTAACCATTAAGCATACTTATCAAACTTAACAAACAATGTTAGTTAGCTCATAAGGTTCTTACCACAACTACTCTTTCAACAACAAAAAATATGTTGCAAGGGTCAAGTTCAATGTTTAAAAAAAGTGTGAGCAGTTAGCTCCTAACCATACATTTAAATTCATGGAGAAGCCCATCAACCAAATCTTAAACACAAGTAGACAAAAAGACAGAGCAAACAACAATGCATCCAACATGCAAATAATCAAAAAACAAGAAGCGAGAGTGAACCAATACGAACCTCGACTCAACCCAAGAAAAACATAAATAGAAGTAGCAAACACAACACAACAACCTCTTTAAACTCATAGAGAACAAAGCTGCAATAAGAAAAACTAAACCCTAAACCAACAACAGAGCATCCACCCAATATAACACACAAAGCAAAGAAAAGAAAACACACGCTTATAAGCAACATGCAATATTCAAAAGTAAACAACAACATTATGACACTTGAAAGCAATTATTAAACACGTAGATGAAGAATGCACATCATCTTCTTTTTCTTCTTATTAGCCTCTATCTTATTATATTACAGAAAATTTACTTTCGATCTAGTTCCAGGATGAAAACATTTTTAGCTTCCAACTGTTCTTTCAACAGACCACTAGCTAAGCCGACAACTATAACCCATTTTGATGCACATCCTACAGAATAGAACCAAATTGGGGAAGAAGCACAAAAGCCTAAGATAAGTTTAGGCAATTCGTGGTTTATCAGAGTTTTGTTAGGGGGCATGAAATGATGGACACTTTGGCAAATAGATAAGGTGCTTATAGCTCTTAGCCGATTAATATTAGATTTGATTTATTATTGTACTTAGATATGCATGATCTCTTGTGATTATCTCTTGATTTGGCTTTCTAGTTTAGAGGAGAGTTAGTTTTGTATTCTCCCTATTTAAAGAGCTTTGTTTGATGAATGATAACAAGAAACCATAAACACTTTTATGGTATCAGAGCTTCATCCGTTCTGGTTGCCCCCACCGTACCACCATCTTCACACGCTTCAAAAACCTCCGACCACACTTCAGCCTCTGACGACAACCCAGCACCGCCGCATGGCTCGGCCCAACCCTATCGGGGGCGGGGCCGCGGTCGACACACTCAACCCTTCCGAGGCAGGGGCGGTCGCGGTCGAGGTTTTAGGGGGGGCCACACCAGGTCTTCTTGGGCCTTCCAAACCAACAATCCTACCCACAATGGGCTTTGTGGAACACATCACCTTGCCCATATCCGACCCAAACAAATTGGCGGCTCAATCAACCACCTACCACTCGTGCAGCACACTACAAAGCCAACCTGGCCCACCTTCTTTTGGTTCAGCACCCGAGTATGATGCATTGACCCCTCAGATCTCAGCCAAGCTTTTAGCACCATGCAGCTCAACTACACCAACCCGAACCTCATCATGGATACGAGAGCCGAATGCCATGTCACTGACGGCAAAGGAATGATTAAAAACCATGACTCGTTTCCTAAAAATACTAAACTATTAGTCAGCAACGACAATTGTATACTAATCGAGGGTTCGGGCACCGACTACCTTCCCATTCAAAACCGTACCTATATTCTCCCCAATATACATTATAGCCCCCACATTATTAAAAACTCGGTGTCCGTCTATCGTTTTACACGTGATAATAATGTATCTGTGGAACTTGACCCGTTTGGTTTTTCTTTAAAGGACCTGAAAACTGGACGACTCCTTTCTCGCCATAACAGTACGGGTGATCTCTATCCAATCTCACTGCCCATCCTACCACCACAAGCTTGCTCCATTACCTCCCCAACGTTACCATGGCATGAACGTCTTTGCCATTCCGACACATAAGTTTTGATGTTTTAACTAGACATTTTGGTTTATATTGTAATTCAAATAAACTTTCTTTAGTTTTTGCAATTCATGTCATTTATCTAATAGCAAACGGTTCCCTTTCTATGAATCTAATTCTTTTATGTTTTCACCTTTGACATTATACATTTTGACCTATGGACATCACCAATACTAAGCCAAACCAGATACAAATACTACATGGTCGTAATTGACAATTTCTCCAATTTTGTCCGTGTCTACCCGCTTAGATATAAATCTGAGACCTCTACTACATTTACTAAATTTCATCGTCTCATAGCCACCCAATTTAACCGACACGTCAAAACCTTTCAATGCAACTTAGGGGAGAATTTGATAACTATGCTTTCAAAAACTTTGCAACCCAACATGGCCTCCCGTTCCATTTCTCTTGTCCACAATCTTCCCCACAAAATGGCCGCGTTGAGCGTATAATACGTCGTCTTAACAACATCATTCGCTCCCTCCTGATCCACGCCCACTTACCACCGCCCTTTTGGGTCGAAGCCCTCCACACGGCCACCTATCTACACAACATTCTCCTTACTAAACGCCTCAACTTCTCTTACACCCACCTTTGCCTTATACCTTCGACACCCCACCTATGACCACCTGCGGGTATTCGGATGCGCCTGTTACCCGAACACATCAGCCACCCAACCCCACAAACTCCACCCCAGATCCACCCGCTGCATCTTCTTAGGGTACCCCCTGATTTTCGGGGGTACCGGTGCTTTGACCCTAACACTCGGTGGGTCATCATCTCCTGACACATTACCTTTGATGAACATTCTTTCCCGCACCACAACACCACCTCACCCACCTCTTACTCCTCCCTTGACGACCCAACTCCTTCAGGTTTCACTTTCTCCAACCCATCCCGACCTTCTCCACGACCCACTCCACCACCCAACCAAAACCCTCGATCACCATTACCTACTCACGATACCCAAAGCCTCCTCACACCAACCAACCACCTACACCCGCCCCTACTTCACCCCAACTGCCACCCACGGTTGCCCCACAACCAACTCCATTACAACCAAAACCAACCACCAACACCCACCTCATGACCACCCGATCCAAGACACATACCACCCTTCTATCGACATCAATTTCCCCCGTTCCCAAATCCTATGCCAAAGCCTTTGCCGGCCCTCATTGGTTACATGCTATGCAGCCAGAGTTTAGCACGTTATAGGTAAACGATACATGGGAGCTCGTGCCTCGCCCTTATGACAGACCGGTCATTCGGTGTATGTGGTTATTTCGGCACAAGTTTAAATTCGATGGGTCCCTCGAACGCTACAAGGCTCGGTTAGTCATTAACGGGAAATCTCAAACAGTGGGTATCGATTGTGAGGACACATTTAGTCCGGTTGTCAAACCGGCCACAATCCGTATAGTTTTATCTCTTGTAGTTTCTTGGTTTTCGCCCATTCACTAGTTGGATGTCAAGAACGCCTTCCTTCACGGAACACTCAACAAAACTGTATATATGAATCAACCCCCTGGTTTGTCGATCGGCGATTTCCCAACCATGTTTGCAAGCTGAAAATGTCTCTCTATGGCTTGAAGCAGGCTCCTTGGGCATTTTATACCTAATTTTCCACCCACATCATGTCACATGACTTTTCTAGTAGTGTGTGCGACAACTCACTTTTTATCTACATTTGCGGTGATCAAACTGCCTATTTACTTCTTTGCGTTGATGATATTGTTCTCACCGCCTCTTCCAATGAGTTGTACATTATTCGCATGTTGTCACGTGAATTTGCAATGACCAACTTGGGTTACTTACATCATTTTTTTAGGGATCAAGGTAACAAATACAACCAATAGCTTATTTCTCACCCAGTCGTAGTACACCACAGACATTATTGCCCGGGCATCCATGTCTTCTTGCAAACCTTGTGCTACTCCGGCCGACTTATACGCTAAGTTAAGCGCCACAAACGACCCTCTCTATCATGATCCTACATTGTATCGTAGCCTTGCCGGTGCATTACAGTACCTTACCTTCACACGACCAGACATTACCTATGTTGTACAACAAGTTTGCTTGTTCATGCATGCCCCACGAGATCCGCACTACGCTTTTCTCAAGCGTATCTTGAGATACTTGCAAGGCATGACTAATTATGGTTTTCGTTTGCAGAAATCTAATACACACTCGTAGGTCGCCTACTCGGATGCAGACTGGGGGGTTGCCCTAACTCTCGGCACTCCACCAGTGGCTATTGTGTGTTTTTGGGTGATAATCTGATCTCATGGTCTTCCAAACGCCAACCCACTATATCTAGGTCTAGTGTTGAGGCGGAATATAGAGTTGTCGCTAATGTCGTGGTTGAGGCCACATGGCTCCGTAACTTACTCCTTGAATTGCATGCTCTGCTACACCAAGCCTCAGTAATTTTTTGTGACAATGTTTCTGCGGTTTATATGTTCGACAACCCAATTCAGCACCAACGCTCCAAGCACATAGAAATAGATATACATTTTGCTCGCGAGAAAGTTCGCGTTGGCCAAATCCGATTCCTTCATGTTCCTTCAGCCCTCCAGTATGCTGATATTTTTACTAAGGGACTTCCTCGACAGTCATTTCAATCTTTTCGATCCAGCTTGAGCATTGGTCTACTGCCCACTCAAACTGAGGGGGAGTCTTAGCCGATTTATTATTGTACTTAGATATGCATGATTTCTTGTGATTATCTCTTGATTTGGTTTCTTAGTTTAGAGAATAATTAGTTTGTATTCTCCCTACTTAAAAGGCTTTGTTTGATGAATGATAACAAGAAACCGTAAACACTTTTAATAACATCCATATTATGGACATCCCACCGTAGAGCATAAATTTTATTTGTTAAACAATTGTCCAATCTCGACTTTTATTGACTAGAGGTTTGATGTGTATTAGAGTTATCGCCAACCTCATTCATTTTTTCCCTTATCAACAAGATTCAAAGCGGTTTTAAGAGATGTCACCGCTTATATCGAGGAACTTCCTCGTGATCTTTGATCCTGGGGAGGAGAAATCACCAAGGGACCATCTTCATTGTCATATTCCCTAAATTCCCAAATGATTTAAGACGTTTATAGGATGGACCACGCCCATAGACGTGTGATTGTTAGTCTTAACATTGGTATGGGTTACGTCCTCGCTCCTCCCAAAATCTGTTTCTTGTCCTGTATATATTCTTGCTAAGAGTCTTGGGCACTAATATAAGGAAGTTATTTTCGAAATGGTATAATTTAGAAAAAAATGGTTATTTCACCATAATAATATGATTAATGGTATACCGCCCTTTTCAAGGGTGATTTCTTCATAATCCCAAACTCTCAATAATTGGTTTTTCAGTGAATGTCACAAACAGCTCTTCGCGGGACCGGTTTCAATAACCCCCGTTACTATTTCAGTTTGCTCCATTTATCACTATTCTACTCCGTTAACTCAAGTGAAACACTCCTGTAAGAAACAGTTTCATGTACCCCCTAGATTTTACAGAAACCACTCCTGTCAGGAGTTGCTTCTCTCTCCAAAAAAAATAAACAAGAAAATGCAAGAGAAGTTTCTTACTAAAACCTATTAGCTCTTTTCACCTAATATATTAATGCATATTTGTATTAATGTTGTATCATCTTTTTCCAATGCATATAGTATCAACTTTTTTCATCTAAAGTTGTTATTAATGCATTTTGTATCGGTTTTTTTCATCTAATATTTAAGCGGTCTCTTAATATTTTTATACGCTCACCAATTTACATATATTATTAAGACTTATTTACACGGGTGGTTCCTATGGTTATGTCACACCCCAACCTTGACGGCCGAAACGTCGAGATGTGAGGGTTAAGATCGTTTACAGCCACTTAACGCTATTATTAATCTCAAATATAATAATCATAAGTTTCAAATGCAACATTACAAATATAAGTCTCAAATAAGGACATCAACAATGCATAATAAGAAATAATTCAAGTCCATCCATTTATTTAACTATGTCCATTCCTAGGTGTGAATAAGCTTCAAAGATGGCTATCAAACTTGCGCATTTCCAGAAACATGTTAAAAATAAAAGGTCAACAATATGTTGGTTAGATTTTCTATAGTTTTCAATACATAAGTATATAAAAGATGGCAATTCATGTTATAAGTTAGAGAACAAAATAACTAGAGATGTAAGACAGATGCACAATCAAACTTTGACAGTTTACAAGTTTTCACGTTTACAAGTTTATACGATTAGCTAAGTGTACTTGGATCAACCAAGCAGGCTTGTCAAGCCCATAGATCTATGACATCGCCAGACTAACAATAGTTAATGATTGAACATATAATCATCAATACATAGTAATTACTAAGATCAACTAACCACAACATATAAGTAAATTGCCAAAAAGTTTACAAGAATCAAACGTTTTACAAGTGCAATGGTTATAATGTAACATGTTTCACCCCAAAATGTAAAAATATGAAATTTTAGTAATCTCTTAAATAAAATACTATTTATAAAATTTTAAAGGAACTAAGTCCTTTATAATAACTTGTGAATTTAATTATAAAGATATAGTTATATTCCATAATTTTTATGATTAATCCCTAATAACATAAGGTCCAACAATAATTTAATAATTTAAATTAGCATTTAAAATCTAATTTTATAAAAATCTTTAGTTATAACATTTATGAAAAAATTTATAATAAAATGTTTGAATGTTGTACAGAAAACAAATTTACAAAAATATTTAGATGATCTTAAAAATAATTGAGGCTTGTAAAAAATCAATTTTATATTTATTGGAAATTTTCTATTATTAATTAAGGCTGAAAACCTTAAAAAATTACATGAGGGTGCCTGGGTTCGAACCCGGGACCTCATGAATGGGGGAGCATTGTCTTAACCAGTGAACCAGGGTCGTGGCCTTGGTATCACTCGGTTTTAAAACCTTAAAAAAACCTTATAACCAAAAACCCCAAATCCTTAGAACCATATAATTGGTTTGCATCAAATTGAGGCTAAATCTGATTCGATTAACATCAATAATCATGGAGCTTTTATTCCCCATGACTAAACGAATACTAAGCATAATATAATTACCCGATTGATGAAGAATTGAAGATGAATAATGCGAAACACAAGTCGCGGCAGACAGGTGAGCATACGATGTGTAATTGTTGATTATAATTCAATTAATCATGTGTGAAGCTTCGAATGATGAACTATACCAAAAGCCCCTTATCAATTTTGAGTCTCGATGTTTAGATGTGGGCGCTCCAGTAAGTTGCAGGTCGCGATAAACGTGGGTGATCGAATTTGATGTTGGTGTTTGTTTCAAGAGGAATTGAGAGTTGCAAACGATTAGGATAGTTTAGGTGATTGTTTAGGTTCGATTAATTAGATCATTATTATCTTTAAATGCCCGAACGGCTGTAAGATTAAGGTGTTCGGTTATGTATTTGATTAGCGTGGTAACTGTTGTTTAAATGCGATTAATGTGTGCATTCAAGTTTGAATCATACCCTCGAAACGATCTGGAACGGTATCGGGGTTAAAAACGATTGATTTTGGGTGTTTTGGGACCCGTCGGAGTGTTGCCCGACAGTGGCCGGAAAGGAGTCGCCAGGAATACGGGTGGTTGGGTTTTGTTAAATAATTACACAAGTGGTCCCTCTATTTTTACTTATTATCGTTTCATGCATATCTTTCATTTAAAGTTTATAAAATGACAAACAACCCCTGTACCTATTTAATTTTAAGCTTTAAATATTTTTTAAGTTTAATAACATTTATATATAATCATTTTTATTTATTATTATTATTATTTTATTATTATTATTATTATTATTATTATTCTCATTATTATTAGTAGTATTAGTATTATCATTACTATTATTTTAGTTTTTTTATAACTAGTATATTATTATTGTTATAACTTGTTATTATTATTACTATTATTATTATTAATATTAACATAAATATTATTACTCTTATAATTAGTTATTATTGTTATTATAATTAATATTTTGTTATTATTATTATAATATTATCATTCAATATATTAGACATACCATCAAATAAGCATAATCAATCCCACAAGTTTCATAAAAGGCATAACTAGTCCTTACAAGAACTTAACAAAATTAACTTTTAATTAACTCAAAAAATTTCAAGATGTTACAGGTTAGACCCGATTTCACTTTTGGTCCCTAACTTTATAAAATTATAAGGTTGGTCCAAAACTTTGTACAAATGTAACAATGATGGTCCCTGAAACAGATGGATGTTACATATTAGCGAATGAAATCAGTGTAACCAAACAAGAAAATAGAATGGATGAAGTAATGGAATGAATAAGACAATGGAATGGATGAGATAATGAAATAAATCATTACATTCCATTGTCTTGTTTGGTTACACATTAGAAATAAATTAATCATTACTTTGTGTTGTTTGTTATATATATAAAGAACAAATCAATGAAATAAGAAAGTGGTTATAATGGTGATGGCGAGCGGTGGTGGTGGCCAATGGTGGTTTTCGGTGGCGTCGGTGGCCCGTGGGTGGTTTCCGGCGGCCGACAGTGTTTTCTGGCGACAATGCGGTTTCTGGAGGCGGCGGCAGTAGGCGGTGGTGGTTTTTGGAGGCGAACGTGGTTGAAGGTGGTTTCCGGCGGCGGTGGTGGTGGCAGGAGGTGGTTTCCGGAGGCGGTGGCGGTTTCCAGTGGTGGTGGTGGCCTGCGGTGGTTTTTATAGTCAGCGGTGGTTTTCGGCGGCGACGATGGTAGTCAGTGGTTTCTGGAGGCGTCGGGGGTTTCCGGCGGCGGCAATAGTTTCCAGAGGAGGCAGTGGTTTCTGGTGGTGGCGACGACCCGAGGGTGGTTTCCAATGGCGGTGGTGGCCAGCGGTTGTTTCTAGTGGCCATGGTTTCCGGCGACGGAAGTGGCCGACGGTGGTTCTCGGAGGCGGTGACGACCTTCAGTGGTTTCCAGTGGCAGCAGTTGGCTTCGGCGGTGGTGTTACCGGGGCGGTGGTAACTGAGGACTATGGTGGTTGTTGTGGCGGGTGAGTGGTAGTGGTGACTAATGATGGAAGAATGAATGAAATGAAAAAAAGGTGGTTCATTCCATTACATTTACCAACCAAACATGTCTTTGTTCATTCACTTTTAATGGTTCATTCCATTCCGCCACTCATTCCTGCATACCAAATGCTACCTAAGTTTTTCAGTTAATATTTTAAAAATAACTAAAATACCCTTGTATCATTGTCTTCTCCCATTAATTACGACAACCCTGCAACTCCGACGGCCTACTGTATCAACATAACCCAGATCAGATGTAGATCACGGAGGTGGAGGGGTCGGCGGAGCTGAAGGGTCACAGGACGTAGAGGGTCAATGATGGATATGAAGGTTGTTGGAGGTGGTTGAAGGTGGTTGAAGGTGGTGATGGTTGAAGGTTGAAAGAGGTGGTGGTTGAAGGTTGAAGATTGTGGTGATTGAAGGTTGCAGATGGTGGTGATTGAAGGTTGAGGGTGTGGTGGTGGTGGTGGTGGTGGTTGAAGGTGGTGAGGGATTGAAGGTTGAAGGTGGTGGTGAGGGATTGAAGGTTGAAGGTGGTGATGGTGATTGAATGTTAAAAATGGTGATTGTTGAAGGTTGAGGGTGGTGGTGGTGGTGGAGGAGGTGGCGGCACTGGTGGCAAAAATGGTTGAAGGTGGTGGGGTTGTTGTTTGATGGAGAAGAAGAAAGGTGAAAAAGGGATATTTTTGTCATTTCACACGTACTTAACAACAATAATTAACGTCCATCCATTTCAAAGACCATCGTTGTTACGTTTGTGCAAAGTATTGGACCAATCTTATAATTTTAGAGAGTTAGGAACGAAAAATGAAATCATACCTAACCATAGGGACCACCCGTGTAATTAAGTTTATTATTAATGCATATTTTTTATTTGTTTTAGTGAGAAAGGAGCATTTCTTGTTTTTATTTGTTTGGGGGGGGGGATCAGCTATCAGGAACAATTTCTTTAAAGTCTATAAGTACATGAAACCGGTTCTGACATGAGTTGTTTCACCTAAGTTAATGGTGCATAAACGTTGGTAAACGGAGCAGACGGAGATGGTCACGAAGGTACTAAAAACGCTCTTACCAAGAATTGTGTCTGACATTCATTGACAACTCAATTATTGGGAGAGTGAGACTGCGAAGAAACCGCCCCTGGGAGGAACGGTATTACTATTAACCATATTATTCTAGTCAAATAACTAGCTTCCACTTTTTCTTTCTAAATTCTACCATTTAAAAAATTTCCTAATATTTGGTTTTCTCTTTCTCCTATTTTGAGAGAGCTACACATTCATATCTTACAACTTTTATATGCTAATGAATACTGATACGAACTAGACCTTTAACCCATTACTGAGTCAAAGGCGGTACCAACAGTTTCAGAATTAGTGAGAGAGTGGGGAAAACTGACGGATGAGATTTAAGCTTTATATTATGTGTTTGTTTATGAAAAACTTGTCATTAATATTATTATCTAGCTGCATTACGAATTAGGAGACTAGCCCCTCTCGAATCGAGCAGACTATCTTGCCTATGCCCCAAATAAAAGAAAAACAACATGCTCATCCCCTTCTGATGAAAATAGGCTTAAAAACTAGGTAAACCTAAAACTAATTTATTTATTCAATCAGGTTAAAAATGTTCACCTAAAGCATAATATGTTAAATCAATTGAGTTAAACAAGTCAACCCGCATTTGACGTGTTTATTACACATATTAGACATGATAACCTAAGACTTATTTATTTTCGTGCATTGTTGTTAGCGACATGTATTTGTTATGAGACCGTGTATGTGATTTGTTTTAATTTATTTTAGCAGGTTTGGGATGGTATGGTATTATATGACACTGAGCCAATAATGTGAAACACATATACTTGTTTATCTAAACCATACTCGTAAAATATTTTATTTTTATTATCGTAAAGTACAAGTATCTAGGTATTAGGTTGTGACGTATGTAATTTGTTTTCATGCGAATGAGAGGAGCATGATATTAGATGATAACATGATTACATATATACTCATAAACATTGTATTTTTAATTTTTTTTCTTTTTTTGTAATAAATTAAATACCTGATCCATTAAATATTAGTTTTTTAAACTTTCATTTTCTTGTGTAATAAATTTAGTTAAGAAAATAATAAAAAAAGTATTCAAAAATCATAAATTATAGTTTTTAACAAACTAACGAGTATGCCGGATACTTATTAGATAATTACTAGATAAATGTTAGATCAAGATGATACATGAGTTTACATTTATGTTTGAACTAAAATCAATAATATTCGTCCCGAACTTTTTTTTATTACATCTTTAACATTAAAGTCAACTTTGTAAAATAAAATTAATATTTTACTAAGACAAATTCGTATAATACTTTCAACTCTTATGTTCTGTCAAAACAGACATCACACAAACCATTAACAATGTATTAGGTTTAAAATATCTAACGATAGTCAAAACAAATATAAAAATATCTTATTATATTATGATAAAATCAAAAGGATAATTAATTTAATAGATTTTCGAACATCAATTAATTAATAAATATAATAAAGATATTACGAATAACGGTGGTGTGCGATCACACGTTGCACACACCCAATGGCATCCAATCCGAAAGTAAGGCATATACTCCGCATATAATATTAGGGCTACCGACGTACGATTCGTTTTCGTGCACACAAAGTTAATACATACAATTCTCACGTAACAGATTGAAAGCGGTGGGTGAGGGTTTCTCATCTCCATCTCTCTCCATTTCGATTTTCATAGGCCTTTGCTCTCCTGTGGCTACCTTAAGCGTATGCCGTGTGCCCTACGAAAGGTATTGTTGTTGCTCAACGTCTTGATTTGGTCTATTTCATCTTTGTTTATCGTTTGGTTGGCGTATTGGACGACATGCGATTGGTTGTTAGGTTTGATTATGTGAGATTGGACCTTAATTGCTTTTGATTGTTGTTGTTGCGCGTTTGGATCGGGATGATTTGATCTGGTTGTGGATTGGTTGATTTGATAAGGTAGTTTTGTTTGTTTTTGAGGTCGTTGAAGTTAATTTTATGAAATTAGCAGGTTTAGATTGTTGATTGATTGATCTGTAAGGCGTATGTTTTGACGGTTTATATGGACTGTTAGTTTTGCTGTAGTTTGTATTAATTTTTGTTTCTTGTTGGTTTGATCTGTTTCTGGTGTTTTGTTCGTTTGCCACTGAATATTGGAGTTAGTTTTGAGCTGATGCCAGATTGATTGTATGGTTTTACCTGTAAACTTCTTTGAACTCTGGTCAATTGTTGCTATATACTTTTTTATGTATTATTTTGAGTGGTTTACCTTTTGCATCATGCAAAGTGACAACAAAACGTTTCTCCAATATGATTGTTTGGTATTACATCTCAAGTTACAAAGTTGTTATAGCAAGTCAACTAGTAAGGGAATCGGGGTGTGGAAATTGATCTAATTTCACATAAATGCGCAAAGATGTAATTTTATGCTCTTCAGAGTATAATGACTTACTTGGATATGAATTGTATATGTTTTTTGGTCCTTTTCAGGCTCTCACATAAAACATGTGATTTTATATATCTATGATGTTTGTATGTTCTTTGCCGAAAAGTATTTTTTTATTAAAGGAGCTGATCCTTTTGTGGATGATTAATGTTTGTTCTAACTTCTAACCGACTATACTTCAGGAAATAATAATATGGGTCTGGGCAAAGTGCAGGCATTGTGGGGTTAGATTATCTATATACTATATAGGTTTAACTGTTATCACTAATGTTATGTTTGTTTCTCTAAGGGTCTATCTGTTGCAAGTTGTAATTACCAAATTCCATATACTGCAGTATTTTTTTCTCAATGGATCTTAACTGGGCCATTATTATTTTACCGTTATTAGGAAATATTGAAGATAAACAATGGACTTTTGCTTCGTATAATATATTGTTCCTGTAACATTTTTCTGAATGTTCATAGTTTTGTTGAAATGAAAGGATATGATATAAATGGTATGGTCCAACTCACAGGCCACAAGGCCCACAATTGGCTGAAGCAGCATGCTGAACTGAATCACAATTGATAAACACCCCTTAATCGAAAAAGTAAACCGAATGAGACTGAATTGACCCACACGCCACTGGATCACTGGTTGATTCAAACATAGAAACCAATCGATCCAATCCCCAACTGACAACACCACACAATCATGTAGAGCAAAATGATATTGTAAATCCCAAACAGATCTTCAAAGCTAGGCAAACTATGAAAGGAATTACTGTATTGGATCGTACATAGAGTTCTTTTCAGAAGTTGAGGAACTAACTCTGTACTAATTATGCTTTTACTTTCCCTTGCCAGCTTGAACAGATTTTAATCACTTCTGAAGCATGGAGAAAGTGTGCCATTGGTCAGGTTGTTTCAAGAGACATGTTTTTTCATTCCAGGAAGTACTTGATTGGCGTTGTCTTGTCCTTGGAAGTTTCCATTTTGTTTTCTTCAACTGCACTTAGTGAACCTACAGTATATGAGCAGGCATAATGCTCTATTTTTTCCTGAGACAGGCGTTGGATTGTTCTTGTTCATTAAGAAGTGAGTGATTTACTTAAGCATTTACTTGTAAACATGGAAGTGTTTGTGTTTGTACTATTTTGATGTTATTGATATAGTATTAGCTTCATGTATTTTCCTAATATCACTTATTTCAAACAGTTTAATGTTCCTCTCTTTGTCTGTTGTGTGGTTCTGATATCATTTTTTTGGATGTCACATTGCAGGGCTGAATCTAGCTTATAAATGCTTGGTGTGGCCTTAATTTTAGTAATAGTCATACTTCCTTTTGATGGATTTCAGTTAGATCAATGGTAGATATTGGCTGAAGATTTTGAGACATAATTTAAGTAGGGGAAATAAGATAGCCGTTTCAACTACAAAAGAAAGGACTTTGGAGGTCTTATTTGTGGCCTGCTTATATGAGTTTATTCCTGGATCAGTATCAAGTTGCGCTGCATTTTTCAGTTGCCTTTGCTTTTTTTTACCTTGCTCAATGTCAATGATCTAGTGTCTTTTATGAATAAGGCTGTGAGGACTGTGCATCAGAAGTCTACATCTCTTCTGCTCATGCAGTTTAAATAAAAGGTGGAATTAGCTACAACAGCCAGGCTGGTGGTTCATATTCCATAGTTTCTTCTATTGTTTTCTAGAAAGTGTGTTATTTCCTCTATGTTTGTCTCTTTTGCGTAAATAAAGTTCTACGTGCAGCTGTGAATGAAATGGATAGGTGAGCTTATTTTCATTTGTGTTAATGGGTCATCTATATTAAATTAAAGTTGAAACATCAGCTTTTTGTTATCCTGATTCAGGTACAATATAGTAAAGGAAGTTGGTAATGGAACCTTTGGGGTTGTCTGGCAAGCCTTGAATAGGCATAATGGTGAAGTGGTAGGTTTCTCTAAATAGCATAACACTCTGGAACTGATGTCCAGGTTAATGAACTTGACCAACTTAATTGATTGTGTTTCTTAAAGTTAATGTATTGGGGTTGCAGGTTGCCATTAAGAAATTGAAGAGAAAATATTATTCGTGGGAAGAATGTATGAATTTGAGAGAAGTCAAGGTACCATTACTTCCATAATATAGGTGTGACAAAATGGGCTCGTTAGGCGGGTTCGGTAACAGGTAAAAACTAGTCTGGGTGGATATGGGGTGAGTTCTTGAATATGGGTCATTGAGGTTGGCCCACAGGCCACAAAGGATATTTGTTCCACTTCTATCTAAAGTGTATGACTTACCTTAAAATTATGTTACAACAGCAGTCTATTTTTTTAAACTAGATATTTAAGGAGGCTTTAAGCACTAAAACTACACTTTGGGTAACTTTTACAGTTTCACATGTGACCTGCTTTCTTGTTAGCTGGTTTTTTAATTTTGCCTATTTGCTTGTTAGGGATGAAGACAAATTAACTAAAATTATAAGTAATTGGGTTGAAGTTGCCACATATACATTCTTACTTGTCCTACTACTACGTCCATCTCACAATTTAATTTTTTTTTTACTTTTGACAGTCACTGCGTAAGATGAACCATCCAAATATTGTGAAGCTGAAGGAAGTTATCAGAGAAAATAATATTTTGTACTTTGTGTTTGAATATATGGTAAGTAGCTTCTACTTGGTGAGTTTATCTGTTTTACTTTGCCATCATATCACTTTTATAAATGTTGTTATGTTCTTCCAGGAATGCAGTCTTTACCAACTTATGAAAGACAGAGCGAAGCCTTTCTCGGAAACTGAAATTAGAAATTGGTGTTTTCACGTGTTTCAAGGCCTTGTATACATGCATCAGCATGGCTACTTTCATCGTGATCTTAAGCCAGGTAGTTTCTTCTTAATTAAATTATTACAAACAATTGACAGTTAAGAGTATGAAATGAGTTTATAACGTCACAAGTAATTTTGGGACTTATAATGGATTATGTTGTGTGTATGTTTAGTGAATAGATTTCATGTTGATATTGCTTTATGGTAGAGTTTCCTCTGTACATGCATTGGTGTAGTTTTTTTGCTTTTAAAATGTCTGACAGCTCTTTCTAGTCAGAGGTCTAACTTGTGTGTTTGTTGTTTATGAAGTTGATGATTCTGTGCAAGTAACTGATAACAGTTTTGAACTCTTTATTTGATACCTTTAGTTAGTCTAAGTTCTTATAAATTCGTGGTATGTTGGTTTCTTATATGTTATATTTATGTTGTCAGAGAACTTGCTTGTTTCTAAGGGAGTGATAAAAATAGCTGATTTTGGTCTTGCTCGCGAGATTACATCCCAACCACCATATACCGATTATGTTTCAACACGCTGGTGAGTCTTGTTCTTTCATCCTCCATCTTGTCATGACATGGTTTGGTCTTTTCATTTCAGTTCTCTTTTTGTCACCTGCTACTTGCTTTTTATTAATGACAGAAGTGTGGATTTTGCAGGTATCGGGCCCCAGAGTTGCTTCTCCAGTCACCAAAGTATGGCTCTGCAGTTGGTGAGTTGATGAAATTCTGTATGGATGTTTCTTCAAGTGTATTATAATGCTTGTGTGCCTAATATTAATTTCATTTGAATAACAGATTTATGGGCAATGGGCGCCATCATGGCTGAACTATTTAATCTCCGTCCACTTTTCCCTGGTTCAAGGTATAAGGTCCATCCATTTGGAATCATTAACTTATAAATCGGCTGATTTAGCCATTTAGGTTATGTGATATCTCTAGTGGGCAACACAGGTAAATTTGAAAAAGATTAGCTTACAAGGAAGCAGGTCAAATGGGGCCGCCCTGAACTGTTTTTTAATATATAAAACTAATACAATTTTTTTTTTCAAGTTTTAGATTAAATATAATGTTGCTATTGGAACAGTATAACCTAGTAATCGTATTTGACATGCTAATAACTTCTAAAATATTAAAAAGAACTGCTTCAACCATTATACCCAACTTGCTTTACTAGGCTATTTTGCCACCTTTATTTCTTAGAAAGCTTTGCATATATCAGGCCGCTAATCTCTTATTTTCCCGCGGTGCTTTGTACTGCATATAAATGTTAAAATTCCAAATAGATTTCAACTGCATAACTAGTTTTAGTATGTGTATGCCATACCATCTTAAATGTTATATAATATCTCTATTTATGTTGGGGGCATGTGGTGACTGAATGTGTGCTGTGCTGTGGTATTCATCCTTAGTGAGGCGGATGAAATTTACAAAATCTGCAGTGTGATAGGCAGCCCAACAGAGAGCAAATGGCGTGAGGGACTTGAACTGGCAAGGACAATCAGTTATCAGTTTCCAGAGGTTAGTTTGTTTTCTTCTTGGCACCATAAGGTTCAATGAAACCAAAGTATAACTGTATACGACATGGATTATATAATTCTTTAAGAATGCATCTTGTGTTCAGTTTATGTTTTCAAAGTTGTCTTTCATGCACATGTTTTTAGTATGAATTGTTCAGTAGTAATCATTTGAAAATGCATCTTGTGTTCAGTTTATGTTTTCAAAGTTGTCTTTCATGCACATGTTCTTTAGTATGAATTGTTCAGTAGTATGAATTTTTGAATAAACCAAGCTATTAGGCTGTATGCGCTGAAGATAGACCCTTATGACTTTCAACCTGATCTGACATGTACCTCTTTCAGTTAAAAGTTTCTATTATATGTAGTCAGGATAAAACCTGTCCCAAATTCATAAGTAAATGGGTCGAAGTTACCACCTTCAAGTAGTAGCATATGTTCCCACTTCTTGTTTAAAGTTGTGAGGATTCTTGCTGATCAACTTGTTCTAACAAGTCTTCCTAACCTACTCTTCTTTAACTTTGGCATTTTGCAGCTTGCTGGTGTAAATCTTTCTGCACTAATACCATCTGCAAGTAATGAGGCAGTCAATTTAATTGCTGTAAGTACTTGTTTCTTTCTCTTTTGCATTTAAAAACTTTTTAATAACCTTTCAGTTTTTATTGGACACTATATTGTCTTGTTTCAGTCGTCGTGTGCTCATGTTCTTTTTGTAATATAGGCTCTCTGTTCTTGGGATCCATGCAAGAGACCAACAGCTGTAGAGGCCCTTCAGCATCCTTTCTTCCAGGTAGTCAATGCTTTCTAATAAAAAAGATGACGTAAAATTTGTTGTTTTTATGACTAAATCAGTTCATTCTCTCATCCACAGAATTGTTACTATATTCCTCCATCACTTCGCCCTAAACCTGCTACTGCTAAGATGTCTTCATCTGGTCTGTCTTTGTTCTTTGAGATCATAAAATTTTCCAGTAAATTTATTACCATTGCATGAGTTTTTGACTGGTGGTTAGTTTTTTCAGCTGTATTAAGTGGGAGCCGAGTGCAGAACAATGCAATGGGATATGTTGGCCATTTGTCTAATTTTTATCCGGCATGCAACGTTGCTTCATCTGCAAAAGCACATGCTTCCTTAAAAACAGGTAACGTATAATGAGATGATTTTATACAAATAATTCTACTGAAGTGGAGGTTGAAGTAGAGGTTGTAAGATGGGCAAGTAGGGTAATGGGTTGCAAAATGGGTAATGAATGCAGTTATTAAGTTGAAATGGGATTCAGACCTACAAACGCTTTTTTATGATAATTTTCTCAGTCTTTGATTAAAGTGACATAGGAGTCTGTATACATTAAGAGTGTGTTAAGACTCGTTAATGGAATCACTGAAACAAAGTAGTCCTGTTCGAGATGGACAACATCTCCAGAAAACCGAACACATAAGCAATTTCTTGAACACCTCTACTAGAAAGACAACTATCCTTATAAAAGAAGACACGAAAACCGATTTGCAACTGCTCCAATAAATTAGATCCTCCACTATCTTTAACCGCATGTCTGTTTTTGGGTCCAGTGGGTTGCCTAGCAAATACCCAAATTGGGTTTTTGGGACCTTCGGGCCTTGGGTGTTAATAAGCCCAATTGAATGGGCTTTCTTTCAATGTGAGTAAATTCGAGTAGGGTTGGGATCGTATCAGAGTGAAATTTGGGTTACTTGCTTTATTAGTAATACTATTTCATTCTTTGATCCTTCTTGTAATATAGAATATTAGAAACCATTTGTGCTTAGAAACCATTTGTGCGTTCTTTTCATTCTTTATATACCGTAGCAACTGAAGCAAGATCATACGAGTTTCTAAAAAAGTCAACCTTTTGGTTGTTGGTAGTTTAATAATCCTAACTGTAGTTCATCCTCAAGATATATTTTTGACAAGTTTGTTGACTTGTAACAGCATACTACTATTGTAGACTATTAAACACAATATATTAAAATCATCAATATGCATTATGATCATGGTTTGACTTTTTAAAAGTCAATGGTATAAAAGGCCACTTATTAAAATGATAAATCATTACTTCTAATATTTTTTTCTAAGTTAAATCATGTCATATACACTATGCGTGCTATTATATTGCTAGTTGATTGGAATACTTCACGCTGACCCTCACCTTAGGGCCCGTTTGTGGTACATTCTCAAATCTCAATGGTTCTTTTGCTTGTAATTGCTTTAATTGAGATACAACAGAACCCAAATGTGCTCGTTTTACACTTTTACTTAAAAATAGCTAAAACTGCCACCCCTATGCAGAAAATATGTGCCAATGCCATTTTTCAATTTGATATATCATTATGATTCTTATAGATTTTCTTTAACTGTACTACAGGGGGGCATCAAAAATCGGAAATGAATCATCAGGTGTGTGACGTGAACCCCCCCATCTGAATATCATATTTCTTTATTCTAGTCGTGTTATTGTCGTTATATGATGACCTGTTTTTGGTCTCAGGGTGGAGATAAGAAAGAAAAGATTTACCACACCACTCCAAGACAATCAAAATACCAACCTACTGGAAAGTACAATACAAGTAAGATCTTGTTTATAGAAATTACAGCTTTTAAATATAGTTTTATGGCGTGCAATTTTTAACCGTTCTATTATGTATGGTTGATTTGGGTTCAGGACAAACAAATAACATTGAACAAAATGCGCTAAAAGGGAAACTTGTCACGTGGGTTTAAACGTGCTAACTGATTGTTTTAAACATAAAACCTCCTAAATCATGTTATCATAAAAGTTACTGCACATTGGTTATTCGTGAAATAACTTCAAAGTCTTGAAAAAAGGTGATCCGTGCTATAATATTATGGTGGGTTTTGTTGGACTGAAACATTTACATCTGCAGTGGGATTGGCGGGACAGGGTGGAGGCATTTCTGAGACTGCAGAGAAGTTGGCACACATGGCCATTGGTGCTTCTGGCCGAGGTGCTCCCAGACGTCGTCAGCAGCAGATGTATATTCCTCCACCTTGTAGACCTTATTGCAGCAAGGTGGCAGGGTGAATCAAGACTTCATATCAAGACTTCAAGTCAAATGGTAATTTAAATAATAAGTAACGCGTGAACGTTATCCACTATTGGTGTCGTATATGAATTATCTATTATGTCAGCTACTTCAGCATACTATTGTACTGGTCTTGTTCTTATAAAACGACGGATTTGCCAAGGTCTAAATTATAGATGAACAAGAAGCACAAATGAAAACAAGCTTTTTACTTCATCATTAAACATGAATACGTGCTTACAATTGGTTGCATGTATGTATGAAGAAACAAAACAAACATTTTTGTAAAAAACTCGAGAAAGAAAACATCAGCCTGGATCAACTTTCGTGGTTGATGCATGACTACCAGGAAAGTATGACGCTCATCTGTGGGAATACTTCCAAAAATATATGCCTGTATCCATTTCACTTTACTTGGACTCTTGTCGTTACAAGAGAAAATCTATTGTGTTAAATCAGGAGTCGTGCTAAATTTGCCATCTTAAACTAACTTCCACCCACCTGTTGAACTGGCATTTAAGACGGTTTATATAAATGTGAAGCTCTTTAAATGAAATTTGAACGAACTTAAACGGATTTCTAAATATGCAAACTAGAATGAACTTTTGTAAAATGGATGTCTGGGAATTTTTTATAAAAACCAATGCCAACTAATCAAACCAATGGTCATCGCAATAAAACTGGCTGGATGATAATAGAACCCGAAGATCAATAATATGGAACTGATGACCGACTCAGTCGAAACTGATCCTGTGCTGATCTCGTTTTTGTTTAGAACATACATATTTGGTCCCAGGCCAACCAGACAACAAATGAATACCAAAATGGGGTGTTACAGTTTGTAAACATAAATAATTAAAGACAATTTCATTCATGTTTAAACTTCCAGAACATAACAGAGCCATACTGAACCAAACCATGAACCCAATTTTAACTACATCCTAACCAGAATTTGAATAAATCTAAAAGAACCAGGAACCAAATTGTATACTGGTTCTGGTCGGCTGTTGGTTTTGTCAGGTGGGACTGAGCTTTTCACATCAAGCATGTCGAGCAGGTGGCATGAGTTGTTGATAAAAACATGTTCTTCATTTGTTAGCAAGTGTAGTAGCATGTCGTTAAAGATACTGAGATTGTATTCTCTCTCGGTTTTGTTCCCACCATAGCTTTGCATGGCCCTCCCCAAACTTTTCACGACTGCATACATGTAAGTAAGAAAGAATATAATGTTGTCAGTAGGATATTGAGTGAACGGGTCAAACGGTTAAATTTCAACCTGTTTAATAAAGGGTAAACAAGTTGATTTGGGTCATACTAACCTAAATGAGTCAAACCTGTTGAAAGTCAACCCAACCGACCTCGTCTTGCCATTTTTAAAGGGGATCTAATCTAAAAGTAGTTTAGAGACAGAACAAAGTTACCTGAATCTGACACGGCGGAGCTCACGGGTCCCATCTACTAACTGTCTGATGGTAATATAAACACCAGGCTCATCTTCTTCTATCCACTCTGAATCAATATCACTAGCATTACTAATCGAAACAGATGCTTCGTCTCTAGAGGAAGTTGTTGTCCTTGATGCATCCATGGATGATTGCTCCCCCTTGGACCTCCGGGACCCACATTGTAATGGTAATTGCCACCTTGCTCCGAGGGTCTATAGTAGTTCCTTGACGGGTTCATCATCGGGCTGTCCCTTACTGATCCAAGCCTTGAATCGTACGAGTCTCTCTACACAATTCGTCATACAAACACTTAAATTTCTTATAAAATCATTAGAGGAAGCAGAGCAAAACAGGCACGTCTAGTATGCATTTGGCCAGATTGGGCTGCCCCACAAACACTTTTGTTGATTTCTTGTAATTTTCTAAAAAATAGTATGTAATATTTACTGTTCTCCAAAAAACTATATTATTACAATTTTTATCTGATATCGTTGATAAAATGATTTATGAGTCTCCCTTAGAGGTAGCTTATTAGAATTTATCTCTTTGACCTCTTAGAGAAAAAGCATACCCATATCGACTCCTTTACTCATGAATGGGTCAAATTTCGACCCCTTTACTCAGGACCGAACTATGTCCAAAAAAGGTAGGAAATAGATTATTACCCCATCCTCGGACCTAGCAGGCGTGTCAAGAGCTTGACAATTGAACCGCTGGACATTATAGAGCTCCATGATTCGGTCATAGTTCTCTCCCCACCATCTCTGTGCTTGCCACTTATCAAACATCTCGCGGCTATTGTTCAAGAATTCAGTAAAAAAATCTTGAATGTTAAAAATTAACAAAATAAAAAATAATAATGATAATAAAATAATAATCAGGGCTAGGGATCCAACACGTATAATGTCATTTTAAGACGCCCAGTGGCCAAACAAGATTTTTCAAACATTAAAACATTGTTCGTGTTAAGATGAGAGGACCATATGTGTATTTGGTCCCCTAGCTATCTTCAATTTGGACTTTAAAAATAGGACCAATGTGTTCCATTTCAGAGAAATGCATGCCATCTAGTAACGGGGACACGCGTTCTTACAGACACCTTTTATTTATACACTAAAAGACTGTAGGATATGCATGCGTATGTCCAAAATCTCTTCTAGATCCGCTCGTCTCTATGATCTCGTTTTGAAACTATGAATATTAATAAAACAAGAAACACAAGTCTTACTTGAACCGTATACGCTTGAGGTCATTTCCGCCACTAGGCAAGGACACAAAAGTAATTTGAACACCAGGCTCCACTTGAGCCATCCATTCTATAGGTTCATCACCATCATCATCCAACACCAAATGACCAGACTGTCGAGGCGGCTCATAGCCTCCACCAAAGTCCCAAGCAGGGTTCGAACTTGAACCCCCGGGTGGCATATATGGATAATCTGTGTAGGGCCTGTGTCCGCCTTTCTTAAAGCTACTTGGCCCTGTGGGTGGCTTCCCTTTTGAAGAACTAGAAACCTTGATTGCCATATCCTTCATCTGTTGTTACATTATTCAATCATCAAACTAGACTAGATACAATTTCAAAATAAATATGATGATTTACAAAATCATTTAAAAGGAAAGATCTTGCTTGTTCAAGTGTTTGTGATGGTGGTGGACTTGTATTCGGTTGATTTAACCGTTCATAGGTCAACAAGATGGTTAAAAAAGAAAAAAAATACAATGGGGTCCAGAATGAAGCTCAAGGTTGGATCCCAAAAGGGAAAATGGGACAATCTTTTGTCACTTTTCTACACATGCACTTGTTAGCATGCATGATTGTGAAACACAAGTTTCAAACCATCATTCATTTACCAGTTTACCAAGATTAACCAAGACTTCAGATTTAAACTAACTTTTAGAAACAGTATGTCCTCTGTCCTGAGCAAAAAACCGATGTTTGATTTGACAAATAATCTCATCTATGTAGTCATAAAAACTGCAGGTGCAAAGGAGGTTCAACCAGGAACCAGAACTTGAAGCTAAATTTAATAACCAGGTGAACCAATTGAAATTAAACCTGTAACTGGATTGAACAGGTCATAACAGTTAAAACAGATTAAATTGGCCACAACCTAAATGGTACAAAAGTTAAACTAGACTAACCCTAGTGTTCTTAGTCATAGGCCAAGCACATGGTTCCTTTTTCTGACCTATAGCTATCTTCCATCTTTTAGAACAACAACTTATACACACATCTAACTTACTCCTAATTCTACACAACTAATGTACACCAAACCCTTATCTCAGAGGAGCTTCATCACTATAAGTTCAAATGACTTCACCACTCTAATTCTATACAACAATTAATTTACGCCATACCACCTATAATATCTACCTTTAAATGAAGGAATATGTTTTTTTTTCTTTACTTTTGTACATTGATTTAAGAGGAAATAATAGTAGTACTTTATTTTTTAATTACATATTTAATTAAAAATAAAAATACTTATGTATACACTTTTTATTATTGTGTTTTTTTTCAAGTGTGTGCTTAATAATATACACCAAAGCCACAGACGATCTTTTATGCACCTTGAGCGCGTCTAGCGACTTTGACTACCTAAAATCTAAAAAAGGATTATTAATGAACATCTTGCTTAGCAGACAGGTAAACAAACTTATGAACAAGGAATATATAGTATATTTAGGAATAACTTAAAGTAAAAGATGATGTGGTTTTTATGGAATGAAGGGAGCAATATGTAAACAAAATTCAAAAGCAAAAGGGCTAAAAATTGGAGAGAGAGAGAGAGAGAGAGAGAGAGAGAGAGGAGAGAGAGAGAGGTATCAACTTATTGACCAAGCCACTATGAAGCTGCCTGCAACCTCTTTCCATTAAAAATGAATTACCATAATTTCTTAAAAAAGATTGTATATGATCACAAACATCATGATCCTAGAAAGATATGGTGAAGTGATGTAATTTGGTTTTTCTTAAAGTGTATTAGTGAATGAAGAATTATTCAAATATTGAAGTCCATTTCAGATTTGTTATTTTTCAAAAAATCTTTTATCTCAAAACTTCAGTTTCCAGTTTAATATGGTGTTCAAAACTACACACTATTACACCATATTTTCACAGAAAATTTATATAAAAAACAAGGAACATGCAAACTAATAAAAAAAATATTATAAATTCAAGACACCATATTAGTATTGGTAAAAATATTAATTGTCATTTATACCCTTGGTGGCATTGATATCCACCATAGGACAGGATAGGAATTAAGATGGATGTGAATCTAGAGAATGACAAATGCAGCTGCAAAAAAATAACTTGTAACACTATTATTTGCAAAAAGACTGCAAAAGGAGGCATTGGCTATCACCTACACATGAAATCAACAGAAAAGAAAGACACCCATCATCATCAGCTTTCTTGGGCAGTTGAAGAATTTTATCTTTGTGGGCGTTCGAATATAATTATTGCAGCTACCAAATCTTTTTCATTTCACAGTTTCAAATTGAACTTTTGCATATTAAATAGCCTGCCTTTTACTTTAGACTGCATTTATAATGCTACTACCTTTTTATAGCTAACTAGGATTTTAATCTAAACTTTAACAGGTTGGTCAGATAATAACTTTTATAAGAGTTGATACACACAATATAACTAATCAGAGTCTTCATATTTTACTACCAAAAGTAATCCTACTCGTATATCATCATTTTAAACATGTGTTTCTTTAAATCAAAATCAAAAGTAAATTTATAGTGATTTCGAAAGTGAGATTGCCCCCAACAACAAAATGTAGTTAAAGTGTCATTGATCGAATCACATTGGTCATAATTTAAATTACTAAAATTCAATTTATATTATAAAAAGGATTAACTACCAAGTTAATGCATAAAATTATTCCTACACTTCTCAGATAAAACCTACTATTAATCACCATACCTTTAAAATTTTAACATCCCACATAAAAAAAATAATTCTAAGTTTACACAAAAATATCTAAATTAATAAATATATATATTAAAAAACACAAAAAAAGGAAATTTATTCATAAAAAGAAGACATAAAACATACATATACTTAAGACATACATATTTTTAAAATAAACAAGAGACCTAAAATATAAAACTTAAATCAACAAAAAACTCATACAATCTTCTCTGAATATTATAAAATCATAATATATTTTGTATATTTGAACAATAACTAAAATATTAATATTAAAAAATATTAATAAAAAATAATAAATGTGTGTTGGGAAGTGAGAAAGCAACCTGCGTTGTGAGGTTTTTGACGGCGTCTTTGCTCCCACGCGCTTTCATGTCATCTCCTTCATCCTCCACCTGCTGCTTTGAGCACGTTATACACGTCAGCATCTTCTATACACTCTCTGCATACATTACAATCACACACATACAACATGTCATCTAAACGAAATCATATGATATGATCGATCTTTTCATGTTTGATCAATGCCAAAAGCTAGTTCACATCACTATGCCTCTGATTCACTGAATGCTAAACGAAATCAAACCCAAATCCATTGAGAAAGACTGAAGCGATTGATTAACATGATGAAAAAGAAAAAAGAAAAGATGAAAGCGAAATAACAAGATTTCGATTCTCAACGAAAAAGTGTAAAACTTTCATTATCTCCTCGAAAACAACGAATATATCATATATGGATTCATCAAAGAAAATGACTGAATCAAGAGGAAAACAGTCTATGATAACGATGATGATGGATCGTGCTACAGGTGGTGATTGGTGAAGATTGTCGAGCCCACATGGCGTTGGATGAAATGACAAAGAGACAAGTAATATTATTACCTTGGACCCACACACACTCTGTTTATGCCTTTGGTCGTCTTCTTTATCCTTGAGAAGAATGTTATGTTCTCTTTACCTTTTTCAGATATATTCCTCCATGTTTCGTCGTCTTCTTCTGCAAATCAACTACAATAACCACCAAACATCCCACAAAAACTGCATCGCTGCCTTTGAAATGCTTCAAATGTGAATGAAATTAAGATTGTTGTTAAAAACTAAAAGATTACCAAAACAAGGGTGAGACTGTGATGAATTGATGATGGGGTTGCATAGATGAACAAGTGTGGTGAAGTTGCAGGTGCAGTGGTTGTAGCATGTGTGTGTATGTGTGTGTGTGGATATATAATGTTTGGGTGCGTGAAAAAAAGAGAAAGAGAAGAAACCAAATGTGGTGAAGAGACAATAAAGAAGAAGAGTCTCTGCTATTTATAGAACACGACAGGACCACTTTATTCTCAGATTAATATTTCAGAAAATCCCCAAAATTTATATTTTCTAATTCTCTTCTTTTATCAAAATGTCCCATTTCTTCTTCTCAAAATACCTGAAGACGTACACGTGTCTTTTTATGACTAGTCTAACGTTCGTGTCTGTTTGTGGAGATGCCGACGTCTTGTTCTAAACTAACATTTTGAAAAGAAATTTATGATGTAACATCCGAATATTTATTATTTTGAAGCCGATGAATAAAGAATAGAAAATAAAGTTCAAAGACGAGGGACCAAACTCGCCAACGAAAGAAAGTCGGGCGAGGGGGGGAGTATATAAGGGAGAGGGCAGCCCTTACCCTCTCCCCCACACTCACATTTCAGACTTCATAAAGAGAAGAAGAGAAAAAAAGGAAAAGTGCCGGTTCGGGTTGGTTTGGGTCGCCAAAATCGTCGTGAAGCAAGCCAAATTGAAGCCCTTAACGTTGTGCTCGTTTGTGTGAGTTCTAGAACCCCACTTTTACTTGTTTTCAAACGATTTTGGGGCTGGAAAGCATAAAAACCCGTTTTTGTATGTGTATGTGTTTGACCCATTTGGGTGTGATGTGTGTGATGCGTTTCGTGTATGTTTCCGGGCGTGTGTGTGCTTGTATGGTGTTATGGTATGCATTCCTAAGGTTTAGGATGGTCGATTTAGGCTTAAAATGGATTTAGATGAGTTTGGAGGCCGAAAACCCTCGGCTGCAGTCGGGATGAACTGCATTCTGCATCAGTTAGGGCTAGGCGACCGACTGGAGGCCATACGGCCGATTAGGGTGCGATTGGGGTCCATTCGCACGATTGAATGTCCATTCGCACGATTGAAGGTCCATTCGCACGATTGAAAGGCCAGTCGCATGGAGGTCATGCGACTGAAGGTCCAGTCGCATAAGTGCTCATCCGCATTAATCCCATTCGCATGAGGTCCATCCGCATTGTCCATTCGCACGACTGGATGTTCATTCACCTAAATGTTCATCCGCTTGAGTTCAATCGCATGATGTTCAGTCGCATGGAGGCCATGCGACTGAAGGGTGTCCATACGCCCGAATAGGGCTGTTGCACCCGAGGAAGGTATAGATTGACTTCTGACTTTCAGGGGAAAGTGCAGATGTAAGTTTTGACGTAAAGGTCCCCATAAGAGCATGTAAGATGACGCTTGAGGCCTTAGAAAACATGTTGGGTAGGATGATGATGATGATGATGTTGTATGTTATGTATATATGATGTTGCCCTGTATGATGTGATGTTGATGCATGTTAATGTTCCTTATTATGATGTATGTTTATCTTTCCCATAACTTTACGTGTTATGATAATGAATGAACGAAGTATTATGTAACGTAAAGTGAAAGATAATGAAAGAGGAACACGATGATGAATGCATGCATTAATGAACGAATGAAACGTCTTGCACGCATCGGATAACAGGTCCTTCTTTGTGATTGACCCTTAATGTAGAACCTCTACCGCTCGCCCCTAGTATTGTGGCATACGTTTAGCTGTTCATTTATTGATTTCGGCCCAGTAGCTAAGACTGATGGTTACTCCTAGTACCGTGGCATACGTTTAGCTGTTCATTTATTGACTTCGGCCCGGTAGCTACGACTAACCGGGGTGTAGCACATGGTATTGGTACGGATGATGTCCGATGCGCAAGTAAAGTCATAAAAAACGAATGAACGAATGAATGAATGAAGAAGATAATAATGATATTATCTATTTGTACGTACGATGTGTGATCATGTAAAAGTAACGAAGGGTTTTATATGAAAGTAAAGTATGTTTTGTAATAAAACTAGAACTCACTCAGCAACGTTGACTTTTTATATGTTTTCCAGTTGGCAGGTAATGTTTGCTGAGGATGGCACACCGTGAAGCTACTCAGCCCTTTTGGGATGACATTCTTTTGATTAATGTTTTTGCATTGTAATGTGAACAAACTATTTTGTAATGAATGTTGTATTAACTTGCAAAAGCATTTACATGGAAATGAAAGTTTGTTTTAGTTTTCCGTTGCGATTTATTAAATACAAATGTAATTATACGTTTTATGTGCGATGAGAACCCAGCTGTAAGCGTCCCGGGAACGGGGCCCTACATATGACGAGGATAATTTGAGGGAAAAAAATAGAGAAATTTGTTATTTAATGAATTTTCTCTTACGTTTTGGGTTCACTCTGATTGTCTTTTTTTCATTTTAGTTTTTGACACGGAAAGGAGATAACGGTGTTTTTTTAAGTTTGAGTTTAGTTGAAATGATTATCAATGTTATTTAAAGGTTTACAGTCTGTTATTTAAACTGATACGAGTGTATTTTTTATATTATATGATATGATTATAAGTGTTTGTGAGTCAATAATAATAAAAATTTACTGTTTAATTTGTAGTTTTGGAAAACACCATTCAAAATCTTATAATGTTTTTAATATATTTTAAGTAGTTGTGAGTTATGAATGTGAAATTTTATTTTTTAAGTTTTTGTTTGGAAAATACCTTTTAAAACCTTATAATATTTTTAATATATTTTAAATGATTATAAGTGAATGAGAAAAAAAATAATGATAAATGTATAAAAATATTATTAATTGGAAAATAGAAAGAAAAAATGATTTTTAATTTTTAGTGTGGGGATGAGAAATGCCTTGCGAATTGTTGGTTGAATCTCTCTAACATATTTAGTTAATTTGTTTAGTTATAAAGGAGTGTATAACTACAATAAATTCAATTAATGTTGTTTGCATATTTAAAGATGAAACGTGGCAATTTCGACGAAATCTAAAAAAATTAACTCATCTTTCTTTAATATTGAATGATATTGATTAATAAATAAAACAATATAGACAACTAAATATTTAAAATATAAATCTTTTGATTCTAACAAGTCTTTTAGACTTGCTAAATTATAAGGTTTTAATTAGTTCATGTCTTAAAATATAATTATGTAATTCTTAATATTCATATTTCACATTTGTAATTTCTTAAATATTTATTATTTCTTATTTTATCAATTGGTCGATCAATTCTTACATACGATATTTCCATAAAAACTAATTATTTTAATAAGTTTGATTTATTGCATCCAAAAGTTGATCTTTGAGTGCGTGTTTTGGCAATTTGGGTAGACTTGAAGAACCCAAATACGATTTTTTCAAATCCCTAAATTTTCTAGGTGTTTTTTAGACATGTCACATTACCATACTTGATCATTCCTTCCATCAATCTATCTTTAATCGATGGTTGAAACCTCAACTCATTCATTGTATCAGTCTATTTTCAACAAATGACCGAAGTCTCTCTTGTATTTGTTTAATACATCTTTTTGTTACTCCTTGTTCGAGCAATAATGATATAAAAGTAACATGCTTTCTTGGACCAAGTAACATGTGATTAGCTAACATTTGCTTGAGCAATAATAACTATGATGTTTGTTTGTCTAAGCCGTGATGTATGAAAATTATAGGATATGCAAATGACTATAAATGTAAAACAACCGTTCCTTCTAACCTATAAATACGCTCCAAATACACTTACAAATATGTTTCAAATACACGTGACAATATGAAAATTATAGAAGTTGATGGTGCTATAATACACCTACAAATGTTAGTATATGAAAATTATAACAAGTTTACCAACTCATTTTTAACTTGACTCGAATAAACCCGAAACTCAAAATACGAATACCGATTAAACATTACTTATTTGGTTCAGTCTTCAAGTTGATCTCCTACATCTAAAAACCTAAGGAACCTAACCAGTGGAACCATTAACCAAGCGCTAAATGGAATACGCTGCTCATAAAATCATCCCAAGCGCTAAATCTAACAGTTTTTCTCTTGATTAGGATTGGTTAATCTAAAGTATATCGTACACAAAAGAATTTCCCACCCAAACATTATGCCAAAAGGAAGTATTGCTCCTGTTACCCATTTTCTTCCTCAAACTAGAAAATGGGAAAATCCCTTTACATTAAGATATTACCTTATTAAGATATAAAGCAGATTTAATAATCATAGTCCATACCATGTTACCCTGGGTAAGTGAGAAGAATAAAAACAAGTGCAGTCTCCATGAAAAGCTTTAATAACCTCAATCCACATACCATGGATTACTCACAAATCTCCATCGCCACTTGTAAAGCAACACAAGCCTACAAGCCGAAGTATAGCAACTTTAAAAAACCTACATCACAACAACAAAAAAACAACCAACTTCATGATAACAAAAACACAACTATAACACTAGGTTTACTAAAACTAACAAAGAACTAAATTTACCACTGGGTTTCTTTTTTATCTAATTTAGAAACCTCTAATGTGAATTATAACAAAAAGAGAAAAAAAAAAGAATTAGAAAATGATGTTTGGGGTGAAGGGTGGTCCTAAGGTGATGGTGTACGAATAAGCCGTGGGACAAAGTGACAGTCCATGAAATGCTGGATCAGACATATATCATACATGGTCTCTTTTTTTCAAGACATGTTGGACCACCATATCTTCAACGTCCTTAACACATCCCACGTGTTCTCCCCTCATTGGATGACCTTTGAGTTGGTCATGTATGTTTTTCTTTTTAGAATCAACAGTAACCATCCTTTTAAAGTTTAAACGCTTGGTTATTAAGGTGGGAAATATCATTACGCAACAACATTACAACATTTAGTTTTTCTTCCTTTTCTTTTCTTTTGATTATAATTTGTTACATTTTTGTCAAATATTATCTATTTTAATAAAATGGTAATTATAAATGTCACATGCCAACACCACATTTATTTTAACAAATTTTCTCGTTTCTCTATCTTATTAATAACTCCATTAACTACTAATTATTCTTTTTGAACGACAAATATACGACCTACTTCAAATAATAGGTGTTATATTAATCGAGCTTACCTATTCGTTTCCCAGCTGGGACCACATCCTCAATCCCGAGACAATACCCCTAACCCCCTCAAAAGGAAATCCATTGCTGAAAAAACCATTTGTCTCAACTCTAAACATTTTTGCTCAGAATGAGACTTGAACCCGTTACCTACCATTTATTTACATGTCATGGGTAGCTCGTGTTAAACAGTTGGGCTAAGGATTATTGATATTAATTACTAATTATATTATTTAATTCTTTTCTTATTAAAAATTTTTAATGTTTATTTCTAGAGAAACAAATATTTATAGAAAGAATATTTTCTAAAACATCATACTTTAAAAAAACAAAATATTTTAAAAATTGCATTTTTTAACATGTTTGTTTTGAAATGAAATGCTTAATTTATTTTTTGAGAAAAACAAAAAAAAGTTAAAAACAAAATTTTAAATAGTTGATATTATTGTTTTATTACTTATATTTTTTACTCATACATAATTAAGTCATATATTATTTTATTACTAATAAAATTTATTTTATTAAATATTTTTATTTATTCAACCCGTGTAATACACGGATTCACTAAAACTAGTTTATCTATATGTTAAAAACAAACGGTTGTTTGGCAAATTCTAAACCAGTAATTGCTAAACCAGTAGTAGGTCTGATTGTGTAGTAAACTTTAAACTAATAAGTGTTGAATCAGTAAATATTATTTGATTGAATTCTTGAATAACTATATAGAATGACCATTTTAACCCTGTAAACTATTTTATGCGCCAATTAAGTATAATCGAATCAACTTGTTCCAGTTCATAGTAAAAAAATATTACACATGAACAAAGTTCATCACACCAATTTATCCTAAAATTCAAACATTTCAGCTAATCAATTAAAAAACAACTAAATCAACAAACGATGAACAATTAGGGAACCTAAATCACTACAATCAAATGACTATACAGCCGACCCGATCGTACACATGGTTAGGGTGTTTAATTTGTCTGGTGTTGGCGTTGACCTAGTCACTAGGATCTAATTGAGACCGTAAAATCGGCCTCGCTGACCACACAACCGAGCCGATCGCTCCTTCCCTCCCTCCGCCACTCATTCCCCTCCCTTCGTCGCTCCTACCCTCCATTCGCCGCTCACCGCCGTTCCTACCCTCCCTCCCTCTACCCCCCCCCCCCCCCCCCCGCTACTGCCCTCCCTATGCAGCATTACCCTCCATCCTCCGCCCATATGCTGATTGAAGGATCAGATTAGAGAAAAAAGGGTGGTATATTGGTGTTTAGATCTAGAGAGATCAAAGATGGTTTTGGCTTTTGATGGTGATGGGTAGTGGGTTTTGTTTTTTGATGGTGATGGTAGTGCGTGAGAGAAAGATCAAAGATGAAGATGGTAGTGGGGGTTGTTTTTTTGATGTTTTTAGGTGTTGAAATAATTTATAAAGGGAGTTATTGCATTACTATTATTATATTATACAACCAAGATTGACTTTCAACACTTTTGAGTTTATCGGTTAGATGTTGAATCAAACATCCAAGTTTCAGTCAGATGTAGATTCAGTCAGAACTTCTAACTAGGTTAGCTTCTGACTCAGTCAGATATTATTGAGTCAACGGTAATCAAACAACCCCTAAATCAAACTACATCCATGGCTTTGAATCTATGAAACCCCAAGACCCATAATTATCACTGAATCAAAATCACTACAATCAACGATGGTGGTGGTGTTATGATAGTGAATGGGGTGGGGGTGGTGTTGCAACCACAACTGGCAGTGGTGGTTGCCGATCTCCTGTGATGATTAGTGAAACTATAGGCATCCAACATCGTACTGCGGTGGTGAATGGAGCTAGCAGAGGTGGTTGTAGTCGATCTCCGATAGTGATTAGTAAGGGGAAGGGGTAGTGTTGGAAAGAAAAAAGGGTTGCCGGAAAGGTAAAGAGGAGGGGTGGCACCGGCGAAGGAAGAGGGTTGTTGGAGAAGTCGAAAAGGGAGGGGTAGCGCCGACAAGAAGGTGGCACCAGAAGGAGGTAGCGCGACAAGGAGAAAGGGGTAATGGGTGGAGAAGCAGTGGGGTGAATTTGTTGATGGTGGGGCAGGGTTTTGTTAGGGGAGGGGTAAACAAGTAAAGTTTTTCGTTCAACATCTATGGTTTGCTTAACCATTAAGAGCTGAATGGAATGACTAAGAGGTAGTATTTTTTTGAAACAAACATCCCAGTCTCTTACTGGTTCAAAGGTAATCTCTTAATAGAATCATTAAAAGAATATTTAAACATCCCCAAAGGTGAATGAATAGTGTTGGATAGGGTAGGTTGTGATTAACTGTTTTTATTTCTTTCTTTAGTGTTACCTTTATATATGTTTACTAGCTTTAGTAAACATGTGTATTGTACTAGTTGAATAAATCAAAATATTAAATGAAATATAATTTATTATTTATAAAGCAATATTTTAAAATATACGATTAAAATTACGTATGAGTAAAAATTATAAGTAATAAACAATGATATCAAATTTTTATCAAATTTTTGTATGAGCAAACCTTTGATATGTACATGAGTTTAAAATTTAATTAAATAACCTAACGTAACAATTAAAAAAAGTAAAATATTGACTAATCTCGTTTAGAGCAATTGTAGGTGACAAAATGGTGTAAGTAAAAATTACATGAAAATTTACTAAATAAATAGAAAGAAGGGTCCATGATATCTTTTCGTACTAATTATAACATATAATTATGCACATATTTAGTTGAATTTACTATTAAACTTACGTTAATATGATAATACAACTAAACATGAACAATGAAAAAATCAATCAAAAGAACCTTCTAAATTCCAAATAAAAAATGACTACTCTATATTTTAATAGACTTGATTAAAGATTTTTACAGTAATAAAAAATATTATAATGAAAATGGATTTAAAGAAAACATAAAAAAGGTATCTAATATATTTAAGAAACCACTTATAAATAAAATAAAATATTTTTAATGAAAAAAGAATACGTTTTAAAAATTTGTTAAAAACATCTTAAATTTTAGAAGATAATGATTTTGTTGATAGTAATAAATAAAAGTAAAAGAAAAAAAGACGGTAATGAAATAAAAGACAATTGAAAATATATCTAATTTAAGTACCTTTTTAATAGTATTTAATTTAATTTTTAAAATCAGTTTTTTATTTTTACTAATAATAGTTTCTATAGAAAAAACAAATAAAACATTATAATTGGTGTGTCTTCAAGTGGTACTATACAATCTTAACGTAAACATTTATTTTAGAATTATGACTTTTTTTGTATTTCAAAAAATAAAGATTTGATAAAAAGATAATTTTACAAATTAACCAATAGAGGTTGGTAGAAATAAAAGTAAAAGATATATGTTTTTTTAGTTTAAAATGTAAGATTTTTAATTATATCCCGTTAATTTGGAACAAAATGTGTATTTAAAAGTTTAGTACAAAGATGGTAGATTTAATTCTTTTAGGCAGGAAAATATTTATTATTAAATGTCAAGATGACATTTGGCATTAGATGAGTGTAAAAGGTAACATGTGATAACCATAATTACCTTTTTATTAGAGTAGTAGGATTATATTTTTTTTCACGTTTGTGGTTTGGTTAGTGAGGTTATAAATCATTAATTAGGGCTGGGTTCGATCCCTATTAAGTGCTCTTTTGTATTTTTTTGATATGTTGATACGTGTTTCTTTATTGGTGTGCTGGTGCTGATGTGTGCTGCTTGATTTATTTTATCTCATTTTGTTATATCATCTGTTTAGTTTTCAATGTTGATCTCTTTCTTTCCAGTCTTCCTTCCAAGTACGTTTTTTTCCTCTTTTATGTGTTTATGGAATTAATGTGAAATACAAGTTTAGTAAAATTTAATCATTGTAGTTGTTAAGCTTAGTCATGATGAATTTAAATATAATTGGAAAGATTTAAATCTTAGATTTAGGTGTTGTTTAGCAATATTTGAATGATTAAGTGCTGAATCAATAAGAGGTTTGGAATGACTAAGGTGTTGTTTGTTTTTGGCAAAAGCTCTTCCCCACCTCTTCATCTGCGTGCACGCAGACACGGGAAGAGCTTTTGAGTGCGCAGACTGTATGATTTTTGGAAGACGTTTCATTAAAAAGCGTCTTTCTGACGTCTGCATGGAGAAGATGTGTACTTATCACTTCTGAGGTCTTCTAACATCTTTCCCACCCTGAAATTCATCTTCATCTTCTCACATCTTACTTCTCCTCTCACCACCGCTTCACCTCCCACCAACCGTTGATGTGCTGCCGCTACCCTCCCCCAACCGCCGTCGTGCCTCCTCCCTGTCGTCGGCCCCCTCCCCCCGCCAGGCCCTCTGCGCCCGCCTCCCCCTCCCCCCCACTTGCGCCCGCTTCCCCTTCCCCCCGCCAGCCGCCTCCCCCCACCCGCACCCGCCAGCCCCCCTCCTCTCAAGAATCCGTTGGTTGTGAAATTGTTTTAACACTGTACAGATGTTAAAAACAAACAGTCTTTTTTCTTGCAGACTGCAGACATTTGGTCCACCTTTTCTGCTGTAGATGTTTGCAGATGTGATCTGGAGACTGCAGATGTTTTTGTGCAGAAAACACAAACGACACCTAAGTGCTGAACCAATAAGAGGTCTGAATTATTAATCGTTGAACCATTAAGAGATCTGAACCATTAAGAGCTAGTATATCACTTAACTATTTATGGACAAATGTGTGACCAATTCAAGTAATATGTCTTAACCATTCAACATTAGAACTCTTAACCATTCAACATTAGAACTCTTAATCATTCAGCATTAGTATAATGCTTAACCATTCAGAGGCAAATGTCTGAACCATTCTGACATTTTCAGACATTTGTTCGCGAAACAAACAATCTTAACCATTAAGTGTTGAACCATTTATACATCTGAACCATTAAGAGACTGATTAAGAGGCTGATTAAGAGGCTACAAAACAACCCCTTAAGTAGTCAAAATCATAATAGTTTAGATTACATCTTCTCTAATAAAGCAAAAGGTTTGTCACAAGTCGGCTTCTTACATACCTTTTGGCACATGTCACTATCTAAGCAAATCAACAATTAATGACATTAAATGCTAATAATATAATGTGGGTCTGGTTATTAGGACACCTCACAATTATAAATCAACACATTTATTATTTATACGGGAGGAGAATAGTTTTATATGAGACGTATAACCCATCTGACAGGCCTTTAATTTTCTCCTCATATTCAGTGTTGATTTTGCTATACACGTTGTATAGGTCTATATGTATCGTATAGGGTTATATGAGACGTATAGCCCTGTGAGAGCCCCCTTGAAATTCTTTTGTTATTAATGTATTCGATTCTAGATGATGCGTATAAGGCTACACGAGGTGCACAGGGGTTGTTGATTTATAATGGTGGGTGTCTAAGTATTAGGACCTTATAATTTATATACTTTTTAAATTATATAACATATATTTTTTTGATAAATTAAAAACACATTTCTTTTTAAAATAAAATTTTATGAAATATGAAGTCTTTCAAACAAACAAAACTTTAAAAAAATACCTTCTTTAAGAAACGGTACTATTATTTTTAAAGCAAAATTTTTATATAATAAAAGTTTGAAAAAAACGTTATTATTGTTTTATATTACCTAAAATAATTACTATATGTAATTTCAATCATATTTTATTTTAAAAATCATTTTATATGTTTTAGATTTTAAGTGGAAACTATTAATGTATTTAATATATTTCATTCAATCATGTAATACACGAGTTTTTAAATTAATAATACATGCAGAGGATGCTAAATACACAGATAAGCATTTATGCATAGCGTATAACTAGGTATCCGATATGTGAGTTTTGTAATTGATGTGATGTGGCAGTGGAAATCTTAAAATGGCGAGTGTCATCAGTCAAAGTTGGTAATTTCATTTATATATATGCTTCAACTTCTAAAGCATAATTTATAGCCATCTATTGCATACTTCATGGCTTATCTTTGTTAGATTTTGCTTCTCTTCCATATTATTTGACATTGTCTCTCGCGTCTTCTCGCTTTCTCTCTTAGTGCTTAGACCTTTACGGAATGAATTTGCGATCTTCGAAAGCTTAATAATTAGGTATTGTTCGTACAACTTCATCCGTAAAACTTCAAGCCTCAGTTAACGAATTACAATGATGGCATAAGAAAGAGACACCACTAGGCATGGTGCCGAAGACCGAGCTTGATGATGATGGAGGCGGATAGGGTTTGATTATTTATGGGTTCCTTGGTTGCTTTTGTGGTTGTTACAGTATTGCTTCTTTGTATTTTCTATGATTTTGCTTCAATTTCTTGCATCTTACTATTTAAAGGATTATAACATTAATAACTTATAATTATGGGTGTCTTAATATATTCGAAACCGTGAGCAACTTAGAAATATAAAGAAAAAGTGACTTATAGAATCTAGCTTTTTTCTATATAAATAGTTTAATACATTTCACATTTAATTTATTGTGTATCCTTTCCAAATTTAATGCATGATTTTTTTCTAAAATTGTTATTTATGATTTATGAATAAGTCTAAATATCTGTATAAAATGTTAAAATATTATTTACTAAAAATGTTATATTATAGCCAGAGATAATTATTGCAATTGTAATTGATCAAATCGATTTTTTTGTACTAGGATAGTTTGATTTAAAAGGTGAAAACCTGTTGCCATTTTAAATTTTTAGAAACAAGTGAAAAAAAGAAGGAAAAAGAAAGAAAGAACGAATAATTTATATATCACAATATGAGATAATTTTTGTGTAACTTACTATTATATAAGCTTTAGATTTCAAACCTTGAGCCAAATATAATAATATTTTTATAATCTTGTTCATATAAATTTAGCATATTGCAATATTAGTGGGTTTATTAAAGAAAAAGCTTTGTACTATGTGCTTTAAGGAATAATATTTCCCTAAATAATGGAAGTGGACATGATCACAAATACATGTTTTAAGGCTAAAGTTTTCTAAAATTTAAATTTTGGGTTGGTTATATAATCATTATCTTCCTATAAAGAATAACGAGATTGCATAAGAACACAACATACCGTTTGGATAAGTATATCTGTTAACAGTTGTTCTGTTTAATGCTACATGGTCATAATTTGCTTTTATGATTTATTGTAATATTTTAAGGGAGAGGTAAACAAAAAAGTTTAAATAAGTATAGAAATACAAATTATTTATGAGTTATTATCAAGAAAAACATAGAACATGTGTTGTGTCGTGAGTCTTAACACCTCTGCGTTGATAGACGAGCGCAATACATCAAGGACACGCACATGTCACGCCTTGGCATGGAAGGGGCTCGGGGTTACGGGGGAGATGGGAAAATATGATTATAGGGTGTGGGAATTCTCCTTAGCCGTTGGACATTGGCATTTAAAAAACAATTTAGAGCGTATTTAGACAAAAAAATTTATCTTTTATTCGTTTCACACGTTCACTTTAAAATACTCTACAAAACCAATAATTTTCTTCACCCTCTACAAAAAATATTATTAAGTGAATTTAAGAAATTTTCACGTAACACCCTTCGTGTGCATTAAGCATTTTTTAAGGCATCATCGACATGACTTTGATTATGAGTAGTCTTGTTTATTTATTTCTATTTTGTTCTATTTGAAATATATCAAGTGAATTTAAATTTCTAATATTCGATATTTATTGTAATTCTAAGGGTTTTTTTTTAATATTATTTGTATTTTTAAATATATAATTACAAATTTAAATAAGAAAATAAAAACTTAATTTATAAAAAAATCAATAATTAAAAATCGTTAAATAAATGATTGGGTAAAGCCCTCATGAGCCTAATGCGTATAGTCGGTGCTAATATGTATCATACAAAAGCGCATGTCAATTGTTAATTGGTGCGCTTAAAAATTCTTTACCATATTATTTAACTATTGCATCGTGAAAATATTGTATGCATTATCGTGACACTATAGCAAACATAGCGAAATATTTAATATAATCACGGGAACATTAGCGGTTACGAGTTGTTTAATCGTCAATATACATTTTGTAATGCCGAGAAAGTATTTTAATTCATCCTTGGATCAAACCATTCTTCAAACAACTCAAAAATTAGTGTTTATGTTCTCAATGATTTATTAAATCAAATCATTTGCTATCTGAAGTCTCATTCTATATGTTTTTCATCGTCCTTTGGGTTTTACGATAAAATAATTCTCCATGAGAACCTCATGAGACTTTACATAATCATTGATGCACATATTGTCAATGTTTTGGAGAACAGATCGGACCGGCCGGTCCGACTGGTTCGACCGGGGATCGGTTCGGTGGCCGGTCCCGTCTGCTATGGTTCGTTTTTAGGGGGTCGAACCGGCCGGTTCGTCCCCAACCAGGAAACCGGACCGGTTCGGACCGGTTTTTGGTTATTGTTTTTTTAACCCTCTCCATATCTTCAATCGACAGTTTGTTCCACTAAAAGCGTCTCTCTAATGATGGTTGAGATCATTGGTGTATGGCGTCTTGCTAAAAAAGGTAGTGATCACTTTCTACAACGTCTCACTAAATAAGATGGTAATAACATACTAGCGATTCAATGAAAGTGTGTTTGAAGCTTTGTACTTCTTTTCTTGCTCCTCACTTTGTTGTTCTTGAAAAGTAAGGAATATGTGCGAAAACGAGATAGCGTGCAACCTAATAACAATGTTCATCTATCTTAACAATAAGATTAGTAAAATTGATAGTTTATGTTTTGATGTTAAGTTACTATAAAAGTTATCATCTTTATATAATTTTAGAAGGTACTATTGTATAAGTTCGTCATATGGTTAATTGAATAAGCATTAAGTTAATAAGTTATAAAGAAAACAAGTTATTATTATAAGCATCAACACACCTAACCTAACCGATGGAACACACATGGAGTACTTATGCTACACGTGTTTGCAAAAGCCACACAAAACCCATAAAACCGAAATTTCATATCCTAGTGATTCCCCTATGGTTCATTATCCGTACACCGACATCTCATTTCGTAGAAACACTTAGAAGATATGGTGAGACGTGAGGGTTCATTACCAGATACAAAGGTATATTCTTATTATGGGGATATAGGGTCACTTATGGGGAATGGTGGCAATTACATATGTTTTACTTACTTTTGAGAAAAGGCATGTGGGAGTTTATTAAAGGTGAGGGAATGCAAAGGTAATAGTAGTTGCAGAGATTCATATGAGTAGCGAGTATTAAGGTCACTTGCGGAGGCATTGGTCTTTGGTAACATGATAAGGGTGGTTAGTTGCGAAGGTGATAAGTTGGTACTGAGGCTCTATTCACTTATAAATGTAGTACCTATGAAAGAACAAGTTTGGTTAGTTGAAAAGGCATGTAGGTTAGTTATGGAGGTTAAATTAACATACAAAGGCTTTGGGCTACTTGCGAATGCCATTAACACTTACGAAGGCACAAGTCATATATGGGGACCATAAGTCAGTTACGAAGCTATTGGGTCACCTACGAAGGCTTTAAGCCTTAGTGAAAGTATAGTCAATTACCAAGGGAGAAACAAGTTACGGGGAATATCGTTTGTTTGCGAATATTCAAATGAGGTCTTGCTTACTGTTTGATCGAAAAATAAACATATTTCCATAACTTTTTTCATACATCATTGATCCGATCATCATCATTTTAGGGTTTAATCGTGTATAAAATTACACACGTGCACATTCACACGTTTATAACAAAAATGTAACATATGTCATAATTAAGATTTGATCTTTAACATGTAAAACTTCCTCTTTTATATTAAATTACTATTAAGTATGCATATCACTTCAAACACATTTACAAACATTATAAAGATTATGGATCTAGTACTCACCTTGATGAATTAAGGATAAGGTTAGATATAATCGCTTTCTCACTCGAGATCTAGGTAAGACATTACACAACTAAAAAAACTGCAATAGATGACGCGTCATCTTTGGGGTCAGATGGCGCACATATGCGTGTCAAGGAATGTGTAGTCATAAATAAAAGATGACACACATCTACGCGTAACATTTATATAACGCGCATAAGATGACACACATTTTACGACGAGCAATAGATGATACGCATTACGCATCAAATAAGGGGTAGTCATAAATAAAAGATGACAAGCGTGCGCGTGTCATCTTTTTGAATTTTATGACGTGTTCAATATGATACGCAATGCCCATCATAAATTTAGTTGCTTATATATATATACACACACATGTATATATATACATGTATATATATATATGTATATATATATATATATATATGTATAGATATATATGTATATATATATATTAATTTTATTAAATTTTACTTGATGTTTTTATAAAACTATAAACCACTAGTTGTTGAATAACAACAAATTTAAAAAAAAATACTAACAAAAATTACAAAGTTGTTTCAAGTTCACATTCAAATACAAAAAAGTACAAAGTAGTTCTAAATTCATTTAATTGTCTAATATGTAGCCCTACACATAAATGAAAATCAAAACATAACGTGATCACTCTTCGTGAATTCCATCCAAATTAACGTTCGTATATTTATCTTTACCTCCTCCATTCTAAAAAAAAAACGATTTCACTCTAGTGATTTTTGAAGAAGATCTAGAGCAGGATGAAAAAGGATGAGATATGGTGGTCCAAAGTCAACATAGTCATCATTACAGTCGATTTGCAACCAATGACTTGTTGGTTAATGAATTACCAAACATTCTCAACATTTCTAAAACTACATATCTCTCATGTATGAAAACTAATAATGTTAAGCAAAAATGATACCTGAATAAAACGCATACAATAGATCTCCTTATAATTGTGACAACCATGAGAACATGTAATCAATTAACATATGATGATGGTTAAATCATAATTAACTAAGCATTAACAGCTATCAAGAACATCTTTAAGTTAACCAGAATCAAAATCACAAAAATAGCAAAATGGATGCCAAAATCAAAGAGTTTTTTGAACAAAACATGTAGTTTAATACTTTAATAAGTAACTCATATTATATTTGCTTGAATCACAAATTCTATATATTGTTCTTGTGTAACAAAATGCCTAATGAGATTGCATCCATGAGGATGTACGTAATTAAACTTTATCAAAATGTCATAACTTTTGCATTTGGAATTATATATGCCTATCTCTTCCTCTAAATTTTTCATGTTTCACATGTACATTCCACAGTTAAACCACCTCAAACGCATCTCAAACATCAAACGCATCTCAAACCACAGTTAAACGCCTAACTTGAAACAAAAACACACAAAACACGCAAATGAGACAAAAATGACCCCTATAACCTTATCTTTAACATAGATGCATGCAAAACAGAAGACAATTTAAGATAAAAAGGTAACTAAGTTAGTAAAAAGAGCAACATTAGACAAAAAAGAGCTAACAAACCTTTTAGAAGTGACAGCTTGGAAGATTTATGGAAGAACAAAATGTGGAACAAGAAGGAGGTAAAAACCTAGGCGAAACCTGAGAATTAACATGACAACAACAAAAGAATGTAAGCCAAAGGAACAATAATCGTAAAAACAACAGCCCTGAGTCACGGAGAACAACCACAACGGAAGCTAAGAGCACTAACCTGAGTGGAAAGCTTTTGCAACATCAAAACCGAAAGAGAACAATTGGAACAACTGCGTATTCTCGACGTCAAAAGAAAAATGGTGTTACAATGAACAGTTTTATTTGATTAGCTTGAGATAAAACACAATTCAATTGACCCATTTAAGATTAATGGGTCCAAATGTTAAATGACGCTCTAATTAGACAAAGAATATGCTTATTTACCTGCCAAATGGACTCTGGCACGTAGTATTTGCATGTTCTTCTTTTAACAACTTCAACAGCAGAAGCAAAAGATATATGGTTGCCAACGCTAACAATATTGGATTGAATGATCCTTTACTTGAAAGTATTGCATGGGTAACAATATTACATTCAATAAATAGTTCTCCATTACATAATGTAACTTGTGAAAATCACCCAAGGATATTAATTGATATCTAACAAAATGTCATACTGATCACTACAATAATAGTTCAGATCAAAAAAATAATAACCCAACCATTAATCTCAACCAAAATCAATGAAACTGAGTAGATCTAGTGTCCCAAAACAATACCCAAAACTAGAAAATGAAAATTCCACAACTAAAAAAACATAAACTTGCATAAATAAAGTAAAAACAAATGAACCGTGAGAGATTATCCTTTAATTATGTGAAATTGAGATGCAACAATTGAGCAGAAGAAACTTTGATGATGATGATACAGAACAACATAATAAGTTCTCAATATATGATCTCTAACGGAATAAGTCAAATCGATTGATTAGCGCCACTTCTCAAAAATAATAAATAAGAGTGACGATTACCTTTGCATTGCGATTGAACCTCATGTTGCTTCAATGTTAATTAATAGTCGAATATAATGGTACAACTGATTGATTAAAACTTCATATGATGTCCTTTTGATGTTGATAATTACCAGCTGCTGATATGTCTTTTGAGTACTACCAACCAGTCCCTGTGAAACATGTAACCCTAGCATCGAGAAGTTAAAAACCAAAACCAAATATGCGAAATAAAAAACGGAATGTACAAATGCTTCACTGTGAAACTATAGGAACAAGATACGAGGGGGAGTTTTAAAACATGACGGAAAAAGATAGACACGCAAAAATACGTGTCATTTTTTCTATAATTTTTTTTAAATACAACAAAACTTTTATGACACGCGAAAATGCGCGTCATCTTTTTCCGCTTGTTATCGTTTGCACGTTATCTATTAAAAGTTTTGTAGTAGTGTTAAGTTGTAAACTTTGTCAATATAATCTACCTTAAAAAATATTTAAACATGTTTCTATGCTTAGATCTAAGCTAACCTTCATGATTCAAGGTAAAGACTTACCTTTTTGTTATTTTTGCACTTTTTGTCTTTGGAAACCCGTTTCTCTCTCTATTTGTAGTTTTTCTAGAAAAATGGAAATGGTGCATGTGGTGGCTTTCATTTTATTTATAGAGGAATGCTTTAGTTTAAACATCCATTTTTACGGTGTCTATCCCCTTAGGTTCCACAAACTACACATCTAACGCTCAATTTCAATCGTGACTTTATATGTGTAAAAATCTAGAACGTCACAATATATATCTTCGCTAAGGAGCTCAAGGTTGGTTTGGGTAGCGATGGTGCCGATTTTCATGGTTTGCAGACGACACTGACATTTGGGGTGGGAGAATGTCAAGTCCCGCCCATAGTCAGAAGATTTCCATAGAACGGGATGGCGTGCGCGAGACTTAAGGGCTGTTTGGTAACATCTGAATCAGCCTCCTAATAGTTTAGATGTTTGAATAGTCCAGCACTTAATGATTCAGACTATTTGTTTTGCGAGCAAATGTCTAAATGGTTCAGAAATTTGCCTCTGAATGATTAAGCATTATACTAATGCTGAATGGTTAAAAGGTCTAAATGTTGAATGGTTAAGATGTCTAAATGTTAAATGGTTAAGATATCTTATCTGAATTGATCAGACATTTGTCTTTGAATAGTTAATCAGTATACTAGTTCTTAATGATTTAGATCTTTTAATAATTCAGCACTCAATAATTCAGAGTTTACCAAACGGCGCTTTACTATTACTTTGTATAGTTTATTTTTCTTTTTTTTAGAACTCACATTTGTCTTATTTATAAATATTGCATATTATCAAGGTGATCTACTTGTGTTAATGTGTATGACTGTATTGAAGGACAATTTGCAGGTCCTTTGTTGTTACTTAATGAGGTACTAAGGGAAAACTGTCGGATCATGTTTTAACACCAAGTAACTTTAACAAGTGTTGTAAAAATCAAACTAGTCGGTCAATTAACCGGCGACTAGTCGGCAATCGGTGACTCACCTATTCGATTTTTCCTAATTGGAGCCAATAATTGCTAGTCGGTAAAACTGGTCCAAATCGGGAGAAATTGGCCCTAATCGGACCTAGCCGGCTGTTAATCGGTCTCTATTTTTGCAGAATCCGGCGGAATTCCGGCGAAGTTCAAAAATTCCAGCCAGATTTGTTTATATATATATATAAAACTAAACATATTTATAACAGTTACATATAAAATCTGTATTTATATATATAAAAATGAAAATTATATATAAAAATTCAAACCGATTAATCCTTAGTCCCCACCTCGCCGCCCGACTAGCGTGTAGTGATTTTACAACCCTGCCTTTAACCATAGTAATTAGATATATATTACATCAACCAAGTAAGTGTATGTTTATGCAGGCGAGGCGTATTACGAATATTGGGATCCTAGTCTCAACGAGAGGATTTAGTGATGACGGGCGTGTTTAAGATATATCCCGTTAAGCGACACGTTTTTCAGTTCCCAAATTTGGACATCGAGGTCATATGTGTATTTATTCTGTGACGGATTGGTGCGGAAGATTGAGACGAAATGATCGATTGAGTAAGTATTAATTTAACGTTTTAGTTGAATACGTTTATATACATTGTTATACTAATTCTTATTATTATTATGCAAAAGCGCATCGCTTTTACTATGCAAAGGTTATCAATTCTTTCACATGCATTAAACTAAGATGCCTTGCCGACTCTTACCACTCGCATATCAACCCAGATGGCTACCGTAAAACGTTTTACTTTAGTTTGTACAAGTTCTAAAAAGTCTTATGATCATTTGAATAAAAAAACACTCTATATGATCATTTGAATAAAAAACACTCTGTATGATCATTTGAATAAAAAAACACTCTGTATGATCATTTGAATAAAAAACACTCTGTATGATCATTTGAATAAAAAAACACTCTGTATGATCATTTGAATAAGAAAACACTCTGTATGATCATTTGAATAAAAAAACACTCTATCTTCTTCTTTAATTTGTTGGTTAAGAACGCCTTTCTCTCTTTCTCTATTTGTTCAAAATATTGATGTTCAAATGACAAACTAAAGCTTTCTTTTATTCATCAAGAGTGGGGAACACACTACACCATACAAAATAATAATATTACACGCATGTCATTAAATGTGTCATTAATTTTGAATGTCAAACATTTAAATTGGGTCCTAATATAGAGAAACCCACCTAGATAAATCGACACCCCCTTATACGTTGTGTATGGGTCCATACGCGGCGTATATGGTCGAATACATTGAAAACGAGGAAAATTCAAGGGGCTGTCAGAGAGTTATACGCCCCACATAGCCCTATACGACACATATAGGGTTATACGACGCGTATATCGAATTTCGACACTGACTACGAGGAAAAATTCAGGGGGCTGTCAAAAGGCTATATCTATACGACACATATAGCCCTATACGACCCCCCCTTACGACGCGTATGGGGCTATACAACACGTATATAAATTTTGGGGCGTTGATTTAAAATTATGGAATGTCTATTTAACCGGTCCCTTTAAATAACATTGCAATGAAGATGTGATTCTAGAACAATAAATCTCACTGTACTTGCATTAAATCATACATAAATAAACATTTACATTCATATACTATTTATATTTTATGTGACTATGAAATATATGTTATGATTTATAAGTTGTCGTTTTACTTTATAATAATTGTCAAGTCATAAAACCAAATGGTATATGTTAAAACCTAATTTAACGATTTAGTGGATTATTTGCTTAACATATAACCTCTTAAGATTAGAAATTAATAACAACAATGTTATTTTTTCTATTTTAGGTATTCTGGTCCAACAACCTAAACAAACCTCTACATGGTTATGACTTCTCGACACAACTTAGGAAGGGGTTGATATTGTTCTCACGGCATCGAATTAGAATGGTATGCAATATTATTATTTTTATTATTTAATATTGTTATTGTTGATGTTGCTGCTATAGTTGTTGTTATCATCAACTTTATTATTGTTGTTATTAGATTAGAAACTCGTGTATAACACGGATCAAATAAATAAAATATTAAATAATTACTAATAAAGATATAAGAAATATTAAAAGTTTTTCAATCTTAAATAAAGTCAAGTACATTATGTGATTTTCAGTAAGTGATAAATCTATAAAATGCCAAAAATAAATTTTAAAAAACATATGTAAAGAATTAAAACGTAATACAAATATTAAAATTTATTCTTTAAATAGGTACATTTTAATTTGTGAATAATATTTAATATTGACCATCGACAATCTGTCATTAATGTAGCCGTTATGATCGGTCGCAAAATTGCGATGACATCGGAAAACATATCACTAATAATTAGTTAAGCAATGGATTGTCACCGACAAAATTCACTAAAATTTGCTATGGAGTGAGTGGTCCATTAATAAATGTATAGTTTTCTTGTATAGTTTTCTAGTAGTGTATAAATGAAAATAACTTTAAGTATTAACATTACAGGTCTTCATCCTTGCATTCTAGTAATATAAGATATAACTCAATTACACATTATATTCTAAGAAATAAAAAGTATAATCTTCGTTTTTGAATATCTAGAATGTGTGAAGATTTATAATATTAACATCCAACATTGAATGCAAAAAAATCACATATATATTTATCAACAACCTCTATCATAATATCCAGAATGTCTAAATTTGCTTTACAATAATTTCATATGCGGATTTTTAATGCTCTATCATAATAACCACTTTAAACACACCACCAACAATAAAAAAGAATATCACTTAATCCCCCAAAACATGCAAACATATTTTTCCTTTCTCCATATGTAATAATTTAGTGATTAAATGAAAATTTTAACATAAGTTTCAATATTTTAGTGTATAAATAGCCTCCCATGGTCCATTGATGAAACAAGCTTGCCCTCAAACTCCACCATAGCATATGAATATGCTTGACATATATAGTCGACAAAATTTTGAATATAATTCTTTTAAGTTATACTTATGTTAGGTCGGTATTACACGTATGCGGCTGAAATGAGGATTCAGTTAGGGAAATATAGATCAATACAATACTAGGATTTAGTCTTAAAAACTTGACGGTATTTCTAATCGATTTTTAAAACGAGTGTCGAGAAATAATGGTAAAACTATATAAAGCAAGGGAATAATAACCCAAACAAAATAGAAGCTGAAGTAGCACAAAAACATGTTTTACGTACCTCCTCTTATCAAACAACGGTGCAAGAACAACACTGGCAACGACTCACTGTTTTCGAAAGTTGGCGGTGAAGAACAGGTATTATTCGTTTTTATTATTCGTCAATGACAAATATTAGAAGTGTGGGATATTTACAATAAAACAATTAGGGTTATAACTCTTTCCTAACTCTTTTTTGAACCGCTAATTAATTAGATTACCGACGGGTCAATCGTCTCCATTACATGAGTATGGAACCTTAGTGTACTAGGCTGACACCTTCCCGAAGGAAAGCTCGAACATTAGTTCGTCTCATCAGTCTCGAACCTAAGACCACCATCAGAAGAAAATCTATTTTAGGTGAGAAAACACTTACTACTTAATTAAGAAACAGAAAAACACATTGGGCTCCAAATGAGGATTAGTGCCGACCACCCCTAATACTTTTGGTCTTCTAATTGTGGGCTTCAGTCAAACTCTACCTTGCAAAAAAATGGATTGGAGCCCATAGCTTAACAATTTCAGCTTTTAATTTGTTTCCCTTTTTTACTTGTACTCCAACTCTGAACATTAATTCAATATAATTTTAGAAAAGAATAAGTCGTAAACAGGTTTTTATCTTAGATTTCTCTAGCGGTATAGCATGTCGGTCCTCGAGTGGTTTCGCGTACCCGAACCAATTTCACCAAAAGGTATGAACGTTCTCCTTGAGCTTATGGTTACAAATTTGAGATAAACTACGTGAGGTATATGGTTCTTGAGCATAGTTAGTATTCGGTAAAATGGGTACTATAGTGATTATCTATTTAAAACATGACACTCAAACTAAAACAACTAAATTTATGAATAATTTGCAAAAAAACTAATGGTTTTCATAGTTGATCAGGTTGCGTCGGATATACAAGATGAATATTTTTTGGAAGAAATCAAATTTGTGGGCTATTTCAACGGGCTATAAGATTATATCAATTATGAAATTTAATCATGGGTCGATAAGCCGGAATTTTTATTTATTTACTTATATTTTAGGCCAATTGGATAGCTAAAGGAACTTATAAGGAGCTGTATAGGAACAATTAGATCGTATAAGTTACCAAGTTGGAAAAATGAATTTTCATTAGATTTATACACAAATAAATATATGTATATATTATTGATATAATTATTATTTACTGGGATTATGTTTTCTATGTGATTATGTGAAAACTTCATAACAAATTGTATTAAAAACGAAGCAAAGATAAATATGAATTTGGAATCCAAGAGAGCTAGAATCTATAAAATGAATTCAAATTTCAAATGCATTTTTAGTGACAAAATCCTTATAAAGAGATTTGAATTCATCATCCATTGCAAACCATCACCACCTCAATAACCACCGATCATTGCCACTACATACCCCTGACCGTCGCAACCACCAACCCCCGCTCGCTGCCGAAAACCGGTTGTTCCCCACCACCGCCACTTGATCACGCCCGCCGCCAAGAACCGACAGTCCTCATCAAACATGTCTAAAACTGACATGGATCAACGATGACGATTAGTAGTCGACCGCGGGCACAGTCGGTAGAGACGTGCGTTTGTATGCGGCATGTGTGGTTAGCGGCGACTGTCGATTGTTGACAACAATTACGACATGATTGGTTGTTGGCGAGTTTGGGTTGTGGAGGGGCAATGCGACAAGCGAGCGGTGAGTGGGACGTTAAATGAAGGTTTTGGGTGATCAACGAAAATCGAAAGTCAAGGGCGAAGCGACTGTAGTTGAAGAGGGTGTGCACTAGCGACAACGGTTGGAGGTGGCGATCGTCGACGGTCGAGGGTGGAAGCAGGTAACAACGATGGTTTGTACTCGGAGGTACACCGATCCAGGGCAAACAGTGGTCGAGGGTGGTGGCGGTCGGGGTTGCTGGTAAGCGGCGTCGGCGGCCGGCGGGCGGTGCTCAGGGTCGCCAGCAGGAGGCGTTGGTGACTGACAGTCGGGTGGCGGCGGTTGGGGTCAGTGGTGGGCGGAGGCGTCAACGGTCGAGGTCGATGGCAGTTGACGAGATCGGCAAGAGTAGTCGGTAGTGTCGGTTGGCGGTGGGCGAGGGTGGTAGGTGATGGTTAGTGGTGGAGGTTGGGGTCAGTAGTATTTGAAATCTTTTAAAATTTGGAAGGATTTTAAATTCTTTCAATTTGAATTGGATGGAATTAATTTTAATTTCAATTCGTTTTGCAACCAAACACGCTAAAAATAAAAATAAAATTCAAATTCCAATAAATTCATACCAACCAAACGCAATGATACATAGAATTAAAAATTCCAATTTCAATGAATTTTTGCATACAAAACGCCTCTTTAAATTTGTGTGATGGAAATTTTGTAAAGCTGTGAAAATTGAGAGAAAATGAAAAAATATGAACTTTAAAGCATTCACACTAACATCTCATTCTCTATCTTTATGTTTTAACTAAATATAATATTTTCAACATTTATCTTTAAACTTTTTTTCATATATCACATCTAATTTTTCATCTCTAGCTATATCTCACTTACAAATACTTCAACTGTTATTAAAATTATTATTTTTTAAATCTCATATACACTAATAAAAAATATAAAAACTGATGAATAGTATATCTGTATCTTTAAAGAAACATTATTCACAAATATATAAAGTTTAGAGATAGAAATAAAGATAAGATTCTAATAGAGATACAAAATAAAAAAATCTCTAAATAATAAATGTAGAGACGGAGGAAAAAGACTCGATATAAATGTTTTATAGTAGTATATAATTATAAGCCTTCTAATAATATTGTTTATTAGAAGCACAAACAAGGGAGATCGTATTAGGGTGTTCAAATTCGTTTCTGATTTCGAATAGTGGATTTCACTATCCAAACTCAAATCTGAAATTTCAAATATCCGAAACTAAATTTTGAATTCAGATATAAGAGTTTGTATTATTCAATAAATTTAATAGACATATATTAATTTTTTATTGAATTTTATTCGGATATCCATATTTTTTATTTATATATTCGAAATATCTGAAATATTTCATTATACATAATATTTTTAAGTTGTTATAAAATTATTTCGGATATCCAAAATATTGCAAATTCTCAAAATCAATATCCGCATCTAAAATTTCGTTTTTCCTTACATTTCGGATTAAGTTTTGGATTCAGATATTTTTGAACGCCCCTAGCTCCTATCTCACCCTAACTTGTATTAGCACGCGGGAGTTGAACACTAGTACGACATTTTGATGGCACGCTTAGCACTTGACACGTTACTAATCTGAATGGTCGGTTGGCACAAATGACGTCAATACAGCAGCTACTGCTAGTTTGTTCCCACTGATGGTTTATTACCGCTGACGAGTCCCTACTGCTCAATTACTTTTGCTGGGTTATAAAAGTTCCCCTATTATGGATGCCAATGCTCGACTGCCCAACTATCCTCTGCTAAAAGACAAACGAATTTTCTTGGTAAACTCGAAATTTGTTTAAGGATTCTACGCTAAAATGAATTCTCAAAATACCCATTGATCTTGTTTATCTATTGTTATAAGGTTGAATTCACAAATAAAGATACAAGACATATGCTAGTATCATTATCATTTTGTTGGCGTTCTAACTACTTTTTGTATTGTTTCAATATCAATGGAATTGTAGTTTCGTGTTTTTCTTTCAATCTTTCATATTGTTATTGTTATAAAAGTATTTTATTATAAAAATCTGATAGATTTGTCGTTGGGGTCATGCAAAAATCTAATTAACCTAGGTAGCTAAGGTAAGTCAGGTATCGTATCAACAGGAAGCATGTGGTTAGTGTTACGCGAATTTATTTGATTAGTTAACTAACTTACTAATGAAAACTGAACTATTGTCACTTTGAGTGTAAATTAGAGATGAATGAAATTAACTTAAAAACAATTACTTTATGAAAACTTGGACTTGATTTAGAAATATTAAGATGAAAGAGATCATAATCGGGTTTCAGGGTTGTAACGAAATGCACAACTTATGTTGTACCTAATTTTGAAGTCATATAGACATAACTTATTTATCACATATGTTGAGAGGTAATTACCAACCTGGTAACCGATTATGTAAATTAACTAGTAAACTGACTAATACCACAATCTAAAAACTTTATTGGTAATCACCAATTAATGATAATAACCAAATTATTGCTTAATGGTTAAGAATATGAAATTGATAACTTGATAAACACTAATTAATTCCACTAACAAGAATATTTAATCAACACACGAGTCAAAACACATAAACGAAGAAAACTTACTAAACAACCAAAGTATATGTCTCGAATAGGTAAAGCTCAAGCATGCATAATCAATCACAAACCATCCACCCAGAGATGATCACGGGTGGTTTAGCCTTGCATCTTCATTATAATCTCTTTATTCTTCACTTTGAGCATATGAATCTTTGATCAATTGATAATTAGAGAGTTCCACTAGCTCAAAATAGTCCAAAGATTTTTTCTTGGGGTTGGAGACAAGTCTCCCTTTGAAACCCTAATGTTAGGATTTAAATAGGTTCTAAAATTTAAAACAATTCTTAAAATATCGCGTTATACCATAACTTACGGCCTATAGGCTGTAGGTTACGGCTTACCTTCAACCAGACTGCAAAACATGTTGTCTTATGGGTTCACAAACCACTCAACATTTATGGCCTCAAGCCGTAGCTTACGGCCTCCCAGCACTTTGCACAGTTTTCTTCATTTTCATCACCTTTCAAGCCGTAGTCTTTTTATTCATTGTATCCTTCTCAAATAATGTTTTTAAGCTTCATTTAACCTACATTTCAAACACGTAATAAAGTAATACCATTGGATAGATAAAGTATATTAAAAATACAATATTAACTATGATATGTGTATGCATATTAACCAATTATTTTTAACATACAGTATTTTAACGACCTACGAATAATTTTCAAGTCCGGTCACCAGGTAAACCCATTAGCGAAAGACCACCCGCGCCCGCGAACACAGACAGAGCTGATGACCCCGCTCTCCCACCATTTCAAGGGAAACCCACCACCCAAAGGCCCACCGTGGTAAAACACTTGGCCCACTTGGAGCATATTGCACCTAGTGAGACTCCAACCATAACCTCCACTTTGAAAAGTCATGGGGTGCCTCCTCTTAAATCACTTGATCTATGATTCATTGGCATTATCAAGACCGTACTACATTTATGTCTAACTAAACAACGCATGAAGACATGAAGTTACTTGAGAAAGTGGGAGCAAAGGTTGTAAAAAATCAATAGATTAAAGACTAAGGGTGGGTTCCTAAGATAACCATATTTTATAAGAAGACCAAGAAAACCATTTTATAACCATTGATTTGTTTGATCTGTGGTTGTAAGGTTTCATATAACGCTGATGCAATCCAAAACATCCAAAGTCTATATTGCATGCATGCACAGAAGTAATAAGTAGAATGCTTCGGAAGTTTCACACTATGCCCTAAAAAATATGAAATCTTCCGAAGCCAAGACCAACATCTTCCGAAGCCAATATGAAGTCTTCTCAAGCTTCAAATACAAAGTCTTTCGAATCCAACACATGAAGACATATTTCATCTGAATACTTTTGAGTACATGCTTTATCTGATGCATCTTTACCATAAAGCTGGACCACCTTTTTGCTACAACTTTGTTGACTCACCAACTTTCACAAGTTGGTGAAAGGTCCATTTTTTTGTAAGTGTTCATTGAGGTCTTGAGTATGTTACTTTCTACTTTATATACTTTTATCATTTGTAATATATTAGGATGTAAGCTATAGCATGTCATAGTCACTAGTCAAAAGGCAATATGCCTTTTGACTCTATATTGATTTTGTTGTTGTCAAGATCATGTATCCAGCTGGCCTTCAAATTATGGTCGGCTATAGGATGTAGTATAAAGTATCTCAGGTCACTTGTATCTTTCTTTATACTTTGTAACACTTGTAAGGAACTTGAGAGCAATATACAACATTCTTGAAAACTAAACATTTGTGTTATCTTGTTCTTGTTCTTGTTCTGTCTCTTTATTACTTGTGTTTCCTTGTATCAAAGTGTGACTGGTTACTAGTTCTCTATTTGATCTGTTAAGTATTTTAACTCACTCTTCTTATTGTGTGTTGTGTTGTAAATGACCATCCCTTAAACGATCCTACAATGGTTAAGATTAGTTAATGGAATTTTAGTAAAATAATTGAAATTAATAGGTTCATTAATAGGTGTCTAGGGGTAAAATTGGTAAACTAAAAATTGAATTTTGTAACTTCTACTTAAAAATCAAAACTCCTAGAATATCTCCCTTTCTCTCTCCAATATCATACTCTCTTTTCCACACTTCACATGAACACAAATACATAACTATACATGCAATCATTCCATGTACACAAATTAGTATATTACACAATCACATACATAAGTATATGGTCTAATTTTTTAAAAAAGGTGAAGATAATCTGAAAATAATATGAATTACATATGTAATCCAATTGCTTAACTCTCTTGTACAATTAAAAAAACAAAAGTTGGTCAAAGAAGAAGGTGAGTTACATTACATATACGTAAACAATTCATTTCACATAATGTTCACATGCTTATGTATGTGTAGGCATATGTTAACATATATATAACGCGATGTTAACTTATATGTAAATGCAAGTTCAACAAAAGAACTAAAAATGAAAACATTGGGAAGAAGAGTTCAAAATTTTAGAATTAAAATTCTTAGCTTACGTGTATGTAACTATGACTTACATATGTATAACTATAGGTTAAATACACGAGTTACATATACGTAAGCAACAACTTTATATATGTAACTCGTAGAAACATATACGTAATCCAACAATCAGAAGAAGACAACTTCTTTGATATATCTTCACTTCAGAAGACAACTTATGCTTTTGTTACGTATGTACATATATGTAAAACATGCATCTAAAGCATCATCATCGACTTTTTAGGATTTAATTTCTTCTTGATCATCATTTTCACTTTTTTGCTTAGCCCCACATCATATTTAAATATCAACATATTCATCCCATTTTTCGAATTAAAGGCCACCAACACTACCTTCTTCGGCTCATTAGCTCCAATCCAAATAACAGTGGTCACCCACACACACTAGTGTCATCTAACTTGCAATCAATCCTCAGTCTATTATCTTCAATTGAACCCTTCGATGTGACATAGCAAGTATATAAAGATTAATAAAGAGGCTGATGCAACCTAAACATCCAAATGTCTATCCTACATGCTGCACAAGTACTATGAAGAAGAATGCTTAGGAAGTTTCACACATGCAACAGAAATATTCTGAGTGTGAAATCTTCCGATGCCAAGATCAATATCTTCCGAAGCCAAATATGAAGTCTTCCGAAGCTTCAACTTATGAAGACAGATTTCTTCCGAAGACTTCTAACACATGTTTTATCTGATGTACTTTTTCATAAAGCTGGACATCTTTCCGCTGCACCTCTGTAAGGTCACCAACTTACATGAGTTGGTGAAAAGGTCCATGCTTTTAGTAACTGTACATTGAGGTCTTGAGTCTGTAACTTTCTGCTTCATGTACTTTATCCTTTTTGTAATAGATAAGGATGTGAGCTATGGCATGTCATAGTCACTAGTCAAAAGGCAATCTGCCTTTTGACTCTACAATTGATTTTGTTTTGTGTTTAGTCAATTGTATCCAGCTGACTTTCAAAGTATAGCCAGCTGTAGGATGTAGTATAAGTATCTCATATTCTTGTATCTTTGAATTATGCTTTGTAACACTGTAATTGAGCATAGAGAAAGCAATATACTGCATTCTTGAAAACCATATACCTGTGTTCTTTATGTTCTGTCTCTTACATTACTTGTGTTCTTAGTGTCTTACCTTGGTTAATCTAGTTTACTGTTTGATTAAGTTTAGTTAATCTCCTCTTTGTGTTATTGTGTTGTAACTCTACACCCTTCAACGATCTTGTATTTGGTATCAGAGCAATTCAGGCTCTTTATATAAGATCTCACCATCTTAAGATCCTTCACACACACAAATACTAAACTTTTCAAATGGCAGCCATTTCCAAGACTGATATGGAAACTGGAACCATGAACAAGTCCCCACTGATCACTCTTGATGAGCTTGACACCTGGTGTTTAAGAATGGAAGGTTTCATGAGGTCTCTTGATTTAAGAATGTGGGAGTCTATTAAGAATGGACCTTTCATACCTAGCACCCCTTCTGCTACTGGTGCTGGTATGATCCCCAAAGATGTGGCTAACTACTCTGATGAAGATAAGAAGAGAGTTGATATTGACAGAAAAGCCATGACAGCCCTTCAAACTGCCATTCCAAACTCTATGTACAGAGGTTTCAAGAAGTGCAAAACAGCCAAGCAGCTGTGGGATGCACTGAAACTAATATATGAGGGTTCCTTTGAAGCCAAGGAGAACAAGAAGGATCTCCTGAAGCAGTAGTTTGAAAACTTCACCTTCAAAACAGGCGAGACCATGACTCAGCAGTACTTCAGGTATGTTGAGATTGTGGATACCCTATTGGATCGAGGAGTCTCTCTTGAGAACAGAGACATTGTAAGGAAGTTCATGTCCTCACTTCCTAGGCAATGGACACACTACTGTGTGGTGATCAAGAGAACTGAAAATCTCAAAACTCTTACTCTGACAGAGTTATATGGGATTCTCAGTGGATACCAGATGGAGATGAACATGCAAGGTTCATCTGGCAACTCCAACAATCAAATGGGTTCAGCCCTACATGTGGTTGAAAGGGATAGCATAGAACCCAAACATCATCTCATATGCTACCCTGACAACTCACCAAAGGGTCCTTTCATCACCTTCCCAGAGACACCAAGAGAGAACTACACTCAAGGAAGCCCATTCCAAGAGACAAGCTCTTCTCAAGCTTTTGTGTCTTCTGATGAAAGCTGTGGCAACTCTCTTTTCACTCTTGAAGACCTGGACTGTATTCATCCAAATGATCTGGAATACATGGAAATAGTCCAGCAGATGGCTCTTCTCACTCATAGAGCCAAGAAGTTTTACAAGAGGACTGGAAGGAAGTTTTCAAGCAATGCAACCGTGGAAAGTTTGGCTGGACAAAGGCAAAGTCAAGAGTTACAACTACAACTTGATGGGCCACTAGAGAGTGTAAGGCACCTAAAACAAATGGTGGCCAAACACAGTGTAGACCAAACTACACTGACAAAGTTCTCCAGAATGAGAAGTCAAAGCAGCAAGCTGTTGTTGCTGTTGAAGAAGGAGGCTTTGACTGGAGCTTTCAGATGGAAGATGCTTCTCCTAACCAAGCATTAATGGCAAACCATGATGAAGCCAAGGTATTGAAACATCTTTGTACTCCTGAATGCATTGCTAAAGTTAATAGATACTAGTCCTATAACCTGGAGATGAGATCTGACCTTGAGTCCCTAAACATTTTAAAATCTGATTATAAACTAAAGATAAAGGACCTTGAGAAAACCATTTCAGTTCTAATACATGAACGCACAGATTTCAGGACTCAAATCAAAGATCTCATAACCAAGTTAACTGAGTGCCAGGCTGAGCTTGTGATCAACAAAGCCAGGGCAGAAAAGAGTGTTCTTGAAGAAGAGACCTTCAAGAACATGATATCCTCATCCCTGCACAACAAAGTGTGCTATCAAAACAGGCAGGGACTGGGATCAAATGAGATAGCTCCTCCACACACAATCTTGTCTGTAAGATCTCCTAGGTGTGGAACTTGTGAAGATAAGCTTCCTCTTATAGATCCAATAAGTGAAGAGGATGAATAAGAGATAGTGAGGAATTCCTCTGAAAAGAGTGAAAAGGAGGATTCTAATAAGGACCACTATCCTTCTGAGGAGAAGAAGAAAACTGTGATGACCAAGTCCATGAGAAAGAACTTGATCAGAAAGAGCAAAAGAAAGGCAAGGAAGGCTCAAGAGATCAAGGCTACTTTTGACTCTAAGAAGAAACAAGTTTTCATCTCTGCAGGGTTTAAAGTGGTAGGGACTGAAAACATCAACCAAATCTATTCTGCTAAGAGTTCTGGTTCTTGTTCAACTCATCTCGGTAACAAGAAGAAGACTGATCTGATGTGTACCACTGCTGCACAGCCTGGACCATCAAACTCCAAGAACAGTTCACAGCCCAAATGAACTGTCTCAGCATCTGCAAAGATGAAGGTGGAGAAGGGATGTGACCAAAGGAAGTCTTGTTCCCAGCAAAAGACTCTTGTGAAGAAGAAAATGATGTGTGTCATGTGTGAAAGTACCTCTCACATTGCTAAGGATTGTCCATACAATCCTAAAGGTACTGTCCATATGACCAGTACAAAGACTTCAAAGAGTTCTAAGAAGATTCAAGCTTCAGAAGGAAAATTTGTTTCCTTCGGAAGCTCCAAGTCTAAGAAGAAGGGAAGTGGAAAATTACCCTCGGAAGAAAAATTGGTCTCAGAAGAAAGGAGTTCTTCCAAAGCACTAAAGTCTGCTGCAGTGTCTGCAGAATCTTCCGAAGGTTCAGTCATCAAAACTTCCAAAGTTCCAAAAGCTTTCGAAGTTTTGAAGGTCAAGTCCAAGACTCCAATGGTGGTGTGGAAGTCTAAGAAAGACCAAGTGACTGAGAATTATCCATCTACAACAGCTCAAGATCCTCTTAGTACAACCATAGGATCTATTACTGTTGAATTACCTTCTGTTAATGAGCCCAAGACAAGCAAGGCTTGGGTTTCCAAATGTAACTAATCATTTTCTTTGTGCAGGGACAGCTGAAGACAAACAAAAATGTTTGGATCATTAATAGTGTTTGTTCCAGGCACATGACAGGAAATAGGTCACTATTCCAGAACTTTGAAATAATTGATGAAGGACCAGTTGCTTTTGGAGGAGATGAAGGTGGTACATTTCTGGAAGGGGCAAGGTCACAAATGGTAAGCTCAACATTGATAAGGTAAACTTTGTCAAAGAGCTTGGGTACTATCTTCTGAGTGTATCTCAATTTTGTGATCAGAGTCATAACATGCTCTTTACTGAGCATGAGTGCATTGTTCTCAAGCCTGGTGTGGTCATTCCTCTTGAGCATATTCTGTTTAGAGCCCCCAGAAAAGGGAGCATGTACAAGATGGATTTACAAGAAACATCTCCCTCTGGAGAAGCTTTATGCTTTCTGTCTGAAGCCAATAGTGATGAGTCTTTCCTATGGCATAAAAGAATGTGCCATGTAAACTTTAAGAACATGAACAGATTAATTAAAAATGATTTGGTAACTGGAATACCAAAGAAAGAGTTTACAAGTGATGACCATTGTGTTGCATGCCTGAAAAGGAAGCAACATAAGGTATCTCACAAGCCTAAGGAAAAGAACTCCATCACTACACCCTTACAGATGTTACATATGGATCTCTTTGGCCCCACTAGTGTTGAGTTTAGGAAGGATCTCTTACTGTTTAGTGATCATAGATGACTTTACAAGATTCACCTGGGTTTTCTTCCTTAGAACTAAGGATGAGACTCTTGAGTTTCTGAAGAATTTCATCTTAAAGATTGAGAATCAATCTGATCACAAGGTCAAGATCATAAGATGTGATCAAGGAACTGAATTTAAGAACCAAATCCTTGATACATTTTGTGATGAAAAGGGTATTACAAGACAATACAGTGCTCCCAGGACTCCTCAGCAAAATGGTGTTGTTGAGAGGAGAAACAGGACACTGATTGAAGCTGCAAGAACAATGTTGTCTGACTCTAAGCTGCCCATCACCTTCTGGGCAGAGACAGTCAACACTGCCTGCTATGTGCATAATAGAGTTTTAGTAGTTAAGACTCATGGCAAGAATCCTTATGAACTTTGGCACAAGAGTAAACCTTTCATTGGTTTTCTCAGGTCATTTGGTTGTCGATGCACCATCTTAAATACCAAAGATCAAATTGCCAAGTTTGCTGAGAAATTAGATGATGGACACTTTATTGGATACTCTTCTCAAGCTAAGGCTTGTAGAGTATACAATCTCAGAACTAGAATTGTTGAGGAGTCAGCCAATGTGACTTTCAATGAACACACACCCTGTGTTGCTGGTTCTGGTCCGGATTGGTTATTTGATCTTGATTTAGTTACCAACTGTTTTAACTAATCTTGTGAGAATGTTTCAGGATCTGCAGAAAATTTAAATACAGGTAATTCTGATCCAATATTTGAGCTAAGAAGACCTTCAAGTCATACATCTTCAGCTCCAGTTGGAACTACTTTTGCAAATGAGTTTTCTGTCAGCACTACAATGACAAACTCAGCTGATACATCTGGGGTGCCTTCAAATTCCAGCTCAGAGGCTCCACACCCAGATAAGAACACCTCAATTGTAGAAGACAACAATGGTGGTGGTGACAGTGACCAATAAATTCTTGATGCCACTAACCACACCATAGATGAGAATATCAATGATGTCACACACTGCTTGGATCAAGTCTCTCTTGAAAAGTGTGCTGATATGGTGGGAGAAACATCTATGCCAGATCTAAATTTCTCTAATTTAGATCTTTCTTAACAACTTGCTATGATCCCTCAGCTTAGGATCCACAAGTCTCACCCCACCACAAACATCATTGGAGATGTTGTCTCAGGGGTAAGAACAAGAGGAAAAACCCATGAAGCAAATGTTTTTCTTCACTCTTGTTTCCTATCCCAGATAGAGCCAAAGAAAGTTGATGAGGCTCTAAAGGATGGAAGTTGGATTGAAGCTATGCAACAAGAGTTGCTTCAATTCAAAAGGCAGAAAGTTTGGAACCTTTGTCCTCTTCCTTGTGGAAGACTACCATTGGAACCAAATGGGTGTTTAGGAACAAGAAAGATGATAAAGGCATCATCATCAAGAACAAAGCTAGACTAGTTGTTCAAGGATACACACAAGAAGAAGGGATTGACTACACTGATGTCTTTGCTCCAGTAGCAAGACTGGAAGCTGTTCGGATATTCCTGGCATTTGTTGCATCTAAGAACTTCAAGGTCTTTTAACTTGATGTGAAGTGTGCCTTTTTGTATGGAGTGATTGATGAAAAAGTATATGTCAAATAGCCACCTAGTTTTGTAGACCCTGATCATCCTGATTATGTCTGCAAGCTTGATAAAGCTCTCTATGGGTTGCATCAGGCACCCAGGAAATGGTATGAGACACTATCTGAGTATCTTTGTAAACATGAATACAGAAGAGGTACTATAGATAGAACTCTCTTCATCAAAGGATAGGGAAATGACATATTGCTAGTTCAAGTGTATGTGGATGACATCATCTTTGGTTTAACTAATCCAAAGCTCTGGAAAGACTTTGAGAAGCTGATGAAAGACAGATTTGAAATGAGTGCCATGGGGGAACTCAATTTCTTTCTAGGAATTCAAGTGAAGCAAGTTGAAGATGGCATCTTTATAAGTCAGTCAAAGTATGTTCAAGACATACTCAAGATATTCAACATGACTTATTGTAAGATTGCTAAGACACCCATAGCTAGAAACCACTTCCTTGGACCTGATCTTGAGGGGGAGTGTGTAGATGAGCACTTATACAAGGCTATGATTGGGTCTCCTATGTATCTTACTACTAGCAGGCCTGATATCATGTTTGCTACATGCATCTGTGCAAGATATCAAGCTAACCCTAAGATGTATCACCTCATCACTATCAAGAGGATTCTAAGATACCTCAAAGGTGCATCAACATTTGGTTTATGGTACCCTAAGAATCCTGACTTCAATCTGTATGCTTATACAGATAGTGATTATGGTGGTTGCAACATGACTGCAAAGTCTATATTTGGGGGATGTCAGTTCGTTGGTGGAAGGGTTGTCTCATGGCAATGCAAGAAACAATCCTGTGTCTCTGCATCAACTGCTGACGCTGAATACATTGCTGCTGCAAGCTGCTGTGCTCAAGTGCTTTGGATTCAAAATCAGATGCTGGACTGTGGGTTAAACTTCAAGGAGACTCCTATTCACATAGACAACAATAGTGTTATCTCAATCACAGAGAACCCTGTGCAGCACTCAAGGACAAAGCACATCAATATCAGGTATCATTTAATAAGAGATAACTATGAAAAGGGATTGATTAAACTAGTCAAAGTTTACACAGATGAAAAATATGCTTATCTGTTTACAAAGGCTTTTGATGAATAGAGATTTAAATATCTTATATCAGCTATTGGGATGATTAACTTTGAGTAGGTCTTTCTTAAAACTAATTCTTATTATTTCTTAAAATATGTGTGTCCTAAGTCGTCTAGTTCATCACTCTCATAAGCTTATGTTTTCTTTGGATGAAAATTTCTTTTTCAAGACTTTTCTTAGATTTTTGAAAATTTTTGATACTTTGGAAGTTATGCTTTTAACTTCGGAAGCAAATTATGCCTTCGAAATAAATAACTATCTGAAAATTTTACCTTCGGAAGAGTTCTCAGATCTATCTTCCGAAGCTTAAATACTTGAATCAGACAATTACTTATTTTCAAGGACCATTTACTTCCGAAGCAAAATTAACTCTCGAAAGCTTTGTTGTTTTAAATACAAAGCATTCAAGTTTTAATTTCTCTTCCGAAGCAAAATTCTCAAAACTCTCAGGAAATTCTTCCGAAGTTATTTTAGCCTCGGAAGCTTTTTCATTAAAACTTCCGAAGATAATTAACTTTCGGAAGTTTTTTGACATCCGGATTTCAAAGTTTATCCTCTTTCATTAAACTTTATCTGAAATCCCTCTCACATATACACCCAACGGTTTCCCTCTTTCTATCATCTGTTCTTCCCCAAACCCAAAAACCCAAAAACCCAAATTTCTCTCTGAAAATTCTTTCTTCCTTCTTTCTTCATCTTTAAGCTACCTCATAATGGCCAACCTTGCTCACAGAAATGATCCCCAACTTTACCATGCAACTACAAAGGCAACACAATCAGGTTGCTCTGTTAAGCTCTGAGAAAGATCCTCATTTCTCAGAAGTTTGTGTTTCTTAGCTTTATCAAACTACTTCACATCCCTAACTATTGATCCTCCTCTCTATGAGGATCAGCTGCTTGATTTCTGGAAGACCTGCCAATAGGTCATTATGGACGGGGAGAAGGCACTGTCTGCCACAGTGCAGGGGAGAACAATCTTCATCACTCTGGCCATTATCAATAGGCATCTTCAGCTGGATGATGAAGAAGGTGAGGTGTTCTTCCCAAAGGAAGCTGTCAATCATTCCTTTGAGTAGATGGGATATGAGAGAGATTTCTTTGTAAAGACCTTAGGAAAGAGAAGGTCTCATCCCAGTGGAGATTCCTGCTCAATGTGGTCATCCACAACTTATCAAACAAGCAAGGTGGATAGGACCAGATTCCTGAGGATCTCTCCTTCATAATCCATGGAATGGTTCAGGGCGTCAAATTCAGGTATTCTCAGTTTGTTTATACCAATTACTTGCTAATTTAAACTCCTTAGAGTATTACATGTTTCCTAGATATGTCCAGTACATTCTTAACTGTGAACTGGGCTCACAGTTGAGGGAAACAGGTAACATTCTTAAATTGGGACAGATGAAGCCCGACATCTTTAAAATACTGAGAAAGCCCATTGTTGGCTTCTTTAGGGTAGAAACCGCCCTTGTCCCAAAAATGTTAGAGCTCATTGCTCAAGGTGACAACCTAGCAGCACAAGCTAGTGTTGATCCCACACCTGCTACCTCCCAACCACCCACACAGGCTCAAATCATCATCACCTACCAAAGAAAATCCAAACGAACCCCTGCTCAGGCTATTCAGTCTGTGGAGGCCCCCATATACTCACCCATACAGGAAGAAGTGGACACTGGAAGCTCCCACTTATCCTGAGGAGCAGACCACTCCCGTCTCTCCAAGAATCAGTACTAAGGTTCCTCATGCTCAGCCTGATGAGCTCATTAGCCCAACTGCCTTAAGCCATCACTCTGAGTCTCAACACTCAAGTGATAACCTTCAGGGGACAGTTGCCATCCCCAGCCTATAGATCTCAACCAACCAATTCCCAACCTTGATTTCTATACTGATGAAGATCTAGGTTTCAGTGAGTATAATGAGTCTCTCTTCTTTACTTCTACTCAAAGAGAGATGAAGGATCCTGAGTCTCCTATATCTATCCCACATCAGTCACCTACAACTGAGGTGGACACTTCTGAACCTGTTTAGGATGTCCATATGGAAGATGCTCTCACTTCTGAAAGTGATTACATCATTAAGACCTCAACCATGGAAACTCAACCCACTAAAATCTCAACTGAGATTGCCAGTGAGCAGAGGAAAACCAGCAGCCAAGAACCTGAAGCTGGTGGTGAGAGAGAGGACCTTGGTCCAATCATCTCATCCCCTAATGAGTCTTCTAATGAAGATGAGGGGAATCTGAGACTAAAGGTGCACAAAATAACTAAAACATGCACCTATTTAGTCTCAAAGGTCAGTCACCTTGAATCTTTATACAACAGGATCAATGATCAGCAACTTGAGATTTCATATCTTAAGGAAAAACTAGCTGGAGACCCTTAAGAAGAGCTCAACCAGGAACACAAGAACCTGTGGATGTGATTGACCTATCTTCCAGCTCACCTATGCAAGTGGGTGATGCTACCAAAAAGGGGGAGAACGTTATTACAGCCACAGAACCTGGGAGTTCTTCAGAGAGAGTGGACATTGAGGACTCACCATCCTCACTTGCAATTGTGCATTCTCAGCAACCTCCTCAAGTTCACATGGATGTGGAATACACAGACTCCTTCATACAGAGTCTGTTTGAGGATGGGATACCAAGGGCTATGTCATCTTCACCATCTTCCAATCACATCATTGGGTGGAGGTATGACAACATGAGGAAAGCCCTAATCATCATAAGAGTTCAAGGACAGCAAGACGTCTTCAATTTTCAGACTTTGAACTACTATGAAGGTCTGGATTTAGTCAACATGCCACTTGTCAATCCAAGCAAATCAAGACAAGCTAACAGACTGGCTCAAAGAATCTAAGACAGGATCACTGCAGAGTTCAGTTTAAGAAGGAGACTTAGGCAATCAGGCAATGCCATCGGTCAACTGGATGTTGAGGCGGACCCTAAGATTAGTTTCATAGGGGAAACCTTGACTGAAGGCCCAGTGGCAGAACCTGAGATCCCTGTCTCATCATCATCAACTGCTGCAGAGATCCACACTCCTATTGAGACATCTGCTGGTGAAGGTGCTTCTCAACCTCTCTCTGGCCAGAGCTTAGATGCTACAACAAGCAATGAAGGCCAAAGCTCTCTCCGCTCTGAGTCACAGAGGTCTTTGAGTGACAAAGGGAAAAGAAAGATGACAACTGAGGAGATTGAGGATGAGGAGAGAGAGAGAGAGAGGAAAAGGAGACTGAGGGGAGAAAGTTCCTCTGCTGAATCTTCAAGACTCATGGAGTCTGCTATTAGGGCTGCCCCCAGACCAAATACTCAGAATGATGAGTTAAGGGCAGTCAGGATAAATTACCTGCAGATAAGGAACTATGACATAGACAGTGTCATCTCTCTCCCCTTAGAAGAGTTAAATAAACTGGTTGATCTGGAAAGGTCAAAGGAGAAAAAGGAGGCAGAAGATGCAGAGCTTCTAGTACAAGTCAAAGAAGAGAGAAGAAGAAAAAGACTGTACAAGGATATGCCTACCCTCTCCCCAGTTCAGGAAAGTCCTAGACAAGAAGATGTGGTTCAACAAGAACCTCAGGTAGACAAAGAAGAAGAGAGGATCAAGATGATCAACTACCTGAGTGCCACAGGCTTCTATCAGGCAGATGCACTCCTTCCCTTGTCCTATGACTATGTTGAGTTTGAGTACTTAAAACAACTTGAACTTGAGATAATCAAGGACAGAAAGACAACTAAGAAGAAGCTAAGGGAAGAAGCTGCAAAATCAAGACCATCCAAAAGAGCATGAAGAAGTTTGTTGATAGGTAGAGGATGATGAGCTTCTTGAAGCTATATGGATTCTCTGGAAGGAGACTTGGTCCCATGTCTATATCCACTATGGATGAGCATATTAGGGTGATCAAGCAGAAGATAAAAAGTGGAGAGCTCATTGACTTACACTCCACTCCAAGTCAAGCCCCACCTGAAGTGGAGGTTAAGGTTGAACAACCAGAGACAACACAACCTGGACCTCCTGCTGAAACTCAGCAAGCTTCATCTTCTGATCCACAACAGGGTCAACCTGCCTCTCCTTTTGAGCTTGAGAGAGAGAAAGTCCCAACTGAGAAAGACAATGAAGATCAATCTGGTATTGCAAACCAGTCTTCTCAGTTAAAACTTGTAAAGAGAAAGAAGAGAATGGTTTCTAAACCAAAGCCAAAGAAGAAGAAGACTGCACCCTCTTCTAAACCCTAGGATGAGTCAGAACATCTTAAGGTTGTGCAGCCAGAGGATGCTACATCAACTCCAATTCAAACAGCTCCTCTAGTATCAGGAAGACCCATCTTGTCTTGGACATACACCATAAATCCAGAAAGATGGCATGTCATTAGAGATCAAGGCACTGAAGACATTTACACATGGCAAGATATGTTTTAGTTGCCTCTGCATGACCTCTTTGATATGAGAAGATATTTTGACAGTCTGAAGGATCCTGATCATCTTATGAAGAAAGGATTGGTGATCATCCTAATGAGAACTGTTGACATCTGACGTCTACTAAGTGTTTTGGTAGCATCAGCCTAGGGGGAGTTTGTAGAGATTAATGAATAGGCTGATGCAACCTAAACATCCAATGTCTATCCTGCATGCTGCACAAGTACTATGAAGAAGAATGCTTAGGAAGTTTCACACATGCAACAGAAATATTCTAAGTGTGAAATCTTCCGAAGCCAAGACCAATATCTTCTGAAGCCAAATATGAAGTCTTCCGAAGCCTCAGAGACAAAGTCTTCCGAAGCTTCAACTTATGAAGATAGATTTCTTCCGAAGACTTTTAACACATGCTTTATCTGATGTACTTTTCCATAAAGCTGAACATATTTCCGTTGCACCTCTGTAAGGTCACCAATTTACATGAGTTGGTGAAAAGGTCCATGCTTTTGGTAACTGTACATTGAGGTCTTGAGTCTGTAACTTTCTACTTCATGTACTTTATCCTTTTTGTAATAGATAAGGATGTGAGCTATGGCATGTCATAGTCACTAGTCAAAAGGCAATCTGCCTTTTGACTCTACAATTGATTTTGTTTTATGTCTAGTCAATTGTATCCAGCTGACTTTCAAAGTATAGCCGGCTGTAGGATGTAGTATAAGTATCTCATGTTCTTGTATCTTTGAATTATGCTTTGTAACACCTGTAATAGAGCATAGAGAAAGCAATATACTACATTCTTGAAAATCATATACTTGTGTTCTTTATGTTCTGTCTCTTACATTACTTGTGTTCTTAATGTCTTACCTTGGTTAATCCAGTTTACTGTTTGATTAAGTTTAGTTAATCTCCTCTTTGTGTTGTTGTGTTGTAACTCTACACCTTTCAACGATCCTGCAAAGTAAGATTAGCTCGACTATTTTTTAACCAAACTCTAGGAAAAGATGGTGATTTGAGTTGATAGAAGAGGATGATGCCTTTAAGGATTTAAAACTAAATTTGAAGAAATAATATTAAAGAGAGAAAAATATAAGTTGCCTGATATGAGTAGATTTAGGACTAATTTAACAAAATCTATAGGGTGTTAAAATTACAAATATAACCTTTAAACAATAAAATTTTAAAAATAATAGAAATTATATGATTGGTAAAGATTTGTTTTCTTGGTTTTCTCATAAAATGATGATTTTCTTATGATCTCTCCCCTAAAAGACTCTCTCCCCTAAAAGACTAAACTATAAAAGAATTATCAATCTATTTTTTCCAAAAAGAATTTAGCAATTTAAATATGAGAAAACAACTTTAGAGATAACCTTTAAATACCACCATGCATCCAACTAGTGATCCAAGTCGTTTCTCATATATACTTTTAGATGCCGATAAGATGGCTAAAACAAGTAATCAACGCAATTGTGTTTATTAAGTAAGAATAAGACCTATTTTCATTCTATTAAAATCTAACTAAAGTTTTGATATAGAAACACTGATAAAGATCATTATACATATAGAAATCAACAAAGAGTAAATACGAAAAAGAAAAAAGCTTTATTATAGCTCGATTATGGATAATGTTGGATCGGGTGCCGGTAGGTATAAGATATTGGAATAGAAGAAATAGTGATAAGGTGGGCAAGAAGAAGAAACTCGTCCCGCTTCTACGGTTTTACAGATTCCCATCTTTTTGGGATTCAATTTTTTTCAACGCATTATCATGAGTTTTTTCTTAAAATAACCTTGTTTAAAAACTTATTTAACAAAATAGGTGATTATAAAAAGTTCATTTTATTGAACGAAATACAATCTACCTTTGACCGATACTAACGTAGCCTTTTAATAAAATCATTAAAAGCCTACCATACAGTCTATTCGTTTAATTTGATCGTGATTTAGTATTAAATCTTTACTGTCCAGATAAGTTATTGGCGCTAGTAAATTTTAATTGATTTAGGTTTTCCTTTAGTATTTCCAAATAAATATAAATATATTGAGATCTTTTTCTTTCAAAGTGAGATGACGTACTTCTTTTTAAATCTTAAAATAAAAATACAGTAAACTCATATTAGTTGGATTCATCGCACAAGTTTAAACATGGGTTCTGGTAGCCATCTGGGCAAATGTCCCCATTGTTTATTGTGTCGATTAAATGTGGATTGGGTTTGTGTAGATATCTATCTAAGTTTTCTTTAATATTTTGAAGTATAACCGGAAAATCCGGTTACCATTATACTTCTCTTTTAAAAAAGTTAATGAGCGTTCAAACCCACATGTTACTAAGAGTTGGGGTGTTTAAGAATATTCGAATCTAAACTATTCGAAAATCTAAAATTCGAATATCCAAAATTTCGGATATCTCGAATATTCGAAATTTCGGATTCGGATTCGGATAATGACTTTGTGAATCTTCAGAAATTTTCGATATCCAAAATATTCGAAATATTTTTATCAAAATTTAAAAATATTAAATTTTAATTAAATATTTCAGATATTTTGGATTTTGAGAATTTTCTGATATTTCGAATATCCAAAATATCCGAATTATTTTATAAAAATAAAATTATTTAGTATTAATTAAATATTTCAGATATTTCGGATATTTTTAATAGAAAACTTCGGATATGCAAAAAAAATTCAATAAAAATTATTATATTTTATAATTTTTATTAAATAATACAATTTTTTAAATGGGATATCCGAATCCAAATCTAAAATTTCAGATATCCAAATTTCGAATTCGGATAGTGATCCAAAATTTCGGATATTCAAATTTGAACACCCCTAACAACAAGAGCACTAAAATTTGTATGACTTAATTTTGACGACTTTGACATTAATATTCAACACAGTGAAAATAATTCAGATCGAAACTTTGTAAAGTAAGCACGTAATCAGCTGTGACAACTTGTATGTTATTATGCAAAATTTAGTTTTGACTGGAATTTAAACCGGAATATAGATAATAATAATAAGCACGGCACAATGATAATTCAAAATTAATAAAAAAATATTTTATAAATTATAAAAGAAATGAAAAAAACAAAGAATTTTGGTTGGACCACACATCAAAACTTGGTTAACGAAAAAAATAAAAACGTGACAGGCATATGATACATTTATATTCGATTTTATAACTATAGAAAGTGTAGTAAATGTCATGGTGACATCAACAGTTACTTAAATAAATTTAACGACTAGATGTTACCATACCATTCTATTGAAATATTATTAATTATCGACTTATATGTATATGAAATTGTAGTAACATGTGTTTTGTGTCTCATGTACTTTCTCAATTATGTTTCTACTTCACAACTATAATCTAAACTTTGCACTCCACTTACGCCACAGATAGTGAGAGGCTGCATCCACGCATGCAATTGATGTTCCGACTTAATCTAATTTACATCATAACTAATTTATACAAACTCGTCATACGCGAGGCTTAAACTCTTAAGCCTTGTGAGAGCTTTACCACTCTAACTTCAAATGGGTTTTCTATTGGACTCAACCCTCTTTCCAACACCTACTTTACTAGATATTAAATTACTAGCAAAACAATTTTACTTGTATACATGTGTCTATATGTGTGCATGCGTGTATATAGAGAGAAAAAAAAAGTTCAATGACGACCGTTTTTAGGGAAACAACGGAACACATTATGTTGAAGATAACCTCGAATGATTATGGTCCCATTCCATTCAAGCTTTTTGATTCATGGTTAAGGATGGAAGGTTTTAATAAATAAAAAAACCATAGTGGACGATTCATATAATTTTCAGACTCATACAAAAGTCATCAAAGACCCCGTTACCCATCTGTTTGGGAAGCTTACAGCAATAAAAGCTGTAATAAAAATTTGGAGCAAGATCCATTTAAACAAAAGGCAAGAATGAAGTGAGCGGTGAGAAAGTTGAAATTAGTAGGAAAAAAAATTTATTATAACAAAAAAGTAGACTCAAGTGAGAACCAAAAGGTTATGAATCACCCTAACTCTCATTTGCACATACGTGCACATGGTGTGGGCGATGGGCGCATCGTGACATTTTGATGTAGCATTTTGCCCCATCACACATTCACATCGTCGTAAGCTGTCACATCCCGTCAATGTGAAAACGCAAGGTGTAGTGCCCGTGAATCACATGTATTATTTCATTGAATGAAAACTAAATAAATTTAACTAACAATCTACAATAGTTTGCATAATACAAAATCCAAACATGTTTTTCAAATGACAAGTTAAATTGTTTCGCAGATGACAAGTTTTACGGCTATGGTCTACGACATAGACTATAAAAGGAAAAGTTGAAAAGACTTCTGGTATGCATGCGACTCCATGTAATACTTGATGAGTGGATGAACTTGAGATGACTTTGAAAGAATCAAGTAAGAACACTTGAATCTTAAAGAGATTTTGAAAAATATGATTTGTATATATGTGTGTGGTTTGTGTCATGGAATAGGAGGAAGATAACTAGACAAGAAAGAAATGGGTTTTATGATGTTTAAAATGAGGGTAAATTGGGTGTTTTAAATTCAAAGATTTAAATTTTCAAATGGTTAATAACCTAAAGGCAAGCAAGGCATGGGAGGAGGGGAATTCTTGATTTGGCATTGCATGGGATAGTTGATATGGTCAGTGGTCATGAAAGTCAAATAATTTGTGTTAGTGGATTAGACGAAAATTCAATCTATATAACTAGTGTTATATATTTATTGATTGATTTTTATTTTAGTTGCAATTACATGCATCATACAATAATTCTCATATGTTTTAACACTTGGTTGTCGATTAGCATTTAAATTCATGTTTGGTAAAATATGTGAAACACGCGTTAAAATTGCTTGGTAGCTTTAAATACATACACATATGTATCTTGCTATATTAAACATATTATAACACCTAAAATTTATTTCTATAACATTTAAATTATTTTCATCACCTTTCATGTGTGTTAGTTAGACAACGTGTGACCTGGTAATTTTTAACTCACGTATACATGTAGTGTGATGAATGGACTTTGCTATGCATGATATGACCTAATTAACAAAAATCAAGCATAACATGCAATTGTTTAATGTAAGTGCGATTAATATATGAGCGGATGTTGACTAACAATTTATGGCTCTCACACAAGTCATCATTATGTTTTGAATTTTGGCTCCGATCGATTACTACTGAGTTGGAAACTGGTTTGGTTCCTATATACGACCTACTTACTACTCTGTTGTTTAGTGGGACAGTTACCCCTGAACTACAACTCGGTTATTACCAACTTGGTAAGTCCATGATTACTATCGATTTGCTTATAACCTGGCTATATTAACCTATAGTTACTATGGAGCTACAACTAAGTACTGTAGTTATTGCCGAGTTATGGCTCAGTTGGTGTAGATGGGGTAGCCATCAGTTGCGACTATTGGATTTCAGTTCCCACTGTTTCGTTAAGTGATATTAGTTTCTTCTCATGAAAATTAACTCCTCCTTATTACAAGATTAATGAGGTATGAAGGTTTCTTATTTTTGAAATTATAAAACGTACCTTTTGGTTCATTTTGTAGATGTTGCAAAAGTATTCGCAACTCACATGTTGATGATAAAAGTAAAGTTGAGAGGATAACTCTGTATTTCAATTTGTAAAAGTCTCTTGTTAATTCGTTCCAACACATCCACTTCCTCTACTTTTTCTAGATGTACTAAAACACCATACGACCCGATGTTATCATGGTTATGGAGTTGCCTCTAACAAATACACATGTTTTAATTGTTCTACTCTAAGTGACAGATGTGTGGGTCTAAGACGATGCACCAAAATATGTTTTTAAATGACTCGTGTAGAGCACAATGGCTGAACAACAACTAATGTCTAACTTTGCTCAAGTGTTTTTAGAGTTAAGGACAAAGCCAAAGATATCATTCATTGAAGACAATGGTTTGAATCTTTTTACTATTACATAATATTTATTTACATTTTTTGTAAATTTTATTATTAGTGGTATTGGATTACATGTTCTTAATTAACAAATAGAATATCATTACTACTTTATTGTTTATTTTAATTGTATATACAACTTTAAAAAATATGAACAGTTCTAATTTGTGATTGGTTAAATTTTTTTCTAAACCAACTATAGAAGGTCACCTCCACTTGCTTTTCTAAACCAATTAAAGACATGAAGATTATATATTTTGGTTAATGGATGGGATTGGGGTTAATGGCTAAGACATTTGGAGTTAAAGTGGTGAAACTTATGACCACCACCGCCACTACTACCACCACCACCACCATGCCACTGACCACCATTGCCACTCCCGCAACCGGCCACTAAAAGCCCCAAATCATTTATTAACGACTGCATACATGTATTTTTCTCCTATTCAAGATCCCTAAACATGATTTACAGAATTGACCACTTACTGAAGGAGTTAGTACTTGGCTACTTGTGTACTCCTTATTTATGAAACCCTAGGACACATTTTCTTGATTTACAAAACACACTCACTCTTTGACAGCCAATGACAAGGTCGTGGTTCAACATGTTACATAGACAAGATCCATAAACCCTATTTACATAACACTTATTTGCAAAAAGAATCCTAGGATTAATTCTACCCAAAATCTTCATAGTTTCCTAATAATATTCATTTCAAAAAAAAGTTTTAGGAGCTAAGGTTTTAGTTCTCCTTCCATCTTAACTAGGGTTGCATGAAGATGTGATTAGCTTTAAGTGGAGCACTGGTCTTTTGGTGTTTCATGTTCGTCTGAGTTACTCCAAAATCAAAACTTACTATTAGGGGCATCATTCGGGGATTTTAATCAGATACCCCAAGTTTTTAGGTGTAGGGTAATCAACCCGAAGACCAAATCAAATAAATAATATTTAATTGGTTATGGGTGTATTTGAGTCGGGTTAATCGCTAAACATGTTTAGTTTAAATCATTAAGTTTTAAATTATATGTTATGTCAAATGTTTGTATATGCAATGTCTATGTGATCAAAATGAATATATAAAATTTAGTATACGTTATCAGTATAAACTGTTATTTATTAGATTAATCCAAAAGTTTTAGCATATTTATGTTTAGTTTATTATGAATATTCAACGACATTATATTTTGATTATACTTAAAGTTTGTAGTATAAAACTGAACCACACTAATAAAATATAAAGTTTAGAAAATCATATTTCAAATCTCATATAAAGTAGCATAACAAACACATATAAATCTCTCTCTCTATCTCTCTCTCTCACACACATACACACACGAACTTTTTAAAAATTAAAATTTTAATTAATCGGACTGACCAAATTCTGACAAAATCAACCCAAGTATCTAACCATATATAAAATTGTGTTCTATTTAATGTAATAATATGATTTAATTACTTGGGTTAGCCCTTAATTGATTTTGTTTGAGTTTAGTATTCAAGTTTAGTTAAAAACCCCACCCCTACTCGCAATCACCGAAACAGATATGTAGTTGGAAGGAAGAATAAACTTGCGACTACCGAGGGCTTTGGTTTAATTTGTTTATATATTATTGTTTCAAGTGAATAAAACATACGGAATGTCGGAATCCCATGACGTTTCAATGATATCAATAAAAGCATATGAATAAAAAACTAGAAATTAAGAAAATAACTATTTTAACATATTGTTTTCATATCATTCATTTTTATAATAAAACTAACTAGCAAACAGCCCCTCACGATGCCCAGGCTCTTTCGCCTAATTAATAATTGCATCTTTTACCAATAGTTATTAGTATCACTAGTTAAGATGGGGTAATCATAACGTATAAATATTAAAAGATCATAAGTTCAGGTCTTATTTTGATTAAAAAATATTCATAGTTGAGCCAAAGTGTTTTCTTATCAATTAGGTTTTCTCCTGAGGGGGTTGGGGGTGCGGTCCCGACTAGAAAACGAATAGAGAGACGCGATTAAAATAACATATCACCTATTCTCCGAATCATGAGCGCCCATGTGTCGTTAAAAAAAATAAAAATAAATAATAATAATAATATAATAATAATAATAATAATAATAATAATAATAATAATAATAATAATTGCATCTTTTGAAAAGAGTGTAGAATATTAGTCCTGCTAATGCTTATTTTAAATAGCATATTTCACAAAGGTATAGCAGTTAATAAAATAACTTTCACAATTAGTTTGCAAAGAATAATACGTGAAACAATTTACATATTAGCATATGCACATGATGAACAACAATATATAAGGCAACATCATTGCTAATTTACAAAGTTTATACAACATACAAACCTTCATGATTTGTTTTAACGACATGCTATCAAATATATGCAGCTAAACATTCGAATCCACCAAAACATACTATTTCTTAGCAAACTCAAAAGACTAAACGTGGTGACAACAATAGCACCAAGTATAGCTTTCAAAACCAAAAAGAAAAAAAAGAAAAGAAAACAAAATACAAAACCATCAAAAGATAAGGTGCAACAAAGTTAACAGTTTCTACAGATTTGTTACTTTCATACAGCAATAGTTTAACAAAGTTCAAGAAGCAACCAATACCCCCATTAAATGTTCTGCTTCTTAGGTCTTTTGCTGGTTTCATATGAAGGTGTTTAGCATTGTGTAAATTATATCTTACAACAAACAAAAGCCTAGATGGAATTATCAAACACGGAGAAGGTAGAAAGTGAAGCATCACAAATAAAACTCATACATGGAAGGCAAAAAGAAAGACATCAACACACCTCGAACCACCTTGATCGAAACCTTTGGAAAGTGCCTGTTGAGGGAATAGAAACAGACATCTAGCCAAATTAAGGAATTCGAAGAAGCAACAGAGGTTAGAACCATATAATCAACCCATCAAAACCACCGAAGTAGGAAATCGATGTATGTTTGCAGAGGAAGATGAAAACAAAAGCATATAAGTACCTGAAACAACTTTAAGCGAAACACTAAAAAGTCCCTGTTGAGGGAGGAGAAAAAGACATTCAGCCAATATAAAGGAGAGGCGATAGAAGATAAAACCTTGATGAGAGAAATATGTGAGTTTAAAGGTCGATGAAGGAGAAGGCGGTGGAACTATGGAAGAAGTGGCGAGAAGATAGAGACAATCTGCCATTGATTTCATGCTTTGTGAAGTTGTACATCATGCTTTAGGTGTTCCAAGTTTGGTTTTTAAAGTATAGTCCAATATAATTTTTACCAAACTTTTTTAAAAAAACCCCTCTTCATATTTTTTTAACTACTAATATTATAGTATATAATCCGAATATAAAAAAATTATTTTAACTTGTTAACCACAAATCTCTTATACTTTAAATCAGGGTCATTATATAAGGACATCCACCCGGATAAATTAACAACTTCTATATACGTCATGTATGAGTTCATACGTAACGTATAGGGTCGAATACACTGAATACGAAAATAATTCAAGATGACTATCAGAAAGTTTGTCAAAAAGCTATATGTCTCATATATTATACGACCCCCTATACAACACATATATAGCTATATAACGCGTATAGCAAATTTCAATACTAACTAGAGTGAAAAATTTAACGGATTGTCGAATGAGTTATACGCCCCATATAAAATTATACAACTCCCATATACGATACGTATAAATTGTATAAATTATATATAAAAATTTAGTATGTTAATTTATAGTTTCGAGTGTATTAATATCCACGCCTTTAAATTATGATCATGCATTATATTTCATGCAATGTTATCCGTTTGGGGCGCATGATAAAACACACTGATTTTTTAATTAAACGCTAAAGAATAATACGACGGATGGGACCCATACCAAGAAATGAGCGTCACAACACGCCAAAACTACGAGTTAGCCGTTGCACCACAACCTTTACACATATGACATATGACATACCCCCACACCTCACACCTTCATAAAAACACACCCCCAAATCCCCAAAAAACCTAATTCACTCTCACCTCAACTCAACAATGGCGGATGATTCATTCCTCACAGACAGTGAAGACGAAAGAGCCGTTGAAGATGTTCTCTCTCAAGCAATGGATCACTCTCTTCTAGAACAAATCGCTGCTATCAACTGCTCTTCATTCAACAACGCCCGTGACCTCCCGTACGACCTCGAAAACCGATTCCGAAAGCTCAAATCCCTCCCCACCAACACCAACAACACCACCGCAACCACCGCCGGCGTCGCCACCTCCGGCGACGGTCGTCGCCTTCCGCCTGCTAAATCAAAATCCTTCACACCTCGATCCGGCGTCGATTCGAATGTAAACGAAAGCAGTTCTGTCGATTTTGAAGATATTCTAGATCTTAAAAGATGTTCGGAGAAATCGTCTCCATTGACAGACGATATAGATCAACACTCCGATGGCAATCGAGATGACCTAGAAGGCACGAATCCGAAATCGAGATCGAGATCGAAACTGAAGTCTTCATCGAATAGGAAGGATGTTTGTAAACCTAAAGGTTCGAAATCGAAATCGAAATCTAGAACTGGATCGTCGGAATCGCGATCTGATACGTGGAGTCTGTCGTCACCGGAGTCGGAGTCGGAATCGCGAAGTGTGTCTCCGGCGCGGCGGGGGATTGGTTGTTTGTGGTGTTCTCCGAAGAAGGAGAAGAGGAAACAGGGGAAGGAGAATCGGTTGTCTTCGTCGTCGTTGTGGGGGAACGATTATGATGTTGAGTTTCTGAAAACGTTTTCGATGAAAGAGCAGAAGAAGATCATGAGGAAGGCGATGAAGGAGGAAGAGAAGATTAATAGGGAAGCTGAGAAGATTGTGAAGTGGGCGAAACAAGCTTCTGCTAGAATGATGGATGTTTCTGGTGTTGTTGATGATCAACTTTCAGACCTTGAAGACACCACAAGAAGAAGAAGATGATGATGATGATGATGATGATGATGATGATGATGATGATGATTCTACTGTTTTGGTAACTTGGGTTTACTAAAATACACAAATATTATAATACTCATAACTTGGGTAACTTGTTAGATTATAAATATTTTTATGTCTTTAATTATATGGATTATTGTATTGAGTCGTTTTATTATACTAAAATACGCAAATACTTACCCATGCTTTGAGATACCTTTGTTATCTCTTTATATCAATAGGGTAATTTTAATGTTATGTTATTCGCAGGAGCATAGTAGGTGTCAGCATGAGTTCTTTTAAAATGGTCATGAGCTAAAGCAGGGCTGGCCCCAATGTGGTGACCCTAAATTTATCCTATATTGTAGAAGGATCACATTAATTAATTGACTTTTTAAAATCTGATTACATATTCTATAAGTGTTTGATTGATCAATTTAAGTTTAAAAACTAAAACAAATCATATTTTATTACATCAAATTACTCGGACCCCACTGGTTTGTACCCACTGATTTAGCGCCCACATCTTGCATACCAGTCTTGTCATGTATAAAAAAGTTACTGTGGGGGTTTGTTTTATTTGTCGCACAAGGCTCTCGAGTCTCGATGGACTTGTCATGAGCTCAAATCAATTTAGCATACACATTTCATCTCTTGATTTTTACTTGATATGATGTTCTGTTTCTCCTATCTCGTTTTTCATATATCATGAGTGAAATTGTTTAGTCAATTTGATTAACCATCATAACTTCAAACTAAGTCCATTTATGTTGATTTAAGACTATGTGTGGTGGGTTTAAACACTATTTTATTAAAAATCATTTTAAATCAAACGTAGTTGATTTAAAGACTATTTTAGTTAAAAGTTAAAAAAAATAAATTAATTCAACTGTTTTAACGTCCGTTAAAGATTTGATTAAAAATTAGTTTAGAGTCTCCCTTTAAAAAGGACGTAATAACTTTAACGACTCAATTGTGTCTATATCAGCAATTTTGAAGTCCCCAAAGTGACACCACTACGTCTAGTCTAACGAATTAAATTTGATGAAGTTACATGTATTTTCTTCTAAAGTTAAAAATATTGTACTTTCTTTTTAAAAGTTTCTATATAATATACCCTAGTGTTAGCAATAGACCATTCAACAATTTTGAAGTCTTTAAAATGACATCACTACGTCTAGTCTAACCAATTAAATTTGATAAAATTACATGTATTTTCTTTTAAAATTAAAAATATTAAACTCTTTTTTTTTAAGTTTCAATATAATATACCCTAGTGTTAGCAATAGACCATCCTTCCTAACACTACCATTGTCATACGTATTCTCTCTCTCTCGTCTCTCTCTCTCTCTCTCTCTCACTTTCTTTCTCTCTCTCTCTCTCTCTCACTTTCTTTCTCTCTCTCTCACACACATACAAACTACCTATGTTTATCAATGATGGAGAGATCATTGGCCACCACCAATGTTTTTAAAATCGGACCGGACAGTGAACCGGATGTCTTACCAGTTACCGGTTCGATAGTCGAACCGGTTCAACCAGTCGGACCGTATATAATAACCGGATAAAATTATAATTATTTTTTATAAATATATGTAAAAATTATAAAAAATAATAAAAATATATATAAAAAAACCGGTTCAACAGGTCCGACCACCGGTTCCCGGACCGACCACCGGTTCCCGGTCCGACCGTCGGTTCGACCGGTCTAACCACTAGTTCACCATTAAAACGGTTTTAAGCACCGAACCGGATCGGATTAGAGTCTGGTTCCTGGTCGGACCGCTCGGTCCGGTCCGGTTTTCAAAACCATGGCCATCACAATTGTCTCCTTTTTCAGTCACCACCATCACCTTAAGATATCTTTTGTCTCTATTCTCTCTCTGTGCTTGTTTTTTTAATATGGGTTGATCTTTGTCTTTTGCATCTAGGGTTATCTTTCATCATTTGAATTTGTTAATAACCTAGAGCACGCAAGAACCATAACAAATATAGTTAATTACCATCGTCATACTGTTATCAATATTACCCCATGACAAAGGAATGAATTTTCCCCTAATTGATAGATTTACTTTCTTTGTTAAGTGGTGAAAACAATCATCAAGCTAAAATTAAAAGGGAGCATTGAAAGCAATGAAACAATAAAACAAGAAATGATGATAGAACCTAAAGACGAAGAGAGATCAACGATTGACCTCTCTCAATGTTCAAATGAGGTGATCTAAAACCATTGTGGTCATGACGATGATTGAATTTTTGGTGATGGATGCCTTTGGTAGGTCTGAGCAGGTGGTTGTGGCGATTTGGTAAGGAATAGGAAGGAGATTATAGTACTCTCCTCTTAATGCACATCATTGCATGCACAAGGTACATATTTAACATGTAATAAATGAACACAAACGAAGCAATGTGTTGTTTGTTGTGACTTCTATAATAACACTCTTGGTATCATGTGATGTATCAAATGTTATATCATATGCATTAGGAGTTATACATAAAATATTCATAAATAAATGACAGTGGAAGACACAAACAAGAAAAACTTTTCGTAACACCTTACCCAATAATCGATATACACACACAATTGATACAACAGAAGGGTAATAAATCCTTCTTATTTTAATTTGAAATATATTTTACAACAGTTTTAAAACAAAAACAATTTTCATAACTTAAAATCTTATTGGTCTTCAAAACACCTATCATCACATGTTACCTATATTGCATTTACTCAAAACAACATTAGTTATTACTGATAAGCTCATGATAAGAGTTTATAAATCACATTGACAATTATGCATATAACAATATAAGTTGTGATATTTTGGTTTATTGATACATTGTCTTATCTGGTTTTACCATAACCACCGACTATGAGCTTGTCAAGCCCCTCTTGCCATGGAATGAGTATGTGTTGGATCGGTTATGGAATAACACGACTCTACTAGTGATTGACAGATGACAAATGCGGATTCTAACTCGGTGGTCCTACTAACAAATACAAACACTTTGAGTAAAAGTAAAGACACAATATGTTATTCTAAAGTATTCACTTTATTAATATTTTTTGATTGCAAAGACTAAGCATCAACATATAACAAATGGGTTAACAAGCTAACCTTAAAACTATACAAGTGAGAGGTTTTTATTGTCACACCCTAACTGATGGCGGAAACATCGAGGCGCGAGAAGTGATAGATTGTTCAAAAACATCATAGAACTAAAGTGACAATAAATTAATATTAAATTTCATTTCCATTAATCAACATAACATTACAATGCTTCAAATAAACATACAAAAATTTTGAGAAATACAAGTCTAAAACAAGCATAACAAAATAGTAGATTTGGTGTGTTTCTAAGTCCACCTAATTGAGTTTCTTGATAAATCTTCAAACATGTCCTGCAACATGTATAAAATACAAGTCAACATATGAATATGTTGGTGAACATACAAGTTTGAATACATAGTATAATAGTGAAGAAATCTCAATTCAACATGAGTAAAGTATACTAAAGTTTGTACATTGCTAGCATGCAAAGCCGATAATCAAACTAAAGTGTCCACTAGCGTAATCTTAGCATAAAAAAATGACCAAGACCGTAAATATTGAATAACTTAACATAGACCCATCATAATAGGACGGATGTGTTAGTCCTATAGCGTTATACATGTTAATGGAGGTTTAGATTGCTTGCAAGATAATGTATTCTAGAATGTATTCACAAATAGTTTAACAAGTAAGCATGTTTGTATGAATTAAGTTTTAGAATGATTTTGATTGAATGAATAATTGAGTGAATTTGATAATTAATACATGTTGCAACCCAAATAATGTTAAAACAAAAGGGGTGAAGTATGATTCACGGTTTGGCGATTAGAATCCACAAGAATAGATGATTGAGTTTAAATGATTCACCAAAGTCACCCTAAAAGGTAAATGAAAGTGTATAAGTTTAGGATTCAAAGTTTGAGATTTTAGCAATTGGAAAGTATACAAAAATTACAAATACGAGAGTAAATGAAAGTATATACTACTTAGACACTTATTGGACACCATGTATTGTGTGTGTTCTTTATGAGTTTAGTCACTCATTGGAAGTCCAAAATAAGGAATCATAAGATTAGTATAATGTCTACCTTAACACATAACATTCAACCATGGTTGATTGATATTATGGTTTGGTTTTGACTAAGTATTATGTACATATAAATATAAGTCATGCATTAGAGGTAGGGTAATCCACAAAACTCAAGTGTTATATTCATATAGGTCATGTATTAGAGGTAGGGATATCCACAAACCTCGAGATTGTCACCATTGCACAAAATCTCCACATAAGGGTGATTCGGATGGTCATGAGTATATAAATGAAAATATTAAAGTAAATTGACTAGTTTGACTAAGTGTTCACGTGGGGTATGGTGGATAAATTAGTTGTAGAACCAAGGTTCAACATCACCATTTCATACCATAACACAAGCCTTTCAACATTGGTTGGAAGCTCGGTTTGGTTTCATCCACTTCTTGATTTGTAAATCACTTAGTGTTTTGTAAAGATGAAAGAATAGAGTGTAAAAGACTTAAAATTTCATAAATATAACTTCAACACAAGCCTTCCAACATTAAAGTTGTTGGTAACTTGGTTTAGTATGTAAAAAGGTTTAAAAATAAAACAAGAAAATATGTACGAAAGAATCGAGTATAATATTTCCAACTTGAACCTCAAAATGGGGGTTATCATACTTGTGTCACCTCGGTGACTAAGTGGTTATGTCCTAAAGGTTATTCCAAATGGTAGAGAAAATGAAGAAGAAAGTAAGAAAGAAAGTATAATATATAAATAAATAAATAAATTAATTAATTAAAACTCACAAGTTGCTCTTACTAAAAAGATGAAGTTCTTGGATGGATTGAGAGAGTTTAGAGAGAGTTTAGAGTGATGAAAGTGATTAGAAAGTGATTTGAGTTAGTATTTATAGATAGAAATTATGGTTGGATATTAATAAAAGTAGTTGGGGAGATGAGTGGAAGTAAATTCAATAGTTTCAAATTTAACTTTTTAACTTATGTTATTTATCAATTTGCATCATAAATAATGATTAATATATTTTGGGTATTTAAACATATGAACCATAAAAGAAACCTTGTAAATAATTATTCAAAAAAACAAGTCTCGATAAATTGCTTGGTTTTGCATTAAAATGCGTATTCGTAATTGTTAATTGTTAGACAAGCATATAATGAACAAAAATAATATAAAATAAATATTTTGACTATGATCAAGTCTTGACATTACATGGATTGAAGAAAGAGGAGGATTACATAAAGAAGTAAATAAAAACTACGAAACATTACATTTATGCTAAGAAAACAAAACACTAAGAATATATCACTTTACATCTATTCTTGGTTTAGAATAACATATTTACATCGTAGACATGCAATTGGCACATCAAAGATCAACAACTTCTGTGTAATGTTGTCTTCAAAAGGCATAACACTAGAACCGCTAATGTACTTCGGTACAGACGGTCTTGTCTAGTGTAAAGTCGATTAGCAGTTCATCAATTTAAATGTTGATCGACACCAGTCAATTAGTAGCTCATCTAGTTGAGTGTTGATCGGTAGTGATTCAACACTTGACAAAATTCGGTAGTTGATAGAAAGTGCTGAATCTTTGAGTTTTCGGTAGCTTCATTTTATAGATCAACAATATGAGAGTGTGTTATGATGCATACATAACACCCTAGTCTCTTTTTAGTCTATTCACCATATCCTTTAAGCATATAAAGATCCAAACATTTTCTCACTAACCTGTGAATATTGTAGCATTTTCTTTAGGTTTAAAGTACATACATAACGAGCACACTATCACAATTTTAAAGAAATTAATTTTAGAATATATACTATTAACAAGAAGATAAGAATTTCTCTATAGATATTATTTAAAATCGAGTCAGGTCAAATATATAATAAATAAATATATATGTATATATATATATATATATAATTTTTATACTTTCAAATACAACATGATTTTACCTAATGACGAATATGCTATTGTGATTTGTTTTTTCTTATCTACGTTTTCGATAAAACTACTTAACCAATCTTCAACGATTTACATATATGTATCTTTTTTATGGTAACTTATATATTATTTTCGGTTTATTTTTTGAGTGCTTAATTAAGTTATATTGTTATCACTGAGTGTTATTATTTGTGTACAAGCATTCAAGCCTGCTTAAATACTTTAATTTATTTGACATATTCTTTTAACTCTAGTTAAATTCAAACATGTTACTGCAACGTACTTATTTTTGTCTAGGTGTGTTTTTTTAATAATCTTTGTTTAACATCAACACCATAGAAAGCAGGAAGAGTTACCCTCTAGTACGGTAATAATTAAACAAAATTAAAACATCTATATACACTTTTGCCTTCTTAAAAGATATTTTATAATCATTCTGATAGAGATATAAATCAATTGATATTTCTCGTTTGCCATAAATGATAAAACCCTATTGAAATACGAAGAATCAATTTCATTTTTCAGCGAAACCCTAAATCCACCGCCACAAGCGACCCACCGTACATCATCCTCTTCAATTCGCTCTCTAGAGAAATGACAGGGCTAACCTGCAACGCCTGCAACAAAGAATTCGAAGACGAAAGCAATCAGAAGCTTCACTACAAGTCTGAATGGCACCGTTACAATCTCAAACGCAAGGTAACGATTCATTTCACTCTTACATCTTATTTGATTCCATATTATGTCTTCTATCCTGTCCTTTCGATTTGTATCCATCCTATTGATGGTCTACCTCTTACTACACTAGTTTATGCAAAGGTTGAAATGATCGGGAACCTCGTAAATTTGGTTGATTTTGTTGTACGTGATTTGTTATTATATGGTTTTATTCTTCAGCTATTATTCGTATTTCTAGTTGATGCGCAATCCTGAAAATGATTTGTTATTTGATGTTTGTTTAATACTATTTGAGATTTTGAGCTCGAGATTTTTTAATTTGCATAAATTAAACTGTGGCTTTTTTCTGTTAAGTTGTGTTCTGCTTTTCTATTGGTCAATCTTTCCATCATTACTGATTAAGGAGAATTTCCTGAAGGTTGTTAGTTATAGAATCAGTTTGTTGATTTATTGCTGTAATGGTGAAATCGCCTGTGTTTTAGTTGCTATATAGTTGTTTGTTTTAATTTTGTTTTTTGCGCACATAAGAAAGCAGAGTGGATTTATTTGTAAGTGGTTCTGCTTCTTATGTACATTTTAATGGTTTTATGCTTAATGGCGAAGAAATAAAACCAAAAACTACAAGATCCATGGCTGTATATTATACTGTACAAAGTTCCATGGAAACCAAATCTGTGTAAGACGTATTTAATTTTTTTTTCAGGTGGGTCTAGTAATGGACTGCATATTAGACTTTAGAGGTTGTACGCTTCGTGTTTCTATGATGAATTATTAGTTTATCACCATTCATATAAAATTATATTGTGGGTCAGAGGCTCTACACAAATCATTTTACAATTAGTCGGCTGTTAGTGATGACTGATGAGGTCATGACTTTAGTTAACCCTTGAACCAACTGTCTACTAGGAGCAAAAGAAGATCCAGAGAACTCTTGAGAAGATGGTTGATGAATCTTTCTTTTCTTTTTTTTAACCAATCTGGAACCTTTTCTTTTTTTGACCGATAACTTCTCTTTTGAATGATCCTGAGTTTTGATGCACTGGTGTATTTGATGAAACTTTCAAGTAGTTTAGTTATTTTCTATTAGATTTTAAAGATTAATTTGATGCAATCTGCATCCTCGCTGATAATACATAATGTATTGGAGTTAAATTTGGTATTCTTTGAACTAAACATAGAAGTAATTCAGATTGCAGGGGTTCCGGGAGTAACAGAAGCTCTTTTCTTAGCCAGACAGTCTACACTTGCTGAAGAGAAGAGTAAGCTGAATGGCCCACCTATGCTGTACACTTGTGGCCTATGTGGCAAAGGGTATAGAAGTGCCAAAGCTCACGCTCAACATTTAAAATCTCGAACTCACACAATGCGGGCTTCCCAGATTGGCCATGAAGATGAAAGTAGTGCAATAATAAAGCCACTTCCACCACGCACTGTGAAAAAGTCCCCTCAACCAAAGGAGGAATTCGATGATGAAAGTGATGGAAGTGATGAATGGGTGGAGGTTACTGAGAATGATGACGTGGTTGGTGACATGGCATCGTCGTCTACTCATATGGAAGTGAATGAATCCCTTGCTGCTGCTGATGATTCTGATGAGGATATGGATGAGGATGAGGATGAGCTGGATCCAACATCCTGCTTTATGTGTGATAAAGAGCATAAAACTATTGAAAGCTGTATGGTTCATATGCACAAGCATCATGGCTTTTTTATACCTGACATTGAGTATCTGAAAGACCCCACTGGCCTTCTCACATATCTTGGACTTAAGGTAAAATACATGATAGCTTTCATCCTGATACTTGGTTTTCTGTAAATTTACATTCAAGTGTTCTCATTAGAAGTGTCCAGTTGATGCTCCTCGTGATGGTAATATTGAGAGGTGGCAAAACAGACCGGTTGGCACAATTGAAATTGGTTTGGTTGAAAATGGGTTGGCTGGTCCACATGCACTTTTTAATTATTTTTTAGTTTATAAATATTTGATGAGTTACGCACTGACATTTGGTTACTAAATCTATGTCATTGTGTTAACAATCTAACCATGTTTTTAGTAAAGCAGTTTTTGGAGGTTTTATGCGTTTAGCATACTTCAGATGATTTTTGGTTCATCTGACCTCTTTCCTCTTTGTTTAAATATTCTAAGAGATAGAATATAACCCAAAGAAACACATTGTAATGGGTCGAATTCAAGCTCCGGTTATCATCTTTTGGATTGTACTTACTACCGCATGTCAATGATCTAGATAATCCAGTCTCCCTGATAAATCTAATCTAACTTGCTTGTGGTGGTGTCATCTTTCTACAGGTTAAACGTGATTTTATATGCTTGTATTGCAACAGTAACTGCCAACCATTTAATAGTTTGGAAGCGGTTAGGAAGCATATGGTGGCAAAAAGTCATTGCAAAGTACACTATGGTGACGATGATGAAGAAGAAGAAGCTGAACTAGAAGAGTTTTATGATTACAGCAGCAGGTTCATTCCTAGTGAATTTGTTTCCTTCTTTTTGAATCAACTCATTTAGTTTCCTCTTTATTTGTTCTTCCGCACACACCTTTGTTCCTAGTTTGAATGTATTACTTGGTATATATATCTATGTAAATTGCACAAAATAAATATGTTTGAAGGTTTTTTGATTAAGCTAATTCTTTTTCTTATATATTTAGTTATGTGGATGCAAATGGGAACCAGCTGGTTTCAGCAAATGGGACAAGTGAGGGCATAGAACTTGGAAGTGGTGGGTCTGAGCTCATCATAACTACTGTAACTAATGATACAATATCAACAAAGGCAATTGGTTCCAGGGAGTATTTGCGTTATTATCGTCAGAGACCGCGCCCATCACCTAATGGAGTTCCCATTACTGCTGTATTGGCTGCCAGGCAAGCATATAGTTATTTTTAACAAATTAATAAGCATTTGACCTGTTACTCAACCTGCCCGTTTTGGTTTTGTCACTTCTGTTAAAAATTAGTTATTATTTTTAAAAAAACATTCTAATGCTTCAAAATTGTACATTTATCAGGTATAGAAGCATGGGTTTGTCAACAGTGCAGTCGAAAGAGAACATGGTGAGGATGAAGGTGATGAAACAGATGAACCGATCAGGGGTAGATCATATGCGTTCTAAGATCGGCATGAAAAGCAATGTCATCCGGAACCTTCCAAAGAACGTTACACATTAGTTCTTCCATCTTTATCATCTGCAGACTGCAGGTACCATCTGCTATAATACTGTATACACATTGGTTGAATGTTTTTACTTTTGTTCTTGATGTAATCTGAAGTTATGGCGCACATGCTCTTGACATGGGCTGATGTTTTGCACTGTTTGTCATCCATTTACTTTTTTTATACCTTTATAATCATATCCTAGGTTTACTATTTTTTGTTCCATTGGATCTTATTAAGTGAATGAAGGTGTCTGTTCTTTTCGAGTTCTTGTGCACCATAATGAGTTTTGTAAAAGACAAGCCTTAGAGCAATGGTAAGGTTGCTGCGGGTTTGAGTTGTGGAAAGTCTCTTGCACCTGGTTTGCTCTTAACGATGAGTTTGGTCAAAAACCGCTTCACCATGTTTCTTTGCTAGCGTCTTTGATTAGGTACTAAAATGATTCTTAGATAATGACTAGAGGTTGCAATTTTGACTAAGGGGTTGTTTGGTAGCTTTTCCATAATTCTGTTTCGCCACCCAAGATTATTGTAATACACAGAAACCTTATCAAATAAGGTCAAAATCAGTGAAGATCATGTAATATAACAAGTTCATTAGTGGTCTAAAACCAAAATAAGGTAGTGTATTTATGTAGTTGCACCAACGTAAGCTTCAAACATTGAAAGATGCCCTTTCTTAGGCCTTGAAATTGGATAAACTCATTAGTAAACAATATATTCTATCATGATTATTGATCCAAATTCCTTTGAATTCATGAGAGCGGACTCTATCCATTAGGTGGTTAATGAAAGCGTAGTACAATTCAAAATGAGAGTGGTGAATCTGAAATCAGAGAGATTCAAAATACAGTTACTAAGAGAAATTATATAAAAGGTTCATGTGGTTTGATCAATTTGCATATTTGGTCTCTAGACTTTGAAAATTACGAATTTAGTTTAAATTTTTGTGTATTCACACATTTGGTCTTTAACATTAAATTTATTCAGTTTTTATATATTTTTTAAAGTTTGGACTAACTTTTAAATCTAACTCTAGGAGCTGAAAATACAATGCTCAATCTTTATAAAAATTTAAGGATTAAACTTACAATTACTATACAAAAGTTTCGACTGACTTTGCATCTCTGTGCGTGACATTAATGGTGATTTGAATATGGATGTCTATTTATCATGAGGGTTAACCTTATCTTTTTTAAGTAGTGCTAAACTTTATTAATTACAAATAATATATTTACAGGTAGTATTTACTTTTATTTGAAAACATAGTGAAAAGGCGAGTTGTTCGACATTCTACAATGACAACATAACGGCCCACATTCCACATCGAGACACATTATTGATAATGAGTCGGCGTGCAACGTAACTTTGCAAAAGATAGTTGTGACAAATGAAGACCAAGATCAACCCGACTTCTGCATATCATTTATACGTGAAACATAACATGATGGTGTTAGTGAAAAGACAATCGGATTGGTGTGATGGATGATTGGTTGTGACAGTGCGAAATACTTTGATAATTACATCAAGAGTTGTGTGTTCGCCTAAAGCACTTGCCAAACACTCCATATTTTGCATTATTGTGAAAAAATAGTAAAGATTGTCAAATATGCTATAGAGTAATAAGAGTGCCCCTCATTTCTTGTTGACAATAAGTAAAACAATGTTACTATAATACTATCACACCCCATTTGCTCCGTTACCCATTTTCTTGTTCTTGTTTCCAAATACTAGATCAAGATTATACAGCATAGGCACCATGGTGACCGTACACAAAAACACAAGCACTGGGCCGAAAATCCAAAGCATGAGCGGAAGCGCAGAGTAGAAAATCCGATTCCCCACTGCGTTAAGTGTGAAACCCTTCTCTAGAAGCTCAGAAACATACTCGCATGTCACCGTTGATTCTGGTGGGCAGTTGATCAAGAAGTTCACTTGGTTAATGACCTGATCGACAACGAGTGGCACATGAAGGACGCGAGGAATACGAGCAACAAGGTCACATATTTCATTGCAACCATAAATTCTCCATGAGCACCATAAAGGGTGTCGTTGATTGGTTTTTTAACGCTATATGTGCTGCTAATGACTGCGGCTAGACCCGAGCATAGAAGTATTGATGTTGTGGCCATCAAGGTTGCTCCCATAATCGTGTTTCTAAGCGTCTGAACGGCCAGTATGTTTTTCTTATCGTTGTCCTGCCGTTAATACACGATGAAGTAAGAAGTGTTATACAAAATTCAGATGTTGAAAATAAATTAATAAATTGGTTCAAAAATTGTATCCTAATTCAACTGAATATTTAAGAAAAATAAGATAAAATGGTCTATAAGTGCTGCTAAATTTGATGGATATGATAACAACCAATCTTAAACGGTTGCATAATTTTTTTGAACGCAGGATAAAAAAACAGTTACATGTATTAATGTCGAAGGGGTATAACTTTTATTTCTTAGGTAGTAATTTCAAGTTTCACTTGAGTCACTTGAACTAGATTTAGTTTGAAATATGATAAGAGTAGATTAGTACCGTTGGAAAATAAATATGTATATTAATATAATCAATAAATGGTTGAAATATAAGATTTACTGCATGATTTTAGTTTTTAACCATGACTTTTATTATGTTTGTTCTTAAATATTAAAATTTAAAAATACAATAAGATATAAATATTTTAAAAACTAAGTTGTATTATTTTAATCTTTTAGAAGTTTGTTCAAAATGGTACAATAAGAGACCCATAACAACTTAGAGGAAATAAAGATATGGTTGTCTTTTTCTTATCATAGAATTCCCACCGGAAACTGTTTCCCTCATGGGGAGAAGAAATTCCTTCTTACTAGATTTGCACTCAACAAATATATCAAAATAAAATATTTTATACACATACATACAAGAATGTAAAAAGAGCTTCATTTAAATAGGAAAACAAAAAAAGTTTTTTGACAATCAAAAAATTTCAAATATTTTCTTTGTTGTTTACATGAATAAATTAAGACGAGTCACTATTGTTAAATTTTATCAAGTTCTTTTTTAATGTTAATAACTTTTTAATAATTTATTATTATTTTTTAAAACGTATATCATAAATCAAATATATCATATCTTAATTTAAGTATATTTCTAATATATTATAGACAATTTGGGTGAGTTGGACTGGTTTGATATTACAATCATGTAACATGAGAAATTATATATATGTAATATGTATATTGCATGTATATAATATGAATATATATATATATATATATATATGTGTGTGTGTGTGTGTGTGTAACTTGATTAGTATCTTATGTATGTAGCATGGCATATTTCTAATTACTAATATGTAATATATGTAAGTAACCCAAAAGTTCATTCTTAACATAAAATTAGACAACCTATTATGGACATGTCATTCATTGCATGTGCTTATCCTTTTGTATCATAGATTGTGCAGTCACTAATTGTTTTATTGTGTATTAGAGAAAAAAACTGGACAAATACATGTTAACAAATATATAAACAATTCTTAATTAGTATATTGATTAGGCCATCATGAACTTTAGTTGGTTATAAAAGTAGGCAACTTTGAAAGAGAAAACGTAAATATATATGATCATCTTGCTTAATCGCATGTTGCATGTGCAATTACACACTGTATATATAAATGATCTGTATTTACTCGAATGGTAAAGATTGAGTTATTTTTTGTTTATTTTCATCTCACATGCATGAGTTTTCTATGAACCTCTTATGTATGTGTGTGGGTGTGTGCCTCTCTTCCTATAAGTTTATTAAATATATAAAAACCTAAATACATGATAATCCTTACATATATGGTATGAATTTAAATCTTTAAAAGTATAAAATTATTGGTTGTCTAGGAGTTTAAAAGATGCATAATCATGTGGCTATTATATTTTCAAGATTTATAGGAGATATTAACTATAATGAGTTTGCAGGAAATCGAAGAAAGCATGTGATTGATTTAGAAAGATAAAAAAGAGTAGTTGATTATTTAAAGAAAAAAACTATGAGAAGGTTAATTGAGTGAAGAAGATGAAAAACATGTAACCAAGTCAGTTGTTTTATCAGTTTATATCATATTTAAAAATCAACTATATATATTATAATCTGTTTAAATTTAAAAATATGAATATATTAAATGACAAGTTATATTAATTAATTTTTCCACAAACCAAGATCACTTTGGTCTTCAAAGAACACAAAACTTGTCAAAACACCTTCAAGGCTTCAACCGGTTTTCAGTTTCACCAGTTTTAATACAACATATGAAAATTAATTAGATGCCAAAAACACCACCTCGTTATATACTTTTATTAATAATTAGTACTCTATAAAAATTCAATGTTCAATCCAATTGTCACGTACTTAATTAATCATTTAGATATTAATAAATGAAAAGAATAATTGAGGAATAAAAAGAAGAATATATTTATTTTTATACAATTATGACTCCATGTTAACTTTGTAAGTACTTGAAATCATATCATATGGAAATTATGATGACTATAAACTCTCAACGTTTGTTATCGTTCCTAATCAAGTTTCTTTTGTTGTTTTAAACAAGTTTTCTTGCACACAACTATCAATAATCAACTTCTTTGCGCCTTAAATTTAGCAACTTAATTACCAACAAAATTATTGCACATGAAAACCATGCATAAAATAACACGAAACCAAAACCATCCATCAAACGGAACCCCTTAAACTTTTCTTTAAAAATTCAAACTCACAATATACAAGTTATCGTAAAATGTTCTAACACATGTCCCATATATGAAACCACTATGCAAATTCATTAAATAAACACTTATGACAAGATACATGTTCTTTGATACTTATTTTTATCAAAATGAAAGAATTTAGGTGCATACCTCCATAATGGTGGATACCCACAAGCGGCGCCATGGTTATTAGTGCCGATGATGGTAGACATGGGTTGAGTCCGGACCTTGTGCCATAACCAAAGGTGATAGCCGATGGTTATCATAAATGATAATGGCACTAATACTACATCGAGATAGCACTTCTTCCATTCCATTGTTTTATATACTCCCCAAAACCGACCTATCGGGCTATCGATATCCTCCTCTTCGATCTAATGCCGTAAGAGAAGTTATATTGTATGCATATATATAATAGGAGAGGGATTATGAACAAAGACGGTGTTGAACGCAAGGTTCAAAATCCCAAAAGGTAAGTTGTAAAGCAAGAAAAGAGACTCAATTTCATCACTATGTCTTATCATGCAACAAGAGTTTTAGACTTTATTTTATTGAGTCATCATGTATGCATTATCTTTACCTGTTATTTTTATATAATATCCAATAAAGTGGTAAATATAATATTTTATATAATTTATATATTTGATGAAGTTTTTGATAAATTAAATTTAAAGGTTGCAAGTTCTTGAGACTTAGAGTTGTACATCTACAAGTAAAATGATCATTCTAGGGTGTAAAGTAGTAAATTTGTTGGTATAATTATATATTTACCCCTAGAGTTGCTTGAGAAAAATGATAAAGAAACATCACATGTTTAGGGTGGTTAGCATTTCATGGGTCATTTTCTTTTCTTTTTAAGGAAAAACGATGGTGATATATACGCACATAAAATGTAGAAAGAATTAAGTATAAGACCTCAAATCCTGAAGATCTCACGGCTTATATTTCATAAGCATATGTAGTTTCTTAAACTAGATATTATTCAAAGATAGCAACAGTTTATAAAAAAGAGTTGAAGTACTCAAAATAAAACAAAACCAACATAAGTTCACGACAATAACTAAGACCATCACCAATGGCAAGGTTTAAAAAACACTAAAAAACACCAAAAAACATATTTCCTTCACATCATCTTTCTTATCTCTCTTCTATCTTTTCCCTTCCCCTCACATACTCAAAAGTCATTGTTTTTGGGGAAGAATTTCTTCATCTTCTCTTTCTTCCATATCATTTTCTCTTTCCTCCATATCATTTCCTCTTTCCTCCATATCATTTCCTCTTTCCTCCATATCATTTCCTCTTTCCTCCATATCATTTTCTCTTTCCTCTATATCATTTCCTCTTTCCTCCATATCATTTCCTCTTTCCTCCATATCATTTCTTCTTTCCTTCACATCACTTTCATGCTCCTAAAAACACCAAAAAAACATCTCTGTTGAAGATGTTATAAAAATTCTAGACTTCATCATCAAAGGAATGCCATTATTGATAAGTCAGGTAGCCATTAGTCTATACCAAGATGAGCTATATATTTTATATTATATACATGTTCAATTTAACATTTATGCTAAAAGTAAGATAAATTGAATGAGTTATTTTCTTTAAACATAGAAAAAACATAACATTAGGGAAAACATAACTATGAGAAAATCGCATAAATAGTCCTCATGGTTTAACCATATTGTAAATTTAGTCTCCAAAATTTTAAAAATTATAAATTAGTCCAAACATTTGTTAAATGGTTGTAAAATTAGCCACTGTTAGTGTTCATTAGTATTTAACGATGTGGTGAGTCAGCTTTTAATATACCAAACCATACGGATCATTTGTGCCACTTTCTCTAAAATTAAAAAGCAATCAAAAAGGTTTATAATATATAAAAGCTACAATCTTGTTGCCTCCTCTAGTGCGTATAAGCAACACATCTACTGAACAATCACGACAACCACGACGACCACCACCACCACCGTCATCAACACCGTCGGCAACGGTGCCACCAGCGGAGAGGATGGTGTGTAAACAACATTGAACTCACCATTATCTCGTTTCATGATCTAGTATGTGGGGGAAAGAAGGTGAATTTAGCACTAAGATTAAAAACAACACAACCCATCACCACCATACACGATGAACTACAACATTCCGGCAAGACCCTAGTCAAAATGCATGTAATTTATATGATTGTAATCGATTTAAGCATCAAGATGTAGGGGTTTTATTGATTTCTGGAATAATAATTAAATCTAGCTGGGGCTTCAAGAATGGTGAAATGGATATCTGTATTTTCAAGTATTCATTCAATCTGCAATCAATTTGTTTATATCTAAGGGGGTTTTGAAAATGGTGAAATGGGTGTGTGAGTTTTGGGAAAAAGATGATATTTTTTGCCAGAGATTGGTGATGGAGAGAGAGTCACAACGGAGATACAACGGAGAGATAGATGGGGTGAAGGAAGGTGGTGAGATTGAAGGTTCAATGATGTGAGTTATATAACTTCATTGCTTGTCATTCCTCGGACCATATCTGCTACTGAAAACTAGACTTGGTGGTGTGGTAACGTCATGGGTTATGGTTTTCCGATATTCAGTGGTTTAGAAAATCGAGAGTGGTGGCGGTGGTGAGGTTGTAGGTGTCTGGCTAAGGTTTTATGGTTTCATAATATTGAAAATTTAGTACTCACATCATTAAAAACTAATGAATACTAACGTTGGGACTAAATTTGCAACCACTAACAAAAGTTTGGACTAAATTTGCAATTATAAAAATTTAGGAACCAAACTTACAATATGATCAAACCATAAGGACCATTTATGCAATTTTTTCTAGTTTTATAGTATATTCATAAGCCTCACATTAAGCATAGCTCATAAGCTAGACCATTAACCATAACATGTCACATAAATTGAAAATTGTTCAAATAAAACATAATTGGGCACCATGCCCCCTCAACTATTTGTAACAAGTACAAGTAGGCTTATACCGATATAAGACTCCATCCCATACCGATATAAGACTCCATCCGCATCGGAAGCACCATTAACCTAGCATAAAGCTAGAAAGCTTACCTACCATTGCTTGCTAGAAACTTCCTTAGCAACACGTGCTAGTACCTTTATATACGAATTAGTAGCCATCACTTTCCTGGAATATGTTCTAGAATGCATTAATATATGAACTCATCACACCTTACAATTGATTTATAACAATGCTTCCGCGTACAACTACGGGTTATGACACCATTTAGGTGGTTGTAGACTAGGTAACTAAGAGTGCTTACTTTTGGCTAATTCGAGAAATTTTTGCATCGAAGAAACTTATATAGTTGTTTATCTATGAAATTGTAGCTTGGAACGAGGTGTCCGTATCTATAGTGTTGGATAAGGACACCCAAATTAATTTTAAGGTTTTGAAGAAATTTCACAAGGAAATAGGAACAAAGCTACATATCAGCACACCCTATCTTTCTTAGACGGATGGTCAATCTGAAAGGACCATCAGATCCTTTAGGAAATATTAAGAACTTGCATCATTGGCTTCATGGGGTAGTTAGAATAATCATTATCATTAGCAGAGTTCTTATATAATAATAGTGTTACGCTAGCAATAGAATCCCACCTTATGAGATGCTTTGTATAAGGAGATGCATAACTCTTATTCGTTGAGGTTAATTGGAAAACTACAACTATGAAGTTTGGAAGTTGTTAAAGCGACAACCGAGAAATGTGGTTAGATTAAAGCTTACATGAATTTGACATAAGCTTCGTAATATTCCTATGTGTATAAGAGGCGCTAGCCAATTGAATATGAGGTTGGTGATCTTGTCATGTTAGAAGTTTCCATATGAAAGAGTATTATCAAATTTTGCTACTGTGCAAACAAGTCCGAGATTAATTGGACCATTCAAAATACAGGCTCGTGTTGATGAGGTTGCTTACAGGTTAGAGTTGCTTGAGGAGCTTAGTGGTATATATCCTACCTTTCATGTATCTTATCTCATGAAATGTATTATATCGTCACATGCTTTAACGATTAGTTATTATAGCATCATGATACTGTTATCAATCATATGATTTTTAGTAGATCGTGGATATCATTAAAACGAATATGTTAAAAGGGTTTTAGTAAAAACAAATATCAAATATGGAACATTATATTATGATTACCGTACATTACTACCAAAATGAAATAAATACAATAAAATGACAAAAAACACGCTGTTAAATTGTAACTAACATAATAACATAAATTTTATTATTACTATTATTATTAACTTATAGAAATAAATATTATTAGTAATATTATAAATATTAATATTATTATATTTATTATTATTGTAATGATTTTTTGGAGCATATTAAATAATATGTCACTAATTAATATATTTGGTCATAAATACTAAAATGATTAATTACCCGAAATACCCTTAGAATATTTTACTAATTATAAGTATAAAAATATTTAGTAATTATATACTTATATTTATATAAGATATATAATTTTATTAGATAGTATCTAGTTAAAATATAAATTATTATTGTTGTTGTAGTTGTTATTATTGGTGTACATTTTTATAAAGAAAGTTAAATTATATGTCATTAACTAACTGTTAATTAGTTATAAATACTAAAATTATAAATAACCAAAGAATATTATTATTATTATTTAACATATTAAATTAATGTCATTATTTAATAAATTTAGTCATAAATACTAAACTTATTGGATACCATTCTAGAAAATATTATTATTGTTATTATAAATTTGAGAAAATATAATAGTTCTATACTTAAGTATTTAAAAACTTAATTTATGTAACACCCGGCTATTCTAGTATTTAAATACTAAACTTATTGGATACCATTCTAGAAAATATTATTATTGTTATTATAAATTTGAAAAAATATAATAGTTCTATACTTAAGTATTTAAAAACTTAATTTATGTAACACCCGGTTATTCTTTTAAAAGAAGAATAAGAAATGAAGAATAAAAGTTGGAAAATGCAATTTAACCCAAGTTGAGAGGTTAAAAATGTAAAAAGGGACAAAAGTACAAAAGTTAGTGTAAAGGTGGGCATGGCCGCCCACCCTCACTTCACATCACCTTTTTTATTCGGTTAGAGAGGGAGAGAGAGCAGAAAACACTCGGGTTGAAGAAGAAGAAAAAGAAGAGGTTGAATTCAAGGTAAGAATTCGAAGTTTTTAAGTGTTTATGATGGGTTTTGTCTCGGTTATGTGCTTATGTGTTTGTGTGTGTGTTCGTGTGTGTGTGTTTGGTGGGTTTCTAGGTGTTTGAACTCATTTCAAAGTTGCACCAGGTGAGTTTCTAGACCCCGATTTTACTTGTTTTAAACTCTTTGGGGCTGAAAATGTATTTAAACGATTTTACAATGTTTATGTATGTATGCCCATATGTATTATGCATGTTTGATGATGAGTCTTAGATGCTTATAGGTTGTTCATGTTTAGAATAGCATTGGTAAGCTTAGAACAAATAGGCTTGATGTTTGGGTTCGAAAATATCCTAGAAACATGTTGAGCAAGAGGTTCATGCGCCTAAATAAGGCTCATGCGCCTGGAAATGCCTTAGAAATGCTTAAGTGTAACTCATGCACCTGTACAGTACCCTCATGTGCCTAGATTATTAGTCGGATGACTAAGTGTAGGGCCATGCGCCCCAACAGTATCCATGCGATCGAATGACCCATGCGCCTAAGTGTTCATGCCCCCCAATAGTATCATTGCGCTTGAATAACCCATGCGCCTGAGTATCCATGCGTCTGAATAGCCTATGCGCCTGAATAGTTCATGCGCCTAAGTGTTAAAATGGTTAAGTGTTGGCTGATACGCCTGCATAGTGATGAAACACCCAAAGAGGGCTCATGCGCCCAAAGAGGGCTCATGCGCCCAAATAGTGTTGGTGCGCCTAAACACTTAGAATTTATTACGAAATTTTTAGGAGTCTGTGCTATTAAAGTTTTGACTGAGGTTGGACTAGGGCTTATTAATGCTTGTTTCATGCATGATTATGATTATTTTATGATTGTTCTATATTATTATTATTACTATTAGTGTATGTCTTTACGTGGTGTGTTTATTATCGTAACGTAAAGTATTACTAATAATAAAGCGAAAGAGCAATGAAGAAGAGAAGTGAAACCTAAATAAAATGTTAACAAGTCTTGCAAGCACATAGGAGGTGCACGACCATGTTGTCGTTAGCTCAATTGTGATGCGAGTTAGCTACCCTATTATGCACACGGGGCCAGTCAATTGAGATTGGCGGACCTTTGCAGCGTACCCTAGGTGACTGGACCAGCCTTGTATATAGTATTTAGAGCCCATTGAGGGAACAGAGGGCCCAACACCATTTCCCCCGCACATATAGTTTAGGGTATTGCTCATTGGTCCATATAGACAGTGCAAGATAAATATAAAATAGTACAGAATAACAAGGCATACAGTAAAGAGAAAAACATTATCTGATTGTATAGTTAATGCGTGCTCACGTATAAAGAGATGAAATTTCAAAAAAATAGTATTTTCATATATATACCTTACAAAAGTATTTTATTACTTTTAAAACTAGAACTCACTCAACAACGCTGACTTTTATACATTTTCAGTTGACAGGTAAATATTGATGTGGATGGCACGAGGGTGAAGCTACTCAGCAGGAAAAGACTGATATCCATTCATACTTGTTATTACTGTTGTTTTGTAATGCAATTAAACAATTCTTTTGTATTCGGTTAAACAATAGTGTATTGCTCAACAACAATGTTTTTAATGAAATGAAATGAATGGCTTTTGTTAAAATAATTCTGCTGCTTAAGCTTGTAAATTTATAATGTTTAACAAATTTAATGCTGTGAATGACCAACTATGAGGTATCCGAGAATGGGGCCTTACAATTTACATAGAATTTAGTTTAAAAAATATAGATTTGTATACTAATCTAAAGTATAATAAATAAGGCAGTATTTAATGTCCTACATTTAGTGTGGTGTTATTGTAAAACATAAAAGAAACTAAAAATCATGAGAAGAATTATTATCCATTAAATCTTAAATCCAAGTGTTAAGAAAATCTGATTACATAATGGTAAATAACTAAAACTTTAAATGAAAAAAAGTATATTTTAGTCTTAACCACATTTTCAAGTTCCATATTTTCTTAAAACGCTCAAAACTTTTATATACAATATTATTTTTTCTAAAAGAATTACACCATAAAAACAATCGTTTTTTATCTTTAAAACGTATATAATTTTGATAAATAAAAAAATTTATGTTATTTAAGCTCATTGTATAATATTTGACAGTTAATTGTGTAATATCAGGTCATTATGTAATATTGATCATTGTGGCTATTTTGTTATGCATTGTGTATTTTAAAAATGATAATTTTCAATAACACAATGTTAAAAATGTAATGTTTGTATGTTTTTTTAGTTTATTGTATGATCCTTATCAAGCAGATCATTATGTCTATTGTTAATCATTTAGTCTAGTGCTAGTCATTACGTTACCCATTGTGTCTAATATTGTCACATCCCGGCGGAAACGTGAAATACATAGGGAGTGACTTGATTGTTCAGAACTCATTATCATATACTAATTGATTGATAACACATAATCATACATATTTCATAACATAATATTAAGGTTAGGATTACATAAAATCATAATAGTCAAAATTTGAAATTACATAATCCTATTACATCATAAAGATTTAACAGCTACATCTTCAGAGACGATGGAAGTGAGCATCCACCGATACACTGAAGTCATACAGGTTTACAGTTAGGTTCACACAAACTTTTCCTACAACTTCACCCCAGCGATTAAAAACATCAAAGGAGAACGTTAGGTTGTTAGTCATGATGAATTCCTGAAAAAGCATACCAAAAATAGTCAACACAAAGTTGGTGAGCTTCACAGGTTTATTAAACAGATAATATTGATGCATTATATATACAACCAAACCTTACATAGCAATCAGATCATTCATATCTGTCATATCATATTCATAAATCAGATAACATAGCATTATAACACTCATTCTGTTAATGCAGGAGATATCCCCTAAGTAGCGCTACCAATGTTATCTAACGGTTCCACATCCGAATTAATGGTTGTAATATAAATTTCAGTAATAATGCATCAATTCATAAATTAGTATGTTTTTTTCCCAAAACTTTATAAAAACAAAATGGGCCATGAAACTCACCTTTACTCCAAATGGTAACCTATAAACAAAAGAATTTTATAGTTTACAAAACATAACTATTTTCTTCAAAATTTTCAGTACCTTAATTAATTTTGAAATTTTTATAACAAATAGGTTTAATAATCTGGAATATCACATTAATTTCTTGTTTCCAAGAAATTTACAGATTATTTTCTATAATTGTTATAAATTCATCATAAATTTCCAAAATAGTTTCTGTAGTCCATAAATTCCCAAAATTTTACAGAAGGTTCATCATAGGAATTAGAACTTCTTATAAATTTATCAAAGTCTAACACATAACAGATTTGTTTCTGTAATTTTTACAATAATCCCAATTCTTCACAAAAATAGCTATATAGCTCCAAAAATTATTAAATTTATAAATTCTGCAGGTTTAGATTTATCAATTTATTCATGATTTTCTCAGATTTTATTATGCTATTTAAGTATTTATTTTGATTTTTCTACTGCAGAACATGTAAAAATTCATATTTCAGATAATACTTTGAGTTAGGTCACGAGATTTTTCCAGTGGATTCTATAATTCTTAATGATCAGTATATAATTTGTCCATATATTTACTAGGATCGGTTTTTCTGATATAATTTTTCCTTTTAAATACTTAAATAATTTATATAAATTAATTTACTTATGGGAATAGCACCAAAATTTTACAGAATTATATTTCCCAATATTCTTAACATATTTTCAATGTTTGTTCCCACAATCATAGTCGTTAATATGCAGAACTGATTTTAACAAATTATAACTAGGTTTTTAACCTTTTTGATAATTTCTTGTTATAAATTTGATTCTTAAGTGTTGTTTTACTTATTTCAAATTTTTAAAAGCTTTCTTTTTGTTCTGAAAAATAGGTTTGATTGTGTGTATGTTTTTGTGAGAACTTTATTTTAACCAAAAAGGGTTAATCACATGTGCTTTTATTTAACACATGTCTAGTTGCCATAATCTTAATTAAGCAAGGTTTTAGGAGTTAGAACCTTGATTTTGACAGAAGGAAAGTGTGAGGAGATGATGAGGATGGTCTCTCCTTGCTTAGTTTTGGTATTCTTGACAATCTTTCGAGAGGTAGTGCTTTCGCAATGCTTGAATGTTGCTGCCTAGTAACCGAGAGTTAGGTAGGAAATGGTGATAACAAATGATTGTTATGGTGTTATCCGAGAGTGTGAGGTGGAGATGATGATGGTTTACGGTTATGGTGGTGATGTGCAAAAGTTTTGTGTGTTTCCATGATCCCTTCGGCCGAGCTTCTTTAAATAGTGGAGTTAGCCATCATTAGATCTAGTTTTAGGGTGTGATGTGGATGTTATAGGCTAGGTGAGTCGGTCCTTAGGGTGCTAGGTGGCGGTTTGTAGCTTAGCTTAGTGGTAAGGTGAGTGTAGGTGTCAAGCAAAGAGGGTGTTGAGTCATAGGTTGTTAATGAGTGTTTAAGATGTTAATTAGGTGTTTTAAGGGTGCTTAATGAGCCGGTTCTTAGTCTTAGATAATACTTTGGTTTGGGGTTTAAGTGTAGAAGATTTGTTTAGGTTTGTTTTGATGTTAAGTTCTCTTGATGTTACTTGTGTTTATGGTGTTTGGTTGGGTTGTGTTTTGGTTTGTTTTGATGTTGTTTGGTTGATGTATCTTGATCATATATGGTTTTATATCAAAGAATTATACTTTTGAATACATGCACACGTAAATTATACATGCATGCAACCATGCATACGTGCAACCCTCGAATTCACATAAACATATATAATATACATGTGTATATGTTTCTTAGCAAAGATGGTACATGCACACGTAAAAGGGTATGCATGCGACTATGATACGTATACATGTATAAATATAAGTGAATAATATACTTATGTAAACAAAATGAAAGCATGCATACGTTTATGCATGTATAAAAAAATATATATTAACTTAGGTGTGGCTCAAATTATTTGAATGAACTTAGTGTATAAAATTTCTTAATCTAGGGTTGTCACAAATATAGACCATCGTGTTTTCTAAAATGGTGATTTTCAAATAAAACAATGTTGAAAATTTGATTTTTTTTATATTTTTCAAGTTTATTATGTAATCTTGATAAGATCATTGTATAATACTCGTCAAGCAACTCATTATCCCTATTACTAATTATCGAGTTTAGTGTTAGTTATTATGTTACCCGTTGTGTCTAATACTGACTATTGTGTTATGCAATGCGTTTTTAAAATGATGATTTTCAAATAACATAATATTTAAAATGTAAGTTTTTTTACATTTTTTTCAATTTATGGTGTAATCCTGATTAGGTTATTATACAATCCTTGACAAGCATTTTATTATGTCAATTGCTAATCATCGAGTCTAGTGTTGGTCATTGTGTTATTAATTTTGTCTAATATTGACCATTGTGTTATGTATTGTGTTTTTTTAAAATGATGATTTTTTAATAACATAATAATAAGAAATGTAAACTTTTTATGTTTTAAGTTCATTATGTAATATATTGTGTCTAATATTGACTATTATCAATTTTTATGTTTAATTGTGTTATCTATTGTGTTTAATATTGACTATTCTGTTATACGTTGTGTTTTTTAAGATGATAATTTTCAAAAATAAAACATATTCCTAAGAACGTAATTTTTTATGTTTTTTCATTTTATTATGTAATAGTTATCATATCAATGTGTAATTTTTGTCAAGCAATTCATTGTGTCGATTGTTAATAATCAAGTATAATGCTGGTCATTGTGTTACTATTTGTTTATGTTGATCATTATGTTATGCATTGTGTTTTTTAAATAATGATTTTTGAATAACACAATAATTAGAAATGTTAAAATTTTATGTTTCTAGTTTATTATATATTCCTAATCAAATCGAGTCTAGTGTTTGTTATTGTGTTAAAACTTTTGTCTAATTTTGACTATCATCTTATGAATTGAGTTTTTCAAAATAATAATTTTCAAATTACACAATGCTAAAATTATAAGTTTTTTTTACGTTTTTTTAGTTCATTATGTAGTTTTGATCATGTCATTATGTAATGCTCGTCAAGCAGCTCATTCTATCGATTGTTACTCATCAAGTCTAGTGGTATTTTATTTTTTTATATCAACACTATACTCATTTTAAAAATTAAAAATACTTGTCTTTATGATGTAATTTTTTTTAAAATAATGTCTTACATAAAATGAGAATGTTTAGAAAAGAGGAAACTTTGGAAGGGGGAACATTACCAATTTTGCCTCGAAACTAATTTTTACACTTTTTAGTTTTAGAAAAAAACATATTTAAAATTTTCTCTTAAATTTAATAATGTCATATTATTAAATAATATATTAATATTATGTATAAATAAATTATTTAGTAAAAGAATTTTATTTAATGGAGATAAAATTGAAACTATTACCTAGAGCACGTGTAGCATATGTTTAAAAAAATTATAAATGTATTAAATTTTAAGTAGAATAACTTTTGTGTCCCTCACTCATCCTTATATATAGTATAGATTTTTATTAGTAGTATTATAACTTACTATGATTATATTTATTATTATTGTATTATTGTACGTTTAAAACATATTAAATGAAATGTTACTAATTAAATTATTTAGTCATAAATATTAAAATTATTAATTACCCCAAATACCCCTAGAGCATATTATTACTATAAATATCAAAATATTATTAATTATATACTTAATTTTTAAATAGGATATTTAATTTTATTAAATATTTTATTTAAAAAATATAAAAAAGTAAAAATCATTATTACTATTACTATTACTATTATTATTACTACTATTATTATTATTATTATTATTATTATGAATTTGAAAATATTTAATAGCTATATACTTAAGTATTTAAATAAAGGGGTAACTTTGTAAAATAGTAACCAACTTTAAAAAATGTTCCAATTAAATAAGTCAAGTTTTAAAAGTGTTCCAATTAATCACTCATTTTTATATTTTATACAAATTAAAAGTCATAACATATTTTTTAGCATGTTATACTTTTGGATTTAGTTAGAAAATATTTTTCTATCTTTTGATGCTGATATAGAACGTTGAAGTAAATTTTAGGCACTTTTTTTATTTTTTCATAATTAACATATATATATTTTTTTAATATAATTTTATATATTAAAATTTTTAACTCCAATGTCTTTTCCATCATTACTTTCTTGTCATAATAAACTTTGGTAACGACTCGATTTGATCGTTTGGAGGTCTAATTTGAGAAAAATATGCATGAGCAACTAAATTAGAACACTTTTAAAACTTGGTTACTATTCAGTGACATTTTCCCTTAAATAAAATACTACTTAATTTACATAGTATTTAGTTATAAAAATATAAATTTAAATGTTAATTTAAAGTATTATAAAAATAGTATTTAGTGTAGTAAATTTAATAATTTCATAGTATTAAATAATGTATTAACATTATGTATTAAATAATACATTAAGTAAAGGAAGTTTATTAAATAGGAGTAAAACTGAAACTATTGTATATATCATTTATACTTATGTTTTAAAAAATATTAAATATTTTAAATTTAAATAAAATGATTTTTGTGTTCTGTACTCATCCTATATATAGTGTAGATGTGTACAAATTCAAGATTATAGTTTTCAATAAAGACATGACTTACTATAAAAAATTTACAGATGTAGAAAAACTAAGTAATAATTTATATATGAAATATTATACCTTTACATTTTTAAAAGTAACTTTTTCCTACATATAAAGTTATATTGCCTAAAGATTGTAATATATATGTGTGTGTTTATATAAATGCATATTTTAACATATCTCATAAAAACAATATATAATATGACCAATTTGCGATTAGCTTTATTAAATTTTATTCGCTCTCATTTTGACCTCATCTTTCTACGGTATTTTTTTGCCATTTATGACTATTTTTATAATATCTTTTACTACTTTCAAATTGGCGTGATTTTTTATCACACCCCCGCTTATAGCGGAAACACGATGATGTAACGGACGGGATCGTCATAACACATTATTAATTAATATAGATGCATTAAATGATGAAAAGTCAACGTGTCATGATGTCACGGGACATAAAAGTCGACTAATTCGAGATTGTTGTGATTATGCATGATGGATGATTGTTTGATGAATGTTTGATGATTATTAGGTTGTATGAATATTAGAATACATTGATTTTACAAGAAAGTTGGGATTTTGATGCATTGTTCATAGGTTACTAAGAATAGTAACTTTATTTGGCTTGTAGTAGTGATCTAGTGATGGATTGATGTTATGGATGAGTTCATGATGATAATTAGATGCTAGATTGTTGTTATGAATGCTAGAAATCTTTAATTTGATTATGTTGATCATAGCTTGCCAAAAGTAGAAACTTTTGTTTATGAAGATTGTTAAATTGGGATGTTTAAGTGTTGTTGATCATGTCTAGATGTTAGTATGAGCTTGAATTGGTATATTAGTGAAGAATTCATGTATGCTTTGGATGTTTGATAGATTTTGGGATATTCTTTCCCAAAAGGGAAACTTTATTTGTGTAAACGTTGAAGTATGATGTTATGATCATGTTTGGGATGATAGGAACTTGCTATTATGTTCAAGGATGGATTCTAGTGTGATAGAACGTGTTAAATTAGTTGTATGGCATGTTTGGATAATCATGGTGATATTTGGAATTGGTAATCATGTATGGTTTGGATGTTGTGTAGTAGTAGGACATCATGCTTGGGTCTGGTAATTGTTTGTTGTGATGTTGTGAATGCAATGCATATGCTTAAAGAATTTGGTTATGATCATTATACACGCGTGCGGATCTGAGGGCCCTACTTAGTAGGATTGGCAGGTTTAGGATGTGAAGTCGTGAGTGGCTTCACATGGCATGTGATGAATGGTTGAACCTTGTATGACATGTTAGTTGTATTGTAGCTAGTGGTTGTTAATGTTCTAGATTCGCATGACTTGTATAGTACTTGATTGTATGATGATCTAAGTGATACACCTGGTTGATATAGCATATGTATGATACTATTTGAATGTTAATCCTGTATGTTGTACGTGTTCATTGGCTTTATTTGAATTATAACCCATAATGTCACCAACGGGTCAAACGGGTCAACTAGTCAAACGTGTCTATTTGTCTGGAAGCTTGAGTCTTTGATTTTGGTATGATTAGGGTTTCACATGTCTTTTATTTACACGTACTTATGTACTCACATGATCTAGGTAACCTGTGAAGGTTGGCTATCCTCTCGTTTCTCAAAATAAACCCTAAGTACCTTTGCATACATCAGGTGAGTTCATGCCCCACTCTTTACTTATCTCTTTTGGGGGAGATAGCATACTGGTATTTATACGAACGCTTTTATTATTTAAGTTGTGTATAATATTAATATAGTGTTGTTTACCATGAGAAAAGTCCTCACACTTTTGAATTGTTAATATTTAATAGCGGGGAAACTTGGGTAGTACTACTGGGTCTGACGAGCCCCACCTGTGTGACTCGAGGTCAACCGGGTGCATGAAATGTTAACTATTAAACTAAAAGGGGCCAATGTGTAACATTTCAAACTTTCAACCCAAACCCCCGCCCATTCCCGTAATTCCGGCCGCGGCTCCGGCCAAAGTCCGGCGAGTCTAAAACATCAAAAAAACGGTTAGTTTCGTAGCCGAACTTTATCCGAATCGTTTCGCATACGTGCTTCGAACTTGAATGCACTTAATAATCGAGTTATACATCGGTTACCAAGTCAATTCGATCATAAACCGAAACTCTTTTAACTCATGACCGTTTGTCATTAAAACACAATAATAATCGAATTAACTGAGTACAAACAATCATCTGTCTATCTCCAATCGATTACACCTTTCAATTTCACCTGAATCAAACACAAACAACGAATTTAAGCATCATCCTCATCGCGACCTGCACACTAGTCGAACACCACCCTATTGTGTTCAAAGATCAAAATGACAGAGGGCTTTGAGTCCAGACCATCACACGATGCTATCTGCACCTTTGATTTGAATATCATTGAAGATTACTTGAATTTTTGCACTCACGGTCGCGACTTGTTCTTCGGTTGATACTTCGTCTGTTCATCACAAATACATCTTCGAATCGGGTAATTAAATACATGTACATGCTCGATTTTACATGGGGAACAAAAGCCCCATGATCTTTACCATTAACAACATCGATTTAACGCTTAATTTGATTCAAATTCGAGCTAGGGTTCTAGGGATTGGGGATTTTGTTTATATGGGTTTTAATGTTTTAAAACCAAGATCTACCGCGGCTGAGAGCCTTGGTTCACTGGTTAAGTCTTGTTTCCCACATACATGAGGTCCCGGGTTCGAACCCGGGCACCCTCATGTAATCTTTTTAAAGCCTTTTTGGCCTTAAATAATTATAGGAAATTTATAATAATTATAAAAATGAATTTTATAAACCCTAAATATTTTAAAAGTCATCTGAATATTTTTAAAAATTTATTCTTGTAAAAAAAAACTTTGTAATATTTTAATATAAAATTATTTGCAAATGTAATAATAAGTATTTTTATAATAAGTTAGATTGTTATATAATGCTTAAAGACATTAAATTAATATTAGACCATATGTTTTTGGATTTATCATGATATTTATAGAATTTAAATATAATTTTATAAATAAAATCACAAGTTATTTACAAAGGATCAATTTCCTTAAAAATAAATTTATAAATTTTCATAAATGGTATTTTTATAAATTTATTTAACTTTATAAAAATCCCCAATATACTAATATCCTAGTTCATGTTAACTCGTTAATCTTATTATTAACCAAATCTTGTAATAATTATATATTTAGGTGCCTTGTGACGTTTTATCTTGGAACGGCATATTTTTATTCTTATTAATCTCATTATATACTTATTTGACAAGTGAGTTTTCTTGCCCCTTTTTCATATTTTTTCACTAACTGGGGTGAAACATGATAGCGTATACATGATACACTTATACACATTTGAGACTTGTAAATCACGTGCAATTTAACTTATTATTTTGTCATGGTTATTTGTTTATTGTAAGTGTTTATAAGAGATACATAGTTGTTTACAATCATTAACTATTGCTAGCCTGGCGACGTCTTAGATCTTTGGGCCTGACAAGCCTATTTGGTGCTAAAGTCGATGTATTGCCGACTCCTAGGAGCCGTATGCTTGTGCATTAGGGAACCAAATACACTTAGCCAATCTTTTATACTTGTAATCAAGTCGAGGTTTGGTTGTAACGATATGTGTTCTATAACCTTACTAGCTTATAACCTATGACATGAATTGCTACTTGTAACTTTTTTTTCATTATGTATGAAAACCTTGGAAACTCACCAACTATTTTTAGTTGACTCTTATTTTTATCATGTTTCAGGTCAACCTCAAGTTTAAAGTGATCCTTTTGAAGCATGCTATAATCTAGGACTTGGACCTAGATAATGAAATAAAAAGTTACATTCTGTTATGTTATGTTGAACTTATTTCTTGTATAAGACTTATGATTGTAATATCCATTTCAAGACTTATGATAATAATATTTACAATTTAATATAGCGTTATGTGGCTGTGAACAATCTTAACCCTCACATCTCGACGTTTCCGCCGTCAAGGTTGGGGTGTGACAGATTGGTATCAGAGCCCATAACTATAGGGATTTAGGTTATTAGTAATGGTGACCTAGACTATAGCTTATGCATGAACCTCATAGGATAATATTTATATTCTTGGAAATATATATATTGTTACATGCTACATAATGCTATACTTTATGTGCAACTTGATGCCTTAGCATAGGTTGCCTTGTAATTGTCTAAACTTTTTACTTGTCTCCCTAAACTTAACTTTGACTCATTGACTCTCCCCGACAAATGAAACTTCTTAATCTTATCTTGTCAACACGTGGAATCGTATACTTATACTTAAGAATTGAATCTTTAGACTTATGTCTAATCTATGTAAATCTCATCATGGTTTTGATTTCATGAACCTAAGAAATTTGTGTGACACATGGACACCTGTATTCTAGATTTCCTGGCAAAAGGCCCTCGGGCTAAGGCAAGCATATCGCATAAATCCTACGGGACTAGTTATGCTTACCTGGGGATTTCTGGGATGAGTGATAACCATGGTCAACATACACAAATTTCTAAGGCGAATGGGTCAACTTACCTTGACGTGTCAACGTTTCCAAATGGTAATGCGTTACCAAATGGAACCATTCCATGTGCCTTACAACTTTTTGCCTTATCCTTGTTGAACATTAATCCTTGTTATTTCAATTCTCATATCTAACTCATTTGTATATTCCAGCATGTCTCGTCATCATGGAAAGCGTGGAAGTTCCGATCGTAAGTTAGCCGCCATGATTGCTCGACAAATGGCTGCTGTCATTCCGACCATGGTTGCTGAACTTAATAGCACCTTAATGACCATCGCTAGCAACAATGGAAATGGTCATGGAGAGAATAGCAACAATCAAAACGGGAACAATCAACACGGAATAATCAAACTTGCACCTTCAAACACTTCAGCTCTTGCAAGCCCACTAGTTTTAGTGGCAAGGAAGGAGCCACTGGCCTTCTTGAGTGGTTCGAAAGCATGGAGAATACCTTTATCAATTGTGAGTGTCCCGATGCACTCAAGGTTCGTTATGCCACTAGTATGTTCCAACAAAGGGCTCTTACCTGGTGGAATAGCGAGAAGAGGAATCGTGGACCCGATGCCATTCTAGCACTTACATGGGAAGAGTTCAAGAACATCGCCATCGCGAAGTTCTGCCCAAGAAGTGAATTGCAAAAGTTGGAAGAAGAGTTTTGGAATTTGAAACAAAATGATGGTGATCATTTGGCCTACTCAACTAGGCATCATGAGTTGAGTATACTGCTGCCCCATATGGTCGACACTGTTCCCCGTAACATCGAGAAGTTCATTAAGGGTGTACCACCCCAAATTCAAGATGCTGTGGTGGGTAGCCGACCCACAACCTTGGAAGAAGCCATTACAATCACCGCTCAACTCACCGAGAAGCATATAAGAGCGGGCACCATGTCTGTGAAGGGTGCAAAGAAGGTGGAGAAGACGGCTATCGAGGCGGTTAAGGAGACCAAAGCTGAACCGTCTAACAGCCACAACAACAACAAGAAGCGCAAGTTCACACCGGCGCGTAACTATGCCGTGGCTGCACCCAAACAACCCCAAAGACAACTTGTACCTGCGGCTACATCTGTGGCACAAGTGTCTGGGGCTAGGGCTTATGCTGGTCCTCAACCGATGTGCAGCACGTGTAGGTATCATCATCCGGGGAATCAACCATGCCGCATTTGCACCTTATGCGGTAAATATGGTCATTTGGTGGCGACTTGCCACCGTGCACCTAACAATGCCACTGTGGTCACAAACCGTGTTTGCTACAACTGTGGGAAACCTGGCCATTTTCGCCCACAATGCCCTCGTCTTGTGGGTAATGTTCCACAAGCCCGAGGACGTGCTTTCAACATCAACGCTAACCAAGCACAAGCAAACAACGATGTGGTGAATGGTACGTTAACTCACCCTTAATTTTGTGATCAATTCATTTCATATTTTACCTGTATTGTTAAATACCTTAAAAATTGAACAGGTATGTTCCTTATTAACAAAACTTATGCCTATGTCCTATTTGATTCTGGAGCCGATAAAATTTTTGTTTCATTAGAGTTTGAACCCATACTTGCTAAGCTACATACGAAACTAGAAAGACCTCTTACTGTTGAAGTTGCCGATGGAGAACCGATTACTATTGACGTTATCGTTCGTGATTGCATCTTAAGTCTTGACACGCATGATTTTCTTATCGATCTTATCCCTATGAAACTTGGAAGCTTTGACGTCATCATTGGTATGGATTGGTTAGCCAAACACCATGCTGAGATCATTTGTTTCGAGAAGTGCATTCGTATACCGTTACCCTCTGGAGATACGTTGAAGGTGTTCGGTGAAAAATCTTCTAAGGGCTTAAACTCATGTCTTGCACTCAAGCCCGAAAGTGCTTAAACAAGAAGTATATGGCCTTCTTGGCTTATGTGGTTAACACGAAAGTCAAAGGGAAAGAACTTAAGGATGTCCCTATCGTACGAGACTTTCCTGAAGTATTTCCCGATGACCTTAGTGGTTTACCTCCCATGCGTGAAGTCGAGTTTAAAATTGACTTGATACCGGGAGCAAACCCCGTGGCCAAGTCACCGTATCGGCTTGCACCATCGGAAATGCAAGAACTCTCTTGTCAACTGCAAGAGCTGTCCGAGAAGGGCTTCATCCGTCCTAGTTCTTCGCCTTGGGGTGCACCTGTTCTTTTCGTGAAGAAGAAAGATGGATCGTTTCGTATGTGCATCGATTATCGCGAGCTTAACAAACTTACCATCAAGAATCGTTATCCTCTTCCTCGCATCGATGACTTGTTTGATCAACTTCAAGGAGCTGCCATATTCTCGAAAATTGATCTACGTTCCGGATATCATCAATTACGAGTTCATGAGGATGACATCCCAAGACCGCTTTTCGTACTCGTTATGGACACTATGAGTTTATGGTGATGCCTTTTGGTTTAACCAATGCTCCTGCTGTCTTCATGGATCTCATGAACCGAGTATGCAAGCCTTATCTAGACAAGTTTGTGATCGTCTTTATTGATGACATACTTATCTATTCCAAGTCCAACACCGATCATGAGCTGCATTTGAGATTGGTTCTTGAGTTGTTAAAGAAAGAGCAATTGTACGCAAAGTTCTCGAAGTGTGATTTCTGGCTCGAAGAAGTTCAATTTCTAGGACACGTGGTGAATAGCCAAGGAATTCACGTTGATCCTGCAAAGGTGGAAGCTGTGAAGAATTGGTGTGTTCCTACAACTCCTACCGAAGTTCGTTCTTTTCTTGGTCTTGCTGGTTATTATCGGCGATTCATCGCCAATTTCTCGAGGATCGCGAAGCCGCTCACTACTTTGACACAAAAGAATAAACCATTCAAGTGGGGTTCCGAGCAAGAAGAAGCTTTTGAAGCGTTAAAGCATAAGTTGTGCAATGCTCCTATATTGACCCTACCCGATGGAAACGACGATTTCACCGTGTATTGTGATGCATCTAAGCAAGGCCTTGGTTTTGTTCTCATGCAACGAGGGAAGGTCATAGCTTATGCGTCGAGACAATTGAAGGTTCACGAGGTGAATTATACAACCCATGATCTCGAGCTTGGTGCTGTTGTATTTGCTTTGAAGATTTGGAGGCACTACCTGTATGGTACGCAATGTATAGTCTACACCGATCACAAAAGCCTTCAACACGTTTTCAATCAAAAAGATCTCAACATGAGACAACGTCGTTGGGTGGAGTTGATTAGTGACTATGATTGTGACATTCGTTACCATCCTGGTAAAGCAAACGTTGTAGCTGATGCACTGAGCCGGAAGATTCACAACAAGATGATTTTGTGACATCCGGTAAATTTCCGTTACCAAGCTCCGTTAGTTCCGTTAAGTCTTGTATACACGTGTCGTGAGCACACACTAGTTGTCGTTGAACGTTGGTGACCTAGTAATAATGAATAATGTTAATTTGTTGTGAATCTAAATGATTATGTGAATATTGGGTTATGTTTATGTGTTTACACATTTATAAAAGGTTAATTAAAGAATTTATCGCGTAACGCGGAAACGTGCCTATTTATTCGTATGTCTTGTGTTTTTATAAAGATAAGATATATAATGAATTTTATAAGTTTATATCTTTATATTATGAAGTTAAAAACACTTTACAAAGAGTTTAAAGTCTAGTTTTTACAAAATACCAAAACACAAGGGTTTAAAGGGTAAATATGTAAATTAAATATTAATAAAACAAAAATCCCAAACCCTAATGCAACCTTCGGCCGCGACATTCACCCTATCCCTCTCCATCTTCGAAAATCAGCCTTGAACAAGCAAATTCGTGTGGTTTTGATTCGATTACAAGTTATACAACACTTAGGAAGCATCGATTTCAAGCAATTACAAGTTTAAAGGTTAGATTTTTCATGTTTTGTGATGTTCTTCATTATGGCCGAACCCTAGATTCGAAATTGATCCTTGTTGGGTCGAATTGGATGTTGTTTGATGATGTTAACATGTTCGTTAGATTGTATACATGTTAGTTAACGTCGATTATGCAAGAATTCTATGTTTTTAGTGGATTGATCATGAACTTTGGTTATGAAACAAACCCTAATTCGAGATTGTTGTGATTATGCATGATGGATGATTGTTTGATGAATGTTTGATGATTATTAGGTTGTATGAATGTTACAATAAATTGATTTTACAAGAAAGTTGGGATTTTGATGCATTGTTCATAGGTTACTAAGAATAGTAACTTTATTTGGCTTGTAGTAGTGATCTAGTGATGGATTGATGTTATGGATGAGTTCATGATGATAATTAGATGCTAGATTGTTGTTATGAATGCTAGAAATCTTTAATTTGATTATGTTGATCATAGCTTTCCAAAAGTAGAAACTTTTGTTTATGAAGATTGTTAAATTGGGATGTTTAAGTGTTGTTGATCATGTCAAGATGTTAGTATGAGCTTGAATTGGTATATTAGTGAAGAATTCATGTATGCTTTGGATGTTTGATAGATTTTGGGATATTCTTTCCCAAAAGGGAAACTTTATTTGTGTAAACGTTGAAGTATGATGTTATGATCATGTTTGGGATGATAGGAACTTGCTATTATGTTCAAGGATGGATTCTAGTGTGATAGAACGTGTTAAATTAGTTGTATGGCATGTTTGGATAATCATGGGTGATATTTGGAATTGGTAATCATGTATGGTTTGGATGTTGTGTAGTAGTAGGACATCATGCTTGGGTCTGGTAATTGTTTGTTGTGATGTTGTGAATGCAATGCATATGCTTAAAGAATTTGGTTATGATCATTATACACGCGTGCGGATCTGAGGGCCCTACTTAGTAGGATTGTCAGGGTTTAGGATGTGAAGTCGTGAGTGGCTTCACATGGCATGTGATGAATGGTTGAACCTTGTATGACATGTTAGTTGTATTGTAGCTAGTGGTTGTTAATGTTCTAGATTCGCATGACTTGTATAGTACTTGATTGTATGATGATCTAAGTGATACACCTGGTTGATATAGCATATGTATGATACTATTTGAATGTTAATCCTGTATGTTGTACGTGTTCATTGGCTTTATTTGAATTATAACCCATAATGTCACCAACGGGTCAAACGGGTCAACTAGGTCAAACGTGTCTATTTGTCTGGAAGCTTGAGTCTTTGATTTTGGTATGATTAGGGTTTCACATGTCTTTTATTTACACGTACTTATGTACTCACATGATCTAGGTAACCTGTGAAGGTTGGCTATCCTCTCGTTTCTCAAAATAAACCCTAAGTACCTTTGCATACATCAGGTGAGTTCATGCCCCACTCTTTACTTAATCTCTTTTGGGGGAGATAGCATACTGGTATTTATACGAACGCTTTTATTATTTAAGTTGTGTATAATATTAATATAGTGTTGTTTACCATGAGAAAAGTCCTCACACTTTTGAATTGTTAATATTTAATAGCGGGGAAACTTGGGTAGTACTACTGGGTCTGACGAGCCCCACCTGTGTGACTCGAGGTCAACCGGGTGCAATTTGTCCTATTGAACATTGTCACGACATGGTAAGTCGTGACAGGAGGCAACAACTATCACAGTCAGCTTCAATTGCAAAATCACTATGTATTAATATTTACTGATAATAGACTAGCTATCTATTACCATACACTGCTTATATTTATCGCAACTGTTTACATGTTTATTGAACTCAAACTCTTGAACTCACCAACCTATGTGTTGACATTTTAGTATGCTTTTCTCAGGTCCTTAGCTTGCTTGCCATAGGAGCACTGCACGGTTCACTGCATTTTAAGACACTATGCTTCAAGACAAGTTGACATCTTAACAATTATAGTTTACTCTTTGGTTTGGCACTTGTTTTTGCCATAGTTATACTTTATTGACTTGGTTTGTTTTCAAAACGCTTCCGCATTGTTTAAAGTTTGTGTTTTGGTTGATTTTGTTAAATTATGGCATTTAGAGTCGTTCTGAGTAACTATTGGCTGTGATCCTGGTTTGTTCACACGCCTCGCGGTAAAACTCCGCAAGTGGATTTTGAGGGTGTGACAGATTTCATTCCAAGAAATTCGCGATCGACGTCAATGGTTTGACACCTTGGGTGAGTTCGATACTGAAATCCGATTAGATGTCAACGAGACCATCGTACTACTACAAAACCTGGGAATAGATAGTGACATCGAGTCTAGCATCCTGGAGGCTCAACAAATGGTACAACGAGAAGGAAGAATGAAGGATGAGTTGGAGCATAATCTTCTAACTCAATTGGAGACAAAACCCAATGGGTTGATGTACTTCGCCAATCGTATTTGGGTTCCAAATCGTGACAACATTCCTACCTTTATTATGAACGAAGCTCATCAAACTCGTTATTCTATTCATCCTGGTTCCGATAAGATGTACATGGACCTACGTGGTCAATATTGGTGGCTTGGAATGAAGAAAGACATAGCGACTTATGTAGCTAAGTGCCTCACATGTACAAAGGTTAAAGCCGAACATCAACGTCCAAGTGGATTACTTGAGCAACCCGAGATTCCTATGTGGAAATGGGAACACATATCCATGGACTTCATAACAAAGCTACCCCGAACCTCCCGAGGACATGATAGCATATGGGTGATTGTTGACCGATTGACCAAGTCGGCACATTTTATACCCATACGTGACACTTACAAGACATCAAAGTTAGCTCGTATATACGTTGATGAGATTGTAAGTCGTCATGGGGTACCTCTGCACATCATATCTGACCGAGATGCTCGTTTCACTTCACATTTTTGGTCGTCTATGCAAGAGCTTTTGGGTACACAATTGGATCTAAGCACGGCTTACCATCCTCAAACTGATGGTCAAACCGAGCGAACGATCCAAACTTTGGAGGATTTGCTACATCTCTGTGTTCTTGACTTTGGTGGCGATTGGGATACGCATCTACCGCTCGCGGAATTTTCGTATAACAATAGTTACCACTCGAGTATCAAGATGGCACCGTTTGAAGCACTTTATGGTCGTAAATGTCGTTCACCGATCTGTTGGACCGACATTGGTGAAAACTTCATCACTGGTCCTGAACTTATACAAGAGACGACCGATAAGGTTTCTATCATTCGCAAGAACCTTGAAGTGGTGAGAAGTCGTCAAAAGAGTTATGCTGACAAGCGACGTAAGCCATTAGAATTCCAAGATGGGGAGATGGTTCTTCTCAAGGTTTCACCGTGGAAAGGTGTGGTTCGCTTTGGAAAGAAGGGCAAACTGGCTCCAAGATTTGTAGGACCTTTCAAAATCCTGAAAAGGATTGGGAAAGTGGCTTATAAACTAGAGTTACCTTCCGAACTTAGTGGAATTCATCCTGTGTTCCACGTCTCAAATTTGAGAAGATGTTTGGCCGACGAAAGTCTGTATGTTCCGCTGGAAGACATTCAAATCGACGAGTCATTACATTTTGTCGAGAAACCTGTAGAGATCATGGATCGTATAATGAAGAAGACTAGAACCACAACAACCCCAATCGTCAAGGTTCGATGGGAAAATAAACGTGGCGCTGAATTTACTTGGGAATGCGAGGAGCACATGAAGAAGAGATACCCATTCTTATTTGTATAGTTTCATTTCTTTTAATTTCGGGACGAAATTCTTTTAAGTTGGGGAGACTGTAACATCTCGTATTTTTGTTAAAGTAAAGGTTAATCTTGTTAAAGTTCTTGTAAGGACTACTTGTGCCATTATGAAATTTATGGGATTCTTATGCTTGGTATGTCTTTTAAATCCTTAATTTGAAGCTAATAATGTTAAATTAAATAGAATATAATTATGATAATAATAATCATAATAGTATTAGTAATAATAATATTGCTTTTAATAAGGTTACTTTAATTTATGAGGATTATTAAACTTAACCATGTTTAAAACATAAACTTAAATTAAGCTTGGGGGTTGTATTTGTCAATTTGGAAACTTAATATAGAACTTTTAAGCATGAAATGTTAACTATTAAACTAAAAGGGGCCAATGTGTAACATTTCAAACTTTCTACCCAAACCCCCGCCCATTCCCGTAATTCCGGCCGCGACTCCGGCCACACTCCGGCCAAAGTCCGGCGAGTCTAAAACATCAAAAAAACGGCTAGTTTCGTAGCCGAACTTTATCCGAATCGTTTCGCATACGTGCTTCGAACTTGAATGCACTTAATAATCGAGTTATACATCGGTTACCAAGTCAATTCGATCATATAACCGAAACTCTTTTAACTCATGACCGTTTTGTCATTAAAACACAATAATAATCGAATTAACTGAGTACAAACAATCATCTGTCTATCTCCAATCGATTACACCTTTCAATTTCACCTGAATCAAACACAAACAACGAATTTAAGCATCATCCTCATCGCGACCTGCACACTAGTCGAACACCACCCTATTGTGTTCAAAGATCAAAATTGACAGAGGGCTTTGAGTCCAGACCATCACACGATGCTATCTGCACCTTTGATTTGAATATCATTGAAGATTACTTGAATTTTTGCACTCACGGTCGCGACTTGTTCTTCGGTTGATACTTCGTCTGTTCATCACAAATACATCTTCGAATCGGGTAATTAAATACATGTACATGCTCGATTTTACATGGGGAACAAAAGCCCCATGATCTTTACCATTAACAACATCGATTTAACGCTTAATTTGATTCAAATTCGAGCTAGGGTTCTAGGGATTTGGGGATTTTGTTTATATGGGTTTTAATGTTTTAAAACCAAGATCTACCGCGGCTGAGAGCCTTGGTTCACTGGTTAAGTCTTGTTTCCCACATACATGAGGTCCCGGGTTCGAACCCGGGCACCCTCATGTAATCTTTTTAAAGCCTTTTTGGCCTTAAATTAATTATAGGAAATTTATAATAATTATAAAAATGAATTTTATAAACCCTAAATATTTTAAAAGTCATCTGAATATTTTAAAAATTTATTCTTGTAAAAAAAAACTTTGTAATATTTTAATATAAAATTATTTGCAAATGTAATAATTAAGTATTTTTATAATAAGTTAGATTGTTATATAATGCTTAAAGACATTAAATTAATATTAGACCATATGTTTTTGGATTTATCATGATATTTATAGAATTTAAATATAATTTTATAAATAAAATCACAAGTTATTTACAAAGGATCAATTTCCTTAAAAATAAATTTATAAATTTTCATAAATGGTATTTTTATAATAATTTATTTAACTTTATAAAAATCCCCAATATACTAATATCCTAGTTCATGTTAACTCGTTAATCTTATTATTAACCAAAATCTTGTAATAATTATATATTTAGGTGCCTTGTGACGTTTTATCTTGGAACGGCATATTTTTATTCTTATTAATCTTCATTATATACTTATTTGACAAGTGAGTTTTCTTGCCCCTTTTTCATATTTTTTCACTAACTTGGGGTGAAACATGATAGCGTATACATGATACACTTATACACATTTGAGACTTGTAAATCACGTGCAATTTAACTTATTATTTTGTCATGGTTATTTGTTTATTGTAAGTGTTTATAAGAGATACATAGTTTGTTTACAATCATTAACTATTGCTAGCCTGGCGACGTCTTAGATCTTTGGGCCTGACAAGCCTATTTGGTGCTAAAGTCGATGTATTGCCGACTCCTAGGAGCCGTATGCTTGTGCATTAGGGAACCAAATACACTTAGCCAATCTTTTATACTTGTAATCAAGTCGAGGTTTGGTTGTAACGATATGTGTTCTATAACCTTACTAGCTTATAACCTATGACATGAATTGCTACTTGTAACTTTTTTTTCATATTATGTATGAAAACCTTGGAAACTCACCAACTATTTTTAGTTGACTCTTATTTTTATCATGTTTCAGGTCAACCTCAAGTTTAAAGTGATCCTTTTGAAGCATGCTATAATCTAGGACTTGGACCTAGATAATGAAATAAAAAGTTACATTCTGTTATGTTATGTTGAACTTATTCTTGTATAAGACTTATGATTGTAATATCCATTTCAAGACTTATGATAATAATATTTACAATTTAATATAGCGTTATGTGGCTGTGAACAATCTTAACCCTCACATCTCGACGTTTCCGCCGTCAAGGTTGGGGTGTGACAGATTGGTATCAGAGCCCATAACTATAGGGATTTAGGTTATTAGTAATGGTGACCTAGACTATAGCTTATGCATGAACCTCATAGGATAATATTTATATTCTTGGAAATATATATATTGTTACATGCTACATAATGCTATACTTTATGTGCAACTTGATGCCTTAGCATAGGTTGCCTTGTAATTGTCTAAACTTTGTTACTTGTCTCCCTAAACTTAACTTTGACTCATTGACTGTCCCCGACAAATGAAACTTCTTAATCTTATTCTCGTCAACACGTGGAATCGTATACTTATACTTAAGAATGAATCTTTAGACTTATGTCTAATCTATGTAATCTCATCATGGTTTTGATTTCATGAACCTAAGAAATTTGTGTGACACATGGACACCTGTATTCTAGATTTCCTGGCAAAAGGCCCTCGGGCTAAGGCAAGCATATCGCATAAATCCTACGGGACTAGTTATGCTTACCTGGGGATTTCTGGGATGAGTGATAAACCATGGTCAACATACACAAATTTCTAAGGCGAATGGGTCAACTTACCTTGACGTGTCAACGTTTCCAAATGGTAATGCGTTACCAAATGGAACCATTCCATGTGCCTTACAACTTTTTGCCTTATCCTTGTTGAACATTAATCCTTGTTATTTCAATTCTCATATCTAACTCATTTGTATATTCCAGCATGTCTCGTCATCATGGAAAGCGTGGAAGTTCCGATCGTAAGTTAGCCGCCATGATTGCTCGACAAATGGCTGCTGTCATTCCGACCATGGTTGCTGAACTTAATAGCACCTTAATGACCAACGCTAGCAACAATGGAAATGGTCATGGAGAGAATAGCAACAATCAAAACGGGAACAATCAACACGGGAATAATCAAACTTGCACCTTCAAACACTTCAGCTCTTGCAAGCCCACTAGTTTTAGTGGCAAGGAAGGAGCCACTGGCCTTCTTGAGTGGTTCGAAAGCATGGAGAATACCTTTATCAATTGTGAGTGTCCCGATGCACTCAAGGTTCGTTATGCCACTAGTATGTTCCAACAAAGGGCTCTTACCTGGTGGAATAGCGAGAAGAGGAATCGTGGACCCGATGCCATTCTAGCACGTACATGGGAAGAGTTCAAGAACATCGCCATCGCGAAGTTCTGCCCAAGAAGTGAATTGCAAAAGTTGGAAGAAGAGTTTTGGAATTTGAAACAAAATGATGGTGATCATTTGGCTACTCAACTAGGCATCATGAGTTGAGTATACTGCTGCCCCATATGGTCGACACTGTTCCCCGCAACATCAAGAAGTTCATTAAGGGTGTACCACCCCAAATTCAAGATGCTGTGGTGGGTAGCCGACCCACAACCTTGGAAGAAGCCATTACAATCACCGCTCAACTCACGAGAACCATATAAGAGCGGGCACCATGTCTGTGAAGGGTGCAAAGAAGGTGGAGAAGACGGCTACCGAGGCGGTTAAGGAGACCAAAGCTGAACCGTCTAACAGCCACAACACAACAAGAAGCGCAAGTTCACACCGGCGCGTAACTATGCCGTGGCTGCACCCAACAAGACCATCGTACTACTACAAAACCTGAGAATAGATAGTGACATCGAGTCTAGCATCCTGGAGGCTCAACAAATGGTACAACGAGAAGGAAGAATGAAGGATGAGTTGGAGCATAATCTTCTAACTCAATTGGAGACAAAACCCAATGGGTTGATGTACTTCGCCAATCGTATTTGGGTTCCAAATCGTGACAACATTCGTACCTTTATTATGAACGAAGCTCATCAAACTCGTTATTCTATTCATGCCTGAAAGGGAAACAACACAGGACATCTCATAAATCCAAATGTGTTAACTCTATCACTACTCCATTGCACTTATTTCACATGGATCTTTTTGGTCCCATGAGTATAATGAGCATTGGAAGGAAATCATACTGCCTTATGATAGTTGATGATTTTACAAGATTCACATGGGTATTCTTTTTAAGAACTAAAGATGAAACTGCTGAAACGTTAAAATCTTTTATTCTTAAAATAGAAAATCAAATTGATCACAAGGTTAAAATAATTAGATGTGATCAAGGGATTGAGTTTAAGAACTTTGTTCTTGAATCATTTTGTAACTCAAAAGGGATTGCCAGACAATATAGTGCTCCCAGAACTCCTCAACAAAACGGTGTTGCTGAGAGGAGGAATAGGACACTTATTGAGGCTGCTCGAATTATGTTAGCTGATTCAAAGCTACCTCTAACATTCTGGGCAGAGGCAGTCAGTACTGCATGCTATGTGCAGAACAGAGTTCTTGTAGTTAAGCCCCATGGAAAAACCCCTTATGAGCTATGGAACAAGAGGCCACCGTTCATTGGCTTTCTAAGGTCCTTTGGCAGCAGGTGTACCATACTTAACACAAAGGACAATTTAGCAAAATTTGCTGAAAAGTCAGATGATGCTATCTTTGTTGGATACTCTTCTAGTTCTAAAGCTTACAGAGTATACAACATTAAGAATCAAAAATTTGAGGAGTCATCGAATATAGTTGTTAATGAGCACACTCCTTGAGTTAGGGGGAATGGGCCTGATCACATCTTTGATTTAGAATTGTTTCCAAACTATTCTAAACCCTCTTGTGAGAATGTTTCAGTTGGAATAGGTGCTCAAAATGATGCTGATGCTGCTACTAATGATCAACTGTTTGAGCTTCCCAGGCCTAGACCAAATTCTCCAAGTGCTGAAATACAACAAGCTTCCACTATTCACAGATCCGACAGTTTAACTATATCAAGGAATAGTGAAGCTTCAACAAGTGAGTCACCTACTGAGCCTCAAAGCTCATCAGGTGATCCACCACAACACCAGGCAGAAGGAGGTAGTATTTTGAAGGAACAAGCAACTTTTAATACTACCTCACAGCCAACTATCGATGATGTTTCTCATTCATTCAATCAGTCCTCATTGAATGACTTTGAAACAACAGCTGGACAGAGTGTTCTAGTTCCTGAGCAGAATATGTCCAACTTGGATCTATCTCTGCAATTGGAAGTGATTCCTCGTCTTAGGATTCACAACACTCATCCAACTGAGAACATCATAGGGAATGTCTCTGAGGGTGTGAGAACAAGAGGACAGACTCATCAAGGGAATGTCTGCTTGTACTCATGCTTTCTATCTCAGATGGAACCCAAGAAGGTAGAAGATGCCTTAAAAGATAGTAGCTGGATTGAATCGATGTAAGAGGAGCTGCTTCAATTCAAGAGACAGAAGGTATGGAACCTATGTCCGCTACCATCCGGTCAAGTACCCATAGGCACCAAATGGGTTTTTCGAAACAAGAGAGATGATAGAGGCTTGATCATCAAGAATAAGGCAAGACTTGTGGTACAAGGATACACTCAAGTGGAAGCAATCGATTATACTGATGTCTTCGCACCAGTTGCAAGACTTGAGGCAGTTAGGATCTTCCTTGCTTATGCTGCATCCAAGGACTTCACAGTATACCAACTTGATGTCAAGTGTGCTTTTCTATACGGGGATATAGATAGGGAAGTGTACGTATGTCAACCTCCAGGATTTGAAGATACACAGCACCCCAACTATGTGTGCAAATTGGATAAAGCTCTATATGGGCTGCACCAAGTACCTAGGCTGTGGTATGAGACTCTGTCTCAGTTTCTTCTGAAGAATGGCTATACTAGAGGTACCATTGACAAGACTCTCTTCATTAGAAAGTCTGGAAAGGACATTTTTCTTGTACAAGTCTATGTCGATGACATCATATTTGGTTCCTCAAATGACCAAATGTGCAAGGACTTTGAGAGCATTATGAAGAAGAAGTTTAAGATAAGCTCGATGGTAAAAACGGACTTTTTCCTTGGAATTCAGGTAAAGCAACTGAAGGAAGGGTTCTTCATCAATCAATCTAAATATGTCTCTAACATCTTAGAAAGATTTGAGATGAAGGATTGCAAGCCTGCCAAGACACCCATACCCAGAAACCATAATCTTTGTCCTGACCTTAAGGGGGAGGATACTGATCAACATCAGTATAGGGCAATTATTGGTTCTCTGATGTATCTTACAGCAAGTAGACCTGATATCATGTTTTTGCTACTTGCATTTGTGCAAGATATCAGGCTGCTCCTAAGGTGTCTCACCTAGCTGCTGTTAAGAGAATCCTCAGATACCTCAAAGGAGCACCTAAACTAGGTCTCTGGTATCCCAGAAACAAGGATTTCAATCTTTATGGATACTCTGACAGTGACTACGGCGGCTGTAATATTGACAAGAAATCAACATCAAGAGGATGTCAATTTCTTGGTGGAAGGATCATCTCATGGCAATGCAAGAAACAATCCTGTGTCTCTACATCAACTGCTGAAGCTGAATACATTGCTGCTGCTAGCTGCTGTGCTCAACTGCTATGGATTAAAAATCAGATGTTAGACTATGGATTCAACTTTATGAGTACTCCTATCCATATTGACAACAACAGTGCTATCTCCATTACTGAAAATCCGGTGAAGCACTCCAAGACTAAGCATATTGACATCAGGTATCATTTCATTAGAGACATTCATGAGAAAAATCTAATCAGGTTAATCAAAGTTGATTCAAATGAATAATATGCTGATCTGTTTACCAAAGCTTTTTATGAACAAAGGTTTAAGTATCTCATAGAAGCTATTGGGATGATAAACATTGATTAATCTGATCTCTTTTGAAAAACCTTTTTAATATGTAAGTCTTGTGTCAATACAATTTAAGCCCTATTACAAGGAATTCTCTCTGAAATTTTCTAAGTGTAAATTCCTTCCGAAGAGAAATTAACCTTCGGAAGACATTATTATATCTTCCGAAGAAGAATTTCTCAAAGGATAACTTTCTTCTCGGAAGAATTTTTGGTCTCGGAAGAATTTTTGGTCTCGGAAGAAGAGATTGATTGCATATCATATCTACTTCTGAAACTTACAAATTCTCCATTCGGAAGCAACTCTAACCTTCGGAAGCATAGAACTGGCTTTGGAAGTAAGAATTGCCTTCGGAAGACAAGTTACCTTCGGAAATGTTTTACACTCGGAAGAGAGATCTCACTGTGTAACGTAAATTTTTTGGGCCCCACACTGTAAAAAGCAAAGATTTTGTTAATGATGTCGGATTATTTAACTGATTTTTAACCTTACCACCACTGTCATTTCATCCACTAAACCATCACATCACCTTATCCTAATCCCCATTACCGCCTCTCCACAATCTTTTAAATAATCTCGACTATTCACTTTCACTCTCTTACTTGCAAACTTTACAGCCCTAGAAATTCCTTCTACTCATCTTTACCCAGCTCAAATCATTCCCATTCACCTTTCCAAATGGCCTTCAACCCACAGCACAATCAAGTCGCACTTCTTGATTCATCAAGAGATGCCGACTTCTCAGATATCATCTCCTTCCTAACCCAATCTTCATACTACACCGCTCTAATTGTTAACCCCACAATTTACACAAACCATATGTCTGAATTTTGGGCAAATGGACAGATTGAAACCCTAAACGGGCTCCGTGTCATTCGATCGAGTATCTGTGGCCAGGAGTTGGTCATTACTGAACATCTCATCAGGGAGCATTTAGAGCTTCATGATGAGGGCGCTCCAACGGAATTTCCCAAAGAAGACTTGGACCATTCTTATCTCCAAATGGGATATGGAGGAGACGTTAGCAGGTCAACTGTCTACAAATTTAACTTCTCGTACGAATGGAAGTTCCTGCTACACGTGGTCCTTCACTGCTTGTCGAATAAATTCGGCGGATGGGATCAAATCCCATTTGAACTTGGGTGCCTTGTTCATGGGTTGGTAAAAGGCCTCCGCTTCAACTATTCAAGATTTGTGCTGACTAACCTCATGGGAAATCTTTAGAAAGACACCTTCTTCATGTATCCCAGGTTTCTCCAGCATATAATCAACTGTGAGCTAGACCAGAGCACGCTTGTCTGTGCAGCTGCTCTGACTGCTCCCCAGATGAGGCCGACCATCTTCAAGACTTTGAAGAGAGTGTACACCAACTTCACAGGAAGAGATACTGCACTTCCTCCAGGTATGACTGAGCCAACGACTCCTGGTGACATCCCTGTTAACCCCACAGGTGATGAACCCACACCAGCAACTACCCCCTCTATGCCAACACTACCCATCACCATCACTTATCAGAGACATCCCAAACGAACCCTTGTTCAATCTACTCTGTTTGAACAAGCTCCTCCTGTTCAATACAAAAAGGCTAGAGTGGAACAAAGGGCTCCCACTCAGCCTGAGGTCCAACCATCCTTCACAATTGACCTCAATATGGGTCCTGAGTCTTCTCAGTCTCAGACCCATTAGCCCACAACCCAAGCTGAAAGCCCTCAGGGAGAGTCTCTATACTCCCCTAGCAGCCAACAAGGGACAGCCCCACTAGAGGCTCAATGCCTGTAGACATTGGCCAAAGTCCCGGGTCAGTAGGTTTAACCATCCTATCTTTCACTGACCTTTTATTTAAAACTGATGAAGAGATAACATCTCTCCATGGCAATGAAGTTGATCTACAACATCCTCTCCAAGATCAACAGAGCTCGGAGAAATCTCTTATCTCTAGCCCCCATCAGCAACCAACTGAGGTGAGTCCTACTGATGTGGAGGGGACTCATGTAGATTCAGCTGCCACTACAGAAGGTGCCTCAATGGACCTTATGGACAGTGGTAACATTTTTCAGACTGAATCTACGGCAACCGAGCCCTTTGATGACTCTGAAAGAGACATCATTGAGCATGGGAAACCAGGGTGCCAAGAAACCACATCTGGTGGTGAGGCTGAACATACTAGGTATGTTACCTCATCTCCCCGTGATTCTTCCAAAGAAGATGAGGGAAGCATGCAACTCCTCATTCAAGATCTTCTTTCTAAAGTCTCAAATCTGGAATCTCAGGTTAGGACTTTAGAGGCAAGATCTACCACTCAGCAACTTGAGATTGACAATCTCAAGGCTCAACTAGTTAAGAAACAGACAGAGAGGTCTGTTAGGCATGTACCTATTCAGGTCTCCCTGACATCCTCCTCCAGCTCATCTAGCTCTCAAGATGATGCTACCAAAAAGGGGGAGAATGTTCAAAGACAAACACACAAGGAACCACAGAGCCGGGCGTCCACTTTAACATCTTCTTCTCCCATCATCTTTGCGCCTGAAACATCTCAGGTCACTCTTCAGATTGATCCAAGGATGCTCAATGATCTCTACAGACTCTTCACCAAGTTTCTGTTAAGATCCTTCTTTGAGCAGCCAAGTCATGATGCTGCAATGATCTACTTTGGAGCAGAAGAACTTCAAAGGCTGACTGCACCTTCTACCACTGTGGAAGAAGTTGGTCAACCTAAGGTACTCATAGAACCTAAGATTCAATTCGAAGGGGAAATGGGAACTAATGGCCCAACAACTGAAACAGTTGGGACAGAATATGCATCTCCTTTAACTTCCGAAGCTGAAGTTAAAGCCTCGGAAGAACAAGCTGAATCTTCCGAAGCTGAAATGGAAGTTGCTGAAGGACTATTTAAAATGTCCGAGGAACTGATCATCACATATGCTATCCTGGAAATGGCATCTGAAATGAGCAGCGAGGACTTTCCGATTGCACCTCCATCACAAACTCCATCTCTGACTCTTTCACAATCAGAAACCTCTCTCCAAGAGCCACCACAGTCAGGATCTTCAAAGGATAAAGGTAAAAGGAAGATGACTGCGGAAGAGATTCAGAAGAGGAGAAGAATGAAAAACTTAAGAAGAAAGGAAGACTTCAGACTGAGAAGTTGCTAGCTGCTAGCACAAAAGCAGTTGCTTCCAATCAGGAGGTTGTCATCAATAAAAAAAGAGAGCAGATCATTGACCAGCTCATTGAAATGGGAGCTGCCAATGAAGAAACACTCCAACTTCCAAAGACAGAACTCTACTTCCAAAGACAAAACTCTACTTCCAAAGACAAATGCATACTTCCGAAGTTCAAGACTTAGAAGAATAAAGTGAAGACCACTTCCGAAGTATGATGAAAAAGTCTCCAGGCCTTGGAAGAAGCAGCCTCTTCCGAAGTATAAAGTGGCTTCAGAAGTACTTACTCTTCCGAAGCCATTTAACCTTCGGAAGACACTGCTATAACCAGTGGACACAAGTATGGTCTCTGACACTTCGCTGTAGACTTCTAATACAGCATGGCTTCTTCCTAAAGAACCATGTTATTGACCATACTTTATTCCACGGTTTACCTTTTCATGATAGTACAGTTGTCATCTTTAGTTGGTGACAAAAGGTAAGTCAGGGACATGTCCTGACTACCAAATCTCAGATAAGACTTTATCTGAGATACTTTAATCTTTAGTCTTGTAGTATAAACTTTAGCTATAGGATCCCAGCTGGTATCAAAGTATATCCGGTTGTAGATAGTATTATATATAGGTTCTCCTTGTAATTCATACAACAGACAATCTGCTTGTAAGAGTCTTTGTATCTTGAGTTGAGAATCAATATATAAAAGTATCTTGAAAATTATCTTTCTGTGTTCTTAGTTACTTTTCATATTATGATCAACTCTTCTTGATTCTTACCCGAGTGTGATTCTAGGTGAGTTTGAGAGAAAATATTTGTGTTTAAGTGACAAACACCGATCCTGCACTCATTATCTATTATTTTCGGCCACGACAAGGGAAGGCGCAAGGGCCTTTGGGCCCTTGGTCCGTCACATCCATTCCTGTTTCATCTCGTTACTCGTGTCGTTCAATTTTTACGTTTTTAAATTCTTCACGCTAAGACTGTTTCAACGAGCTATTATATGCCCTAAAATCGGATAATTTATATTATTATTATTATTATTATTATTATTTTATTATTATTATTATTATTATATTATTATTATTATTACTTTGAACTAATTCAAGTTCATATACTATATTTTAGGCAACGTCTATGAATGTATGATTAGTTGGGTTTTCATGTAAATTTAGCGTTCTTGATTAGTCTACTGCACAGGACCTTGATTGATGGCAAGCCCAATGGTCATGTTGATGACTAAAACCCTAGGCCCGACACTACACCCTAGGCCCGACACTACGCCCTAGGCCCATATCTAAAATCTTTGATCAACATTAAAATGATCAATTAAGATCAAGACCAAATATGACAAAATCACAGTTAAATATCAAAGCCAAAGGTTAACACAATCAAAGCCAAAAGTCAATACAGTCAAAATCAAAGGTCAACACACTTATTTTAGTGACAGATGTTACATTTTTATAATGACTTCTATGATTTCTACAATGATTTTTACTGCTTTTTACAATGACTTTTACTACTTTTCCGGTTAACTTGACACTTGACAATGTATTAACTCTAAAGTACTTATAATTAACCAACTCTAGCAAATAACATAAATTGGATAAATTATTTAGCTTCATAAACAATTTTATCATCACAATCTAAACTCGGGTAATCCTTTTCATGAGGTTAGCAAAAAAACAACTTTTATACCTAATTTTAACCCACATTAGGCCACCGGTAACCATTTCATTTTCACGAGGTTAGCAAAAAAACAACTTTTATACCAAGTTTTAACCCACATTAGGCCACTAGCAACTATCCTGTTTTCTTCGCTTTCCCTGTCGCCACTCAATGGTCCTTAGTTCAATTAAAATTGATAAAACTTTATTATTAGATTATTAAAAAAGATAATTGAGTCGGTAAAAGTTGTTAAAAGAATAGTAAAAATCAGTATAAATTTTAGTATAAATCATTGTTGAAAATGCTATAAAAGATTAAGCAAATAAAAATACGAACAACCCGTAAAAATGAGTTGAAAAATAAGCATATTATGAAAATAAAAGTAAAATGGTTATATTATGAATTAGTTCTATAAAATTTGTTAAAATGGATATATATTACATTTTAATTATTTCAAAGATATATATATATATATATGTGTGTGTGTGTGTGTGTAATATGATAAGTTTATAGGAATATATATGAGACTTAAATTATATATATATATAGGGGAGGGTTCAAATGAGAACTAGTTTTTTTTGTGAGAATTCTAGAAACCAATATCAACCACTAGTTCTCAATGGTAAAATTGTAATTAACAAAAATATATTTAAAAAATTTATAAATCAAAAAATAACATAAAAACACAAAAATGTTCTCCAACTTTCCCTCTTTCATAAAATAAATATAAAAAATTTTATAAAAATAAAAAAAATTCCATTTTTTTAACGAAATTCGTTTTACACATGTGTAATATCGGATTTACACATGTGTAAATCCAGTACTACACATGTGTATAACTAGATTTACACATATGTAAACAACGGATGTACTATTTTTTTAGAAAAGTATATTAATATGGTAGGCGTTGGAAAGATAAAAAATACTGAATTTTATGGTGAATTTTTTTTGAAAAAATGATGTCGTGAAAAAAAGTTACAAACGTTTAAAAAAAAGGGAAATGACATGTGATAAAAAATAAATGGTTGAGATTGGTTCATAGAGTTCTCACAAAAAGGTGGTTCTCATTTAAACCCTCCCCTATATATATATATATATATATATATGATATTTGACTAGTTTTACTGGGATGAATATGAGATTGATCCTTAAATCTATATGAGGGGTATTTTAAACTTTAACGATCACTTAACCGAAAGTATTAACTTCTATTAATACTTGGGACCTTCTTTGTTACACACTAGCATTCATGTAGATCCAAACATGTAGCTTCTCGTACTTGAGTAAATCCAAAAAAATACATACCACGACGACCTTTCATGTAATTTACTTAAGTAATTAGGAGGTGGCAGACGTGCTCGACGAGATAAATGTTAGAAAAATAAAAGTAAAGAATTCTAAAAGCATGTTGAGAATAAAGCAGTATACATTGAAGCGTAAACAGGGCCGGTTTGAAGTAGCAAACGTGTACTGTGTGTCTTTTCTTCTGCACGGTCTATATAGAAACCATAACCGATTTACACCATTATTATAATAAAATTGAAATCCAACTAAAACACGATTTCAATGAAAATCCAACTAAAAACCAAGTTTTTGCACCCACCCTACGCGTGGGTAAGACTTGTGACAAAATATATATTATAAAAATACAATAAGGAAGGTAAGACAACTCCTTATTAATCAATCCCTAATTTGTTCCCACACCAATGTGGGACAAAGTGTTCACCACACAATTTTACACATTTATTGACACCCAATGCTTTCAACAAACTTTTCTTTGGGTTACGTTTAGAGGGAAAGTATCTGACTTGAGGTGGGAAGCATGGTATAAATTTTGTTTTAATTGTTTTTAAACTTATGTAATCTAACATCTTGCAAGTTTCTTTTATGATGTTTGCTTTTAGTAGATAATAGAAAAAGTTTAAGAGACTTCGAGTGTGGGTTTTATTCTTTTTAGCTACACAAAGGAACTTTTATTAAAGGCTACTAATAAGACATCAGCACTCAACAAACCTTACACATCAGAAGGTTTTCAAATTAAAATTATAAAAGCTTCAAAGTCCAGACAAGCTAGTTATGCCTTGTTTTAACACATACGAGTTTGAATTCACATCTTCAATTATCTTGAAAGTAGATGGATGTTTACTATTGAAGTTTTTGTCAAAAGGAACAAACCTACAAACCGTGACAAAAAAATATCCCCTTTGGGTATATTTGAACTTCACTAGAATCTCCTTCCAATTTTTTTGCTGCTAAGAATTGCAGAAATTGTCTTAACCTAAAGATATGTGGCATTCATCTTGTATCCACACCACCACTTTAGCTAGTAATGCTAGATTCATTTCTTTAATGCTACCTACTCAATCCGCCCGTTTCTTTTGGAGCGAGTATTTTATCCTACGCCATCCAATATATTTTAGTACTTGCGTTGCTACCCCTCTATAGAAATCGCCTCATAATTTGTTTCAACACATCAATGACATCATCTGGTGCTCTAAATAACGATAGATTGCCGAGAGGTAGACTACATGATACCCACTTGATGAGTATGATTCTTCCTCCAAACGATAGCGTTTGATTTCCTAAACAAGAGCTGTGATTCAAGTTTCTTTATTACTGGATTTTGACACTTGATTAGGTTTATGTTTGCACTTACCGGAAGTCGCAAATAATCACATGGTCATGAAGCCGGTTGACAATCTTTTGAGCCACTCATAAAACCGATAAACCACTTATACTTGTTTTATATTTATGTTAAAAAGTTTAGATTTATACGTTACTAAATGTAATTAAGAGATCACTGCAAGATTTAAAAACATAATCTATAACACACGACTTAAACGACGTATAATTTAGTTTTAGTTGTGTACATATCAGTTCTTTGCTAAAAGTATTAAATTATCAACTTTAAACTTAATTCAATAACTATTACTTTAGGTAAATTGTTCTATAAATGAAAGTGTTTATACTCCAATATAATTATTTTGCACATCACAAGCATCACCCTTAATGGGAAAAAACAGATAGAAATAGAAATAAAGTAAAACTGAGTTAACGGTAAAATTCTCAAAGAAAATATGTTTTGGTGTATGAAATTGCAAACCACATTATCTTATACCCGTGGGTGTGATCCGCGCTATATAACGAGGGTTGTAAAAGTTATAAATTTAATTTTGATCATTTATACATTAGGCATAACAACATAAAAACATGAAAAAAGATTTCGTGAGAAACGGCTATAAAAAAATGTAATGAAAAATAATATTAAAAAAATAACTCAAAACAGAGAAAAAATAGCAAATACGTAAATGATGACTTTACTATAGTTAACAAACTCTATTGTAAATTGATTTAAAAAATAACATAACTCCAAGGCATAACTATAAAACCTAAAAGAAGTTCAGGTGATTAATTATAACTATTTTTGTTTGTTTGTTGTGGTTGTCGTTGTCGTTGTCATTGTCGTTGTCGTTGTCGTTGCCGTTGCCGTTGCCGTTGCCGTTTCCGTTGCCGTTGTCGTTTCCGTTGTTGTTGTCGTTGTCGTTGTCGTTGTCGTTGTCATTGTCGTTGTAGTTCTTGTTCTCGTTCTCCTTCTCCTTCTCGTTCTCGTTCTCCTTCTCGTTCTCGTTCTCGTTCTCGTTCTCGTTCTCGTTCTTGTTCTCGTTCTCGTTCTCGTTCTCGTTCTCGTTCTCGTTCTCGTTCTCGTTCTCGTTCTCGTTCTCGTTCTCGTTCTCGTTCTCGTTCTCGTTCTCGTTCTCGTTCTCGTTCTCGTTCTCGTTCTCGTTCTCGTTCTCGTTCTCGTTCTCCTTCTCGTTCTCCTTCTCGTTCTCGTTCTCCTTCTCGTTCTCGTTCTCGTTCTCGTTCTCCTTCTCGTTCTCGTTCTCGTTCTCCTTCTCGTTCTCCTTCTCCTTCTCCTTCTCCTTCTCCTTCTCGTTCTCGTTCTCCTTCTCGTTCTCGTTCTCGTTCTCGTTCTCGTTCTCGTTCTCGTTCTCACTGTCGTCGTCGTTGCTGTTGTCGTTGATGTCGTTGTTGTTGTTGCTGTTGTTGTTGTTGTTATTGTTGTTGCTGTTGTTCTGTTGTTGTTGTTGTTGATGTTGTTGCTTTTGTTGCTATTGTTATTGTTGCTGCTGTTGCTGTTCTGCTGTTGCTGCTGCTGTTGCTGCTGCTGTTGCTGTTGTTGTTGTTTTTGTTGCTGCTGGTGCCGCTGGTGTCGCTGTCGTCGTCGTCACCGTCACCGACGCCGCCGCCGCCGTGGTCTTCGTCGTCGTTGTCGTTGTTGTTGTTGTTATAAAGTATTGGGTAAATTACATGGATCGTCCCTAATGTTTTCTCAATTTGACATTTCGTCCCTAGTATTGAAAATTTGCAGGTTTAAATGTAAGATTTGAAAACACGTAACATGTTTCGTCCATAAGTCAACGACCGTTAATTTATCCCGTTAGGTATTTATAAAATTATCATTTACCCTTCTTCTTCCTCATTCAACCCCATCTTAACCATCATCATCATTCCACCACACGATCGCCTAGGGACCAATCTCCTTAGGGGCCCGAAACTTTTAAATTTTTTTAATATTATATATGTATGTATGTATATATTTTTTTTTAAAACTATAGGCTATTAAAACCTAAAGTAATTTAATTGATTGACCTCTTAAAACTTAGGTTCATTAACAATTAATTAGTTTAGTACACTACCAGTTTTTCAATCTAAACTCATTTCAAAAACTTTAGAAGTATCTCACAATTCACTTAAGTATGTAAATTGATTATTTTGTCATAATGCTTTTGTATATTAGTAAAACAATTATTTTTGTATCATAGATTTTTTACATACGTGTTATTGACTTTATATTATAAGGATCTATTTTCTTCCACTCGTCTATGGCCCAAATTTTTTTGAGAAATCACGACAGACCCTAGTATTTACTAATTATATAGTTAAGTTTTTAATAAGATAATACTTATTTATAAATGTAAATGTTAATTTAAGTATTATAAATAATATAATATACAATATAGTAGTTAAATAATTTTACATTATTAAATAATATATTAATAAAATGATTAGTTGATATATTAATTAGAAGAAGTCTATTAATTAAGTGTCAAATAGTAACGATTGCATAAACATTTGTACTTAATGTTTAAGAAGTTGTATTATGCGTATTAATTTTTTTTATAAAATTACATTTGTGTCGTAAGATTTTGTTTTATATAGTCGTATAGATATTAAACAGTAAATGAAATAGCAAGTTGTTAAGCTACATCCATTTATTATTTTTTAATCCTACTTAAATTTAGCTTATCTTTTTTAGCACATTTAAACAAAGTGTTGCTTTTGGTTTAATGGTGGTAAGCGGCGCGAAATCGAGACACTGTCCCTCTCATTTGCACCGATTCTTTAACTTTTTATTGCTTTTGATTTTTTCATTTTGAAACATTAAAACCAAAAGAGATTAACAAAATGGTTAACCATCAAATGTGCCTTGCTTTAGTGGTTGTAATGCATGGCTAGCAAAGTTCGAAACAAGCACTTCCTATCCTTTTATAGTAATACTAGTTTTAATAAACCTTTGTTTTACACGAATCAAATAAATAAGATTGTATGAGTTTACTTGAATTGACAATGACGCTAAACGTCCACTTTAAGTTCATTCGTTGTAGGTTCTCTTACTTGCTCTAGAAGCTGACAAAGGCCAACCGAGAGGGGAGAACGAATGGCTCCCATGTGTACCAACTTTTGATAAAAACTTTAATAAGTTCCAATTAATAAGTTCCAAACTTGAACAGAAAAACATCTGTACTTCAAATGGAAGTCAAGTTTAAGATAAGATATAATTGAATTACGTATGATTAAGGATTATACATAATAAAATAACGATATCAACTTTTTTTCAAAAAAATAAACATTTTGTTTTAAAATAAATCGTTTTAAACAAATGTCAGTTTTTAAAATTTTCTTAGTATAACTCCCACTTTTAATTATTTTTAGTTATAATAATGATACTCTTTAAAAACATTAATTTTAAAATATTTCACATTTAAAAAAGATTGATGTTTTTAAAAATTTCTTGTGTTATAAAAATTAATTTTACTAGAAATAACATTAATAATAAGAACTGTTTTTTTTAATTTGTTAAACACTATTTTTAATCTAAAAATATTAAATATTATTATTACTAATTAATATAATTATTTAATAGAAGAGAGAAACAAATAATTTTAATTAAAAAAATATGATGATGATATGTGTCACACTTAGTAGTTTTTTATTAGAGTAGAATGATTGTTTACTCTTTTATAAAATGCTATAACGTTAACGAACTAGATTTTAAATGCTAAATTTGATTAGATTTACTCTTTTGTTTTTATTTTAAATAAAATCTTATAAAATGCTAAATATGATAATGATGTGTCACACTTAGATTTTTTGTCTTTCTATACCATGGACTTACTTTTTAAGTTCGTTTTTTCTTATTCTTTATTATATTCATTTTTAAATTATCTTTTTGGAAATACATTTTAGTTTTTACATCGTTGTCACACTTATTTTAATAATGTTTCGATATAAATCTGATCAGCCTAATATGCGCAGATGATTGACGCTAGTTCTCTTTATAAGACATTTAGAAAAAAATTACAAATCATGATCAATCTTGTAAATACCTAAAATTATTATATAAACAATTCTGTAGAGATATATAATATTGCATCATTTAGTACGTCCAGAAAAATAAAGGGGCCGGTTTAAGTGGAGGGAATAATATTTTTAATAAAGTTTGGACATTTAAAATATTGCATCATTTGAACTTAAAGGCAGCCAAAGTTACCGGTTTAAATAAATAATGTAATAGATGGTACTAAATAAATTATGTCATTTTGTTCGTCTTTTATAAGAATGAAAGTTATATGAATATTAGTGTTTTTGTATTTTATGAAAAAAATAAGAGAGTTTAAGTTCCACTCTCATTCGAAGAAAACTCGTGTCTTATGGCGTTCAAATCTTATTTAAAACTCATTTATTATACGGGACAAAGCTTTTTATAATGTGCTCGGTTATAATGTGTATGAATTTCAAAACGGACTTAACACGTTTAAGAAAATACTCGTTATTCATAAGAAATAACGTAGTACAACATTAGAAGGAACAAAACGAACAATCTTCTTACTCTAATAAAAAAGTAAATGAGAGTGACACATGTTATCACCACAATCATTCTTACCAAAATTTTCCTGCATTTCTCTCCTATTAAATAATTACTTTAATTACTAATAATATTATTTTAATATGTTTTAATATTTAATAAATTAAGAAATAAATCTATTTATTAAGTTTATTTCTAAATAAATTAATACTTTTAAAAAGTCAATTTTTTAAAAACAAAATTAAGCAAATTTGGGAGTTGGAATAAGATTTTTTTTAAATGTATTTTTATACAGTTTGTTTTAAAATAAAATGTTTATTTTAAAAAAAATTAAAAACAATATTTTAAGAAGTGATATCATTGTTTTATTATTTATAGTCATTTCTCATACGTAACTTAAGTTATATCATATCTTAAAAAATTATTTTATAATTAATAAATTTATTATATTAATATTTTATAATTAATAAAAATTATTGTATTTTTATATCATAACTTAAGTTATTTTATAATTATAAATTTATTATTTTATAATTGATTACACACAGTATTACCCAATGTTTATTAATAACTACACAACGTTATATACTACGTTGCGTATATGATAACTATGCAACATATGTTTATAATTACGCAACATAGGTTTAAAATTACAAACAAAGATTTATGCACATTATGAACAAATTATGAACAGGCAACGATGGCATATTTCGGGGGCGCTAGTTAAGTTAAACCGGATTTGATGGAACATATTGTCACATTACACTGGTTCTTTACTAATTATTATGTAATGTTACTAGTTCTCTAATTATTATTTGTAATGGTTTTAATTTAGTTTTAGTTAAAAAGAATTGTTTATTTTATTTATTACATAAGTGTTTAACAGTGTTAGTATTATTTTTATTTGGAATTTATAATAAAGTAGATGAAATGGGAAAGATGTGAAAATTATTTTCAAGGTGGAGTGAATGAAATGTGAAAAATGATATGTTGATATGATAGCTTGTGAAAAATATAAAAAATGATGTGATGTGAATGTGAGAGTAACTGAAATATTACTAATAATCTTAAAGTTATTTGCACTAATTAGCATAAAGTAATCATGAAATAATGATAAAGACCATCAGGAATGGTGCTAATACACGTTTGTGACTTTAAAGAACCAGAATGAAGATGCATCCTCGTTATTGATTCAATTAGAAAAAGTTGATTGATTCTTACTTATAACCTTTTTCATAATATATAAATAACATGAACAGAAAAGATAAAGTTTAAAAATTCTACAAACGTTCGCATTTAATGTACCAAACTTGCTTTGTGTCAAAATTTCAATAACGTAAGACATATATTACTCCTAAACTAAATCCTTATAAACTCATATTTATTATGTTAGAAGTATTGAAGAATAAGTTATTTTAAAAAGATTTTGCCTCTTACCATTAGGCTACAACTTAAGTGACAACTTTGTCACTTAAATCATTGAAGTTTAAACAACTTATGACGTTGATTATTATGATTTCAAATAAGCTTATGCAATATGGGTTATTGAATGTGGTCAAAAAAAAGTGTAGCCACACAAGCATCAAGGTAGCGAATGTGATCATACTAACACAATCACACTCACGCTCACACTCATTAAACTTGTCATACAAGTTAATGGCTCTAAGAATTTTTCAATGAATGTTAATTTTGCATTAATTTATATACACACACATATTTAAATAATAATAATAAGTAAAATACTAATATTAATTAAAATTATAAAACATTACATGATTACGATAAAAACAACACAATAATGATTATGATAAAAAACAACACAATAAATTATAATATATCTATTACATTCCATATTTGTCTCTAATTGTTTGTTTCGTAATCTCGACGCTTTTATGATGATCGTGTCTCATCATATGATTGGTATTAGTCAAAATCAGTCTCATATAAGAGTTTCTTTACTTTCTTTCTTGACTCGGCCTTTGTTGATGTTGCCAATATATTTCTTAACCTCTTTAGATAAAGATATTGCATGTTTTTCTTTGTGGTTCCATCTGGACGGGTATCGGTTCATCTTCGGCTTCAAACTCGTTGTCATCCATTTTTTTGAGATTTATAACGACTGCTCGAAGGAGATTGACTAGTGTAGTTGTTGGAGAATGACTTTCTTGTACATTTTGATGATGCTAAATGTCTCATCATTGGGACTTTCTCCCATTTGAAACTAGTTTTCATAATCATTTGATATTTAACAAAAGTAAACGGCGGCCTCGTCTTAAGTTTTTCTCATAAGTTTAATAAAAAGTATCCACGTTGGTTTGCTCACTATGTTTGTTGTTCTTATTCTTTGTGGTAGCATGTGCAATATCCAAGTATTAAAACAAGTTCTTGCTGAATGAACAGTTTGATAAAAAGAGGTTGTTTAGGTTGAAAAGGTTCATGTTTCTAGCATGTGGGATGAGATTTCTTTTATAAATTTTGTGGAAAATTATTGTGTAGAAGAAGAGATGAAGTGTAAAACTATATGGATTTTTTTTGGTATTTATAAGTTCCCTATAGAAATATAATAATTTCAACGGCTTTTTTCTCTTTTGCAACTCTCTTTCACAAAAATAATAATTGGTAATCATTTGGTCATTTTTGGATGCCTAAGAGTGGATCTGTGCTTAATTAGCTAATTTTAAACAGATTTACAACTCGTTATAAGAACTCACCGAAATAGTTTAACTCTCTTTCACAAAAATAATAATAATTAAACATTTTTTTATTGTAATTGTAATTAACCAGGGGATTATCATTTAAACTAATTCTAACTAATTTCTTGTTAGAATTAGGTTGAAATAGTATGGTGGCAACGCGCATACTGAATTTTGTTAATTGGTCATTTAAGAATTTTTTTAGTCAATATAACCTATGAAGCTTTGATACAAAAAAGACTTTATGTTGAATACAACTTCCTTTTTTATAAAATTTATATCGTGACGTAAAGAGAAAAATAATCATAGCCACAAAATAGTTTGTGTTTTGAAACAAAGTAAGGAACAAAAGTTGTTAAAGAAAATTAAATTGGTAAAAAATTAAAAGTTAATAATGTATATTACATGTACCGTAGTAGGTAAAGTTGAAATTTTGAAATTTTGAGGTTTAACATTAATTGTATCAAAGTTGAGGGTTAAGTGGATTAATTCTGATTTAGGGGTTGTTTAATTACACTGACTCAGTAAGATCTGACTGAGTCAAAAGCTGACCCAGTTATAAGTTTTACCTGGGCATGTATCTTACTAAAACTTGGCTGTTTGATTCAGTATCTGACTGAGTCAAAAACTGTATATTTTCTAATCAACTAGAATCATTAACAATATTAATCAACTATTAAATCAAAATCGAAGGGGGGTCGCGCAACAGGGGGCTCTACGAGTCACAAGGGGGCTCTACGGGTCGCGAGGGGGATCTGTGGTCAAGGGGGGATCTGTGGTCGAGGGAGTTCAGGTTGTGGAGGTTGTGGGAGATCTACGGCCGAAGGAGGGAGTTCAACGCTGGAGGTTGTGAACCAGCCAAGGGTTGTGGGGATTGGGTCAGCTTATTTTGTTTTTAGGTTTGGGTCAGCTAAGGATACCTGGTCAGTTTGAAACGAAACTGAAATTAAACGGGCTAATCCATTGACCGAGTCAGTCGGTCATTCGAAAACAAACAACCCCTTAGTGGTTCATTACCAAATATCAAGAAAGTTCACTTTTAGTCAAAAACCATAATAAGCTCATGCGTTGTAGCAAAACGCCCCAAGGTGTTAATGTTGAGGTGGCCTATTACAGGCGTGGTGCGCGAGTGTTAGCGGACGTTTAGGGGAGTGGAACTAAGGATTTATCTAGCAACAAGTCTTTGATTTTAAATATAAGAAAATGTGATTTATGAGTTTTTGTTTGAACTTAGGCTGGATTTTTGGTTGAAGGTGAACTAGATGTGAATGTGGGAGATGACCAGATTTTACAAAATATGATTAGGGTTTTCGTTTAAGTTCTTTTGGATTTAAAGGTGAGAGAGGACCAAATACGTTTGAAGTTGACATGTTAGGTCCCTTATGTGATTTTTGTTTATTTTAGGTCCCTCAGATTTTGCAAAGAATCAAATATTTATTATTTACTTTTTTTGTAATGTTTAAAATTTTAATATAAGTTTTTTAGCTTATTTTAGTATTTAAAATTAACTTCAGAAAAGTTTTATTAGAAAAATGAGTGCTATAAATCGAAAGAAGTTAAACCAGTTTCTTAGATGTGAAGTGGAGTGAAATGATAAGTATATAATATATATCACCTATCGATTTACTTGGAGTTAAAGGGTCTTAAAGTACATCTTATGAAAGAACCTATACACCTATTATTTTGATCTGGATTAAACAATAATAGAAACTAAACTAATAAAATATATTAGTCACCTCATGAGACGTTTTCTACGTGATTTAATACACAAACTTAACTTATTGAATTTCATTGAGTAGGTACAAATCCCACTTAAAATCTCTGAAAATAGAAACATGTAGCAACTTGCAAGAATCCTTGCCCAAGGGTTATATTATGCTTGTTTAATAATAAAAAAATTAAACGATTTATTTTTGTTCTTTATGTTATTGTTATAATATAGTATTTTGAAATAAACTCACTCCTTGTTTTATTCAAATCTAAATAAATATCCCGATAATTTATTACAACTCTGGTGATAATGACACACTATTGATATCTAAATAATAGATATTGATTATTAATTGTGTAAAGATGCAAAAATAAGAACGATGATGTATATGGGTATTAGATCAACATTAGAAAATACCAATTGAATCATCATTGAACCAATAAAAGGTCTAAACCATTAAGTGTTGAATCATTAAAAAGTGTGAACCATTAGTATATCGTTTAAATATTTAAATGCAAATGTCTAATCAATTCAGATAAGAGGTCTTAACCATTCAGCATTAGACCTATTAACCATTCAGTACTAGTATAATGTTTAACCATGCAAAGGCAAATGTTTGAACCATTCAGACATTTGCTCGTGAAACAAACAGTCTGAACCATTAAGTGTTGAACCATAGACATCTGAAATATTAAGAAGCTGATTAAGAGGCTGCCAAACAGCCCCTGAATCATATAAAACTATGTTCATGTAATTGCTATTGCTAATAACTAAATCAAAATATAAAACTATAAGGTTGTGTTATTTTGCTTTTGATCATGTATAGTAAAGTGCGGTAATCAACCTTGACACAACTTCACGGTACTCTCCATAAAATATATATTACTAGAGATTTTATCCGTTTTTGCTTTGCTACTTGGAGCCCAAGATATGATTTCGTGGTTAAGGTGCATTTCCTCTATTCTAAGGTGGCTGTTTGTTTATGTCTGACCCGGCTGATTCGGTCAGCACGTCAGCCCGTTTGATACGAAAGTGGTACCAGTTGATCGAGTTATTGCTTCTGGCCCAAATCTAAAAAACCAATTGTTGACCCACATCTTCAACAAAAACTCCTTACCATTTGTGCAGCAGCCCCCATTTGCGCAGCACCAATACACAAATCCACCCCCTATTTGCGCAGCAACCAACCGGAGCACCTCCAGCAGCGAGTGGAGCACCTCCCTACGCGAGCCGACCAGAGCACCTCCCCGCGCGACCTCCCCGCGCGACCTCCCCGCGCGACCTCCCCGCGCGACCTCCCCGCGCGACCTCCCCGCGCGACCTCCCCGCGCGACCTCCCCGCTCGACCTCCCCGCGCGACCTCCCCGCTCGACCTCCCCGCGCGACCTCCCCGCGCGACCTCCACGCGCGACCTCCCTGTAGCCGACCGGAGCACCTCCCTGCAGCCGATCGGAGCTCCTCCCTGTGGTAATCATGCTTTCTTTATGAATATAGATGTGTATGTAGATGTATATGCACATAGATGTGTATGTATATGTGTATGTAGATGTGTATGTATATATGTATGTAGAAAACCCTTTTGCTTGATGGTTTTCTTCCTATTGGTTATTTGAATATATGCAAATTGGTTATTTGAATATATGCAAATTGGTTATTTGAATATATGCAAATTGGTTATTTGAATATATGCAAATTGGTTATTTGAATATTGGTTTTTTGTATATGGTTTTTGGTATATTGGTTATTTGAATATATGAAGATTGTGGGTAAAAATGATAATCTTCATAAACCATTTTTGTGTATGTATATTGAATGTAAAGGTGGGTCAATTATTCAGTGTTATTACAGATTGGTTATTTGAATATATGCAGATTGGTTAGTATCTCTAGTGTTATTACATATTTGATAGTTCTTGGAAAATCAAACATATTACAATTATGTATGTATATTGAGTGTAAAGGTGGGTCAATTATTGAACAATTTTTTGTGATCAGATTACTTTGTTGAAATTAATATTGCTTATTTGATTATCTTGAAATAACAAATTAGTTCTTGATCTAGGCATGACAAAAAGAAAAGCTAGAGTTAATTGGAAGTCGGATTGTATCGACAAAACATTTCTCGAAGCATGTATACATGAAATAACAAAAACGGTCGTGAGGGTAGTAGCCTAAAAGCAAGCTTATGGAAAGTTGTTGCAGAAAAACTAACAAATTATCATAATTTTATGGTTGACCATAAAAAATGAAAAATCGATATGACTACCTAAAGTCAAAGTATGGGGCTTGGGTCAAACTGAAAAACAAAACGGGGAATATTATGATCCTATAACCAACACTGTCAATATGAGTGATAAAGAATGGGAAGCGAAGACAATGGTATTTTTTTAATATGAAATCTTTTTTAATAAGATTATTTTTTGTTTAGTATCTTGATTATATCTATAAAAAATTTCAAACAGTTAAATAAGTTTGTGGAAAAGTTGTGACATGCTCCCCTTCCTTACCTTGATCTTTGTACCAATCTGTTTGAGGGGGTGACCGCGACTAGCATTCACAGTTAGGGGCCATCTTCTACACTTTCTCATCCAGCTAAAGAATTCTTTGAATATGAGTTGGATGATGTTAACTGCACTCAAATGGAAATAGAGCTCCCACCTGTAAGTGAAGAATCTTCTGGCCGGTCAAAACGAAAGGCAAGTTCTAAAACTAGCAAAGAAGTGCGTAGAAAAACAATAGATGATGACTTAAGAGAAGTTGGGAATGAAATTATCAATCTTGCAAAGATGTTGGTGGAAAAAATAATATTGACAATGAAATGGACGCATGCATGGATAGATTGAAAAAATGGAATGGGGGAAGAAGATCCGAGATATAAAACAACTCTTTTGCTATTCGGTGAAAGTGCTGATGTTAGAAAAGTTTGGTTACGTCTTAAGCCGGTGAGTTGCGAGTCGTGGGTGAGAAATGCTGGGAGAAAGTTTGGATTATTTGGTTCACTTGTGTGTTTTGTATGACTTTTGTATGAATTTAGTATGACTTTTCTATGTCATTTGATAGTTGTATGACATTTGTATTAGTATGACCTTTCTATGTCATTTGATAGTTGTATGACTTTTGTATTACTTTTGAATGAATTATAACAGGTCAAATATGTATATGGATGGTGAAATTTTTTCTTTTTTATACTTTTATGGTATTGGTTGAAGTTGGCTCGGAAAAGAAAATGAGATGATAGAATTGAAAGAAAAAGAGATAATGATTCTGCTTTAACTGGGCATGCATATACACATTAATTACTATATGGATCTTCTACACATGTCAAGAAATGATAAGACTTTCACGCGAGGCTTTTGTACTATTATGTAATCATTTTACACAATGAAATTGGCTGCAAGCTAGTAGGACGATAAGCATTGAAGAGAAAATAGCTATGTTCTTACATATTATAGGGCATAAAGAACGGTTCCGAGTGGTTAAATGACGATTTCAACACTCCAATCAAAAGGTTCATAAATGTTTTCACGGGGTTACAGTTGCAATGATATGTTTTGCTAAAGAAATTATAGTCCCAACATCTTCAAATGAAACTACAAATACCTCGAAACGACTTCAAAGGCTAAAAGGAATATTTCCTAGAGCGATATGTGCTTTAGATGAAACTCTTGTACATGCAGTTGTGCCCACCAATCAACAAATTTGTTTAGGGGGAGAGGTAAAGGTGAATGTTATCCAAATGTGTTAGGAATATATGATTTTGATATGATATTCACCTTTGTATGGGCTGGATGGGAATGCATAGCACATGATTCACGAGTTTTGAGAAAAGTTACATTTAATCCGACATCTGGATTTCGATTCCCTCCACCAGGTTTATAATATAATTATATATTTTATTATTAAATATATTATTTGTATTCTTTATATAATAGATGTCACACTGCCATTTACAAATAATTATTATCTTTGTGACGCTGCATATACCAACACTTGTGGATTTATGACTCCATACCGCAATACTAGGTATTGGTTAGCCGATTACCGACGATGAAGACCGTTAACTAAGGAAGAAAGATTTAGTCATACTCATGCTTGCCTTAGAAATGTTATTGAGCGTGCTTATGGTATATTGAAGACAAGATTTCCAATCCTAAAACAAATGGCTCTTTATTCTTTTCCAGTGCAAAGAGATGTAGTCATTACTTGTTTTGCAGTGCATAATTTTATAAGAAAATACAACATTCAAGATAAATTATTTACAAATTTTGAAGACAACACTATGGTTACCCCTAATGGTGAAGGTGGAGGAAGTAAAGGTCAAAACACACAAGGCATTGAGTGGGATTCAGAGGGGTTGAATATATGGCTAATTTGCATGATCAAATTGCTAATCAACTACTTTGAGATGCTTCAAATTAGATTTGTATGCAAACTCTTGTAATATATTTGAAATTCGATGTGTTTGTTTGGATTATATTTGATTCATGTTAACTTTTATTTTGTATAACATTTTGAATTATTTTAATTTGGTTATTTTTATTGATTACACAACACCAGTTAAATTCAAACTCGTTAGAACAACGAAGCAATAAGATTATTTTTATAATTCAGTAGAGTCAGTCAGATACTAAATCAAATAGGCAAGTTTTAATCAGATGCAAACTCGATCAAAACTTTTTACTGGATCAGCTTCTGCCTCGATCAGATCTTACTCAGTCAGCGTAATCAAACAACCCCTAAGTAATCCTTACAAGTTTTCAACCCCTAAGTAATGGCAAGTTTTCAACCTCATCACACCATTGGCAATCCTTAGGCTCAATCTTATTAGGCCTTCCAAGTAAGTGCCCTAAATTCATGAACAGCTTACACATGGCCAGCTTTAAGGGTATGTCAGGTGGACAACTGTATAGGGCCCAATTTTTAAGAAGCCGAATTATTTCTTTCATTAAGTATCAAGCATTCTTGTCTATGATTGACTCGACATGGAATGTAGGTAAATTACCACGACTTATTATTGTTTTCAAATCCCATTTGAACCCCATAGAACTCATTTTAATTTATTAAATAATAATATTATTACAAAGGGTTTACCTTTTTTAAATTTTTTTCACTTTAACATTAGGATTGCTCTTTATCATTTACATTTCATTTGTTTTTACTTTTCTACGTAGGCTTGTAGAGATGGTGCGGATAGCATTTGGCTCATCAATATTCTCTTTTTGGTCAGATAAAGATGGGTAGAAGAACTTAACCAAATATAAAACCAGGACACAAGCATCAAATACTGGACATATGATCTACAACATAAGGCTAACGTGTTGATTTACTGTGCAATTCAAAACGGATGCCATAACATAAGAAAACCAACACAATAGCAAAAAAACATAACTAAACAGAAAGAACGCTAACCTTTTGTTGCCATTCAACTAACCACAGCAGGTTTAACACCGCTTCATCAACTAACTATTAAGTATAATGAAACCAATGCAGTAATAGATGCACCTCGTAATACTCATCGGACCAAGCCAAGACAACTAGTTTAGTCGTTCACCAGATTGCTCGATATTCAATTACACTTCATTAGCATCACTTAACCAGGCGTTTGGTGAAATGATTGGAGTGGAGAACTTATAAATTAAGAAAAAAACAGTAACATCAAGCATTTGGTTTATTTATCTAGTCATTTGATCCAGTGAGAGGATTTTGATCCTATCAAACACATTGTATGAATCTGCCCACAATGACATCAAACAAAAGTTTCCAGTTTTCTGATAGTCTTTGGCAGTACAGACCTAAGGATAAAGACCTACTGAAATGGTTTAATGTTCATACTTTACTCTAGCACTTCTTTATTAAACTGCTACTGTGGCATATTTGATTCTGACCAACAATATTAGATCATAATTTTTTTATAAATAACAAAACAACCCTAGATAAGCTCAAGCCATTCAAGTTGCAGCTTTTCACATCCCTACAAACTCTAATTTTATAACCGAAAACATGATACTGAAACTCAAAAAATACGATTCGATTGACCAACATTGAAGAGCATGTGTTGATAATCAAGACCAGAAATAACATGATCCCAGCTACAAAAGCTAAAACATAACAAAACCAATGGCATATCACCAACAAATGTCGAGATTTGAAACAAAGAAATATCCAAAAATGGTTCCACATATGCTTTCATCATTACCTTAAACGTCTCTCTACTTCTTTTCTTCCTTCTCTGCCTCGGCAGCCCTCTTGAGTCTGGCACCCAAATGCTTTTTGTTTGTCCTCTCAAGACGCAGCTTTGAGTAGGCGTTAAATGATTTCATTTCATCAGTCACCTTAACAAATTCAACAGCTGGCTTCTCCCTAACAATAGGAAGTACCAAGCCTTGAACTTGGGTAGCGTTTGCAAGCTCCTCGGGGGTTGAGTCACCAGCCTGATTCAAGAAGATTAATATTCTCAAATTAGGTTTTATATAAAATCAAAAGCTGAGCCCGGTTTACCCAAAACAACCATAGCATAATAAAGTTATAAACACCCTCTAAAGTTATGCTAATTACAAGACAATATGATGAAAAATGCGTATTTACCTTCATTTTCCTTGCTCTTCTTGGGAAAATGACCAATTTAGCCTTGAATGTCTTCAGCCTCTGGACATTAGCTTGAAGACCTTCCAATGAGCGGTTTCTGCGACGATGGTCAACAGCAATGCCAATAGTTGGAGCAAGTTTCTTTGGGATACCTGCAGCCTGATTAAACGACAAAAGAACATTTAGGGTTTAGAGTGATGCCATCCACAAACCAAAAAGAGGTTAGACAGGGGTCTACAGCATCTAAAAATATTAAATATTGGGCATGTTCATGCATCTCAATAGCCTTACAAAAAGCAAAACAAATAATGGCATGATAAAGACACAATTTTCACACATTAATTGTAAAAAATGCAAACTAATCTGACCTTTAATTCCTCAAGAGAAAACCCACGGCCCTCCCTAAGTTTCATGTTGTATTTCAAAGTTTGCCCGTGAACCTGAGGGCGAAGTTTACCCGCAGGCCTTGGGAAAACCTTAACAGCCTTTGCTTGTCTAGCTGAAAATTAAATCAAGAAGGATAATTTAAGTATAGTTGAAACTTAAATAATGTTATTTAAAAAAAAGTAATCACTAGACAATGCTCAACACTAACCATTTCTTCTCCTAGTTTTCCGGGCAGGTTGGTTAAACCATGTTTTCACATAGTTTTGCCAATGCTTCTTGAAGTGACCATTTGGGATAACATTGTTATGCTTAACCATGGTTTCTCTGCAAAATGCATCAACTTTACTTAACTACATTCAACTCACTGTAGTTCTGAAGTACAAAAATACGTTCTAAATTCAACAATTATAAACATGTACAGAAGTGCCATAAAAGGGCAAAAGATGATCTTTAGTCATACAAAATCTCTAAAATCGACAAATTAAAATAACAAAAACGAGCAGCTAAATAATTCAAGCTTCATAATTACCACAAAATCTTCAAAGATTTCAACATAAGCCATTAATAAAGATTTCACCAAAAATGCAAAACAGCTCTAATTTATTCGATTACGAGTAACCAATACAAGCTAAGCAAACAAACAACATCCACAGATCACTAAATCATACAAACAACCCGTCCAAAAATGAGATCAACACCTTCAGAATCACGAAGATTATCACAAGACGATCGAAAACGTTTTATTGTCCGTTGAATATATTCACAAAGCATTATAATTACACTTACAATTGATTGAAAATTTCACAGTAAACATATGAAAACGTTGAGTTATGATTCGTTGAAGCTTACCTGAGTTAGAGAGACGGAGGGAATCGGCTACAGAAGTGGCAAATGCGGCGACGTTGGAAAGAGGTTGAAGATGAAGTATTAAAAGGAGTAAAACCTAGCCCTAGATCAACGGTTCTCATTCGTTTACTTCTTGGGCTTCTTTTTAACACCATGGGCTTAGGCCCAAGCCCATCTGTGTATGCATCTCTTATTAACACCTAGATCAACGGTTCACATTCGTTTACTTCATGCATCTCTTTAAAAACAACTAGATAAATAACTTCTTTATCGGACTATTATTAATCAGGCCATAGCACGTTAATACTAATGCTTCGATATTCACCCGTCGTTAAATTAAGGTACGGTTTCAAATAAGAGAGGGGCGCGAATCGGTATTTTAAAAGATCAGTTTCGTCATTACTTGACGCGGTTTAAAGGTCAAAACCGGTTGTTTCAAAAACTAGCTTGGTTATTAACCGGTTTGAGAGGGTTGACAAGTTTACCTAGATAAAAAAGGTTAGGTTCGACTACTTATTGGTTAATAGGTTTTCTAATAGACTAAAATTCGGTTTAGAAGAACCGAATACAAATCGGTTGGGCTTCTGAATACTTCTAACGAAGTAAAAACTGTTATTTGGATCAGTTACAACTTGCAGACCAGTTTCTATTCTACTAATTATTTTAGTAGATCTTGCCGGTTAGTTGGTTATTATAAGGCTTTAATTGAAGCCTGATAAGAAAATTTATAGATATGTTGTTTTTTTATCGATCATGAAGAATGTAGCCTAACGATATCAAAAAGTTTATAAATATGTTCATCCTCAAGTGGTTAAGGATACGTCTCTTATAATATAAAAATTCATGTGTAGATTTAGAAGGTGAGTGGGTTGTCAGCTATATTTAAAAAAATTAAAAATACAATTGACTTTATAAAAATAATTTTTCATGCGCAAATTAGTTAAGAATCAAACTTTATCTAAGGTTGTTGAGCATACTTCTCCCTCACGAGAGCAAGACCCATGTCAACCAAGCAAGCAACCTGCTCTTTTGATATCACAAGCGAATCCAACATATTAGGAGTGTGAAACCAATTCCTAGGCTCCAAAAATATTTTCCAAATAGTTTAGCAATTGTATATCCTAACTGCCACCGAATTATATAACAAAATCCCTAAGCGTATCCTACTATGTTTGAATCATCGTTTTCACTCTCCAAATCAGTTTGAGTATAGTAAGTCGTGTTAAAGCTTACTCGTACAAAACTCTTTTAATATCTTGAGGTAAACCACTTATTGTGGAAGTTCGTGTCCTACAATCTCCCTTCATGGATTGTTATATTGAACCATAATCATTCAAATTTATATGAAACTATGATTATATTTATATGATTTTTTTTCAAACAACAAGCAATAGTGCATTTTGTTGCTTTATGACTTGACCACTGTTTTCATTTATTTTGCTATTTTGGTCATCATACTTTTTAATATAATAACAATTATCTATATAAATATATATTTAATGTATTAAGTAAAAACTATATAAAAAAGTTCAAGCTCGATACATAAAGTTTTGGCTCAAGCTCATTTATTAATAGTCAATAATATAAGCTCGAGCTTATTTAAGCCCAATTCGATCCAAGATTTTGACAAACCGAATCCTGAGTAACTCATGACTTAATTTGTCTCATTCTCATTTACACTCCTAGTGTTGTATGTTATTTGTCTTGATTTGATTTCTTATCTTCTTATTGTGTGATCCGGCATGACCCGAATCGAACCGTATAAAAAAACAATTAATAATTATCAATAAATAGTTGGTTCTTAATATTTTTCGACCCTCATGCAAAAAATTTTATGGCCATGTCACTGCTAGGTGTGTATCGTTGTTTTTATCCAGCTCATTTGATTGAGTATAGTAAGTCATGCTCAAGTTTATTCATGTCCTCGGCTTCTTTTGAATACTCTTTTAATATCTTAAGGTAAACCAGTTTGTAAGGTTTTATATAAGGCTGATGCATCCAAAACATCTAATAACATCCAAAAGTCTATCATGTTTGCATGCACTAAGTGCTGAGTAGAATGCTTCGGAAGTTTTACACATTATCTCAGAAAATACTCTAAGTGTAAAATCTTTCGAAGCAATGACCAACATCTTTCAAAGCTTAAAGTGAAGACTTTCAAAGCTTGAAGGACAAAGTCTTCCGAAGCCAAGAAGTGAAGACAAATTATCTTCCGAAAACTTTTAAATACATGCTTTTATCTAATGTACTTTACTATAAAGTTTGACCATTTTTCCATTGCAACTTTATTGACTCACCAACTTTCACAAGTTGGTGAAAAAGTCTATACTTTTGGTAACTATACATTGAGGTCTTGAGTTCTTTACTTTCTACTTTATGTACTTTTATCATTTTTATAATATATTAGGATGTGAGCTATAATATATTATAGTTACTAGTCAAAAGGTAATCTGCATTTTAACTCTACATTGATTTTGTTGTTGTCTAGATCATGCATCCAGCTGACCTGCAAAGTATGGTCGGTTGTAGGATGTAGTATAAGTACCTCAGGTTTTTGTAACTTATCTCAACGCTTATACACTTGTAAAAGAACTTGAGAGAAATATATATAACATCCTTGAAAACCAAAACACTTGTGTTGTTTCTGTTCTTGTTCTGTTTCATATTTGCTAGTGTTCTAAGTGTCAATTTTGTGTTACTAGTTTCCGATATGATCTTTTAAGTGTTTCAAACTGTCTTTCCTTATTATGTGTTGTGTTGTAAGTAACTGGAACTTCTTTAAACGGTCATGCAAAGTTATTACTATAGAAGTTGATACCTTACATCATCTCCTAGTGGATTGTTATATTGAACTATAATCATTCAAAGTTTTACAAAAATATAAATATATCTATATGATTTTCAAATGACTAGGAATAGTGCATTTTGCTCTGTATGACTTTGACCATCATATTTATATATTTTTCTCCATTTTCGTTAAATGTGATTTTCTCCTTAAGAGTTTTATTTACAGAAATAGAATTGCTATATAAAATAAGGTTCTCAAATGAAAGAAAACAATGTTTTACTATACGTGTTATAATGAAATTACTTATATACTTCCCAAACACCGTATTATCATCCCAAAATACAACCATATGACCAAGTAAGACAATCTCATTCAAAATATAATAAAAATAATTTATATATTCAAATTAAAGTTTGTTAAAGCAATATCCGAGTTGCATTAAAATAATATAAAATAAATTACAACATATTAGAACTTTAAGTACTTAATAATTGTGAAACTGACCAATCAAACTTTACCAATATATTATCTGTTTTATCCCCGATAAATTTTCCATCCAGAAACTTATGATTTTGGTTTTTTATCCGACGAGTTGTTCACCCAGACAAAACGTGTATCGATAGAGGTGGCTTTGTAACACCCGGTTATTTATGTATTTTGAAGCCAACGAATGAAAAAAAAAAGAAATAAAGTCCAACGTCGATAGACCAAACTCGCCAACGAGAGAAAGTTGGGGAAATGGGAGTATTTAAGAACCCTTTACCTTCTCCCCACACCAATTTTCAGCCAATAAAAGAGAGGAGAAGAGAGAAAGAAAGAAAAGAGGAAAAAGTATTGGTTCGGGTTGGTTCGAGTAGCCAAAATCATTGAGAAGTGAGTCAAATCGAAGCTCTACTCATTGTGGTCGCGTGTGTGAGTTCTAGGACCCCTCTTTTAAACGTTTTTGAATGATTTGGGGCTAGAACACATTTGAAAATCGGGTTTTTGAGTGTGTGTGTGTGTGTGTGTGGTGTGTGTGTGTGTTTGACCTGTTTGTGTATGTGTATGTATGCGTATGATGTGTTTGAGTCTTGATTGTGAGCTTATGTGTGCTTGAATGGTGTTGTGGTATGCATCCCTAAGGTTTAGGATAGTCGATTTAGGCGTAGAATGGGTTTAGATGAGTTTGGAGGCTGAAAACCCTCGGCTGCAGTCGGGATGAACTGCATTCTACATCAGCTAGGGCTAGGCGACCGACTGGAGACCGAATGGAGGCCATACGGCCGAATAGGGTGCGATTGGGGTCCATTCGCACGATTGAGGTCCATTCGCACGATTGAAAGGCCAGTCGCATGGAGGTCATGGGATTGAAGGTCCCGTCGCATAAGTGCTCATCTGCATTAGTCCATTCGCATAAGGTCCATCCGCATTAGTCCATTCGCACGATGGGTGTTCATTCATATGAGTGTTCATCCGCATTGGTTCATTCGCATGATGTTCATTCGCTGTTGCACCCGAGGAGAAGTGTAGTTTAACTTCTGACTTTCGGAGGAAAGCGCAGATGTAAGTTTTGACGTAAGGGTTCCTGTAAGTTCATGTAAGGTGACGATTGAGGCCTTAGAGAGCATGTAGGGCATGATGATGATGATGTTACATGTTTATGCATGATGCATTACAGGATCATTGAAGGGTGTAGAGTTACAACACAACAACACAAAGAGGAGATAAACTAAACTTAGATCAAACAGTAAACTGGATTAACCAAGTGGTGACACTAAGAACACAAGTAATATATGAGACAGAACACAAGTGTTTGGTTTTCAAGAATGCAGTATATTGTCTTCTCTATGTTCTATTACAAGTGTTACAAAAGCATATTCGAAAGATACAAGAACATGAGATACTTATACAACATCCTACAGTCGGCTATACTTTGAAAGCCAGCTGGATACAATTGACTAGACACACACAAAATCAATTGTAGAGTCAAAAGGCAGATTGCCTTTTGACCTATGACTATGACATGCCATAGCTCACATCCTTATCTATTATAAAAAGGATAATGTACATAAAGTAGAAAGTTACAGACTCAAGACCTCAATGTACAGTTACCAAAAGCATGAACCTTTTCACCAAACCATGTTAGTTGGTGACTTGCAGAGTTGCAGCGGAAAGGTGTCCAGCTTTATGGAACAGTACATCAGATAAAGCATGTTACTAAAAGTCTTCGGCAGAAATATGTCTTCATGAACTTGAAGCTTCGGAAGACTTTGTCTCTGAGGCTTCGGAAGACTTCATCTTTGGCTTCGGAAGATGTTGGTCTTGGCTTCGGAAGATTTCACACTTGGAGTATTTCTGTTGCACATGTGAAACTTCTGAAGCATTCCACTTCAATGCACTTGTGCAGCATGCAGGAAAGACTAAAGATGTTTAGGTTGCATCAGCCTCTTCATTAATTTCTACAAACTCCCCCTAGGCTGATGCTACCAAAACATTTAAAAACCTTTAGATATTAACAGTCCTCATTAGGATGATCATCATTCCTTTCTTCATAAGATGATCAGGATCCTTCAGGCTGTCAAAGTGTCTTCTCATATCAAAGAGATCATGCAGAGGCAACTGAAACATATCTTGCCATGTATAGATGTTTTCAATGCCTTAATCTCTAATAACATGCCACCTTTCTGGATTTGTGGTGTATGTCCAAGACAAGATGGGTCTTCCTGATGCTAGAGGAGCTACTAAGGTTGGAGTTGATTGAGCTACCTCTGGCTGCACATCCTCAGGCTGTTCTGATTCATCCTGAGGTTCAGAAGGGGATTCAGGCTTCTTCTTCTTCTTATACTTTGGTTTAGAAGCCATCCTTTTCCTTCTCTTTCCAAATTTTAACTGAGAAGACTGGCCTGCAGCACCAGATTGATCTTCACTGTCTTTCTCGACTTCCTCTCTCTCAGGTTCAAATGGAGAAGGAGGTTGATCCTGCTATGGATCAGAAGATGAAGCTTGCTGAGCATGAGCAGGAGGTCCAGGTTGTGTTGTGTCTGTTTGTTCAACCTTAACCTCCACTTCAGGTGTGACATCCGTCACCTTAAGGTCCGTCGAACGACATAAATAAGCATAGAAATATTTTAATTATTCTTCCTTTTCTTCATGAACTCCTGCTTTAAGGAATCATGTATGCTTTATTTTCCCTTGTGCCTGTACTTCCTCTGAGAACGTGTGTTAAGCATAAACCTTTTATAAACTTCATCACCATTACCACCAAATATATCATTTTCAATTTCAACCATTTTCATTAATAAAACCATTTTAGACTATCAAATGCCATTAAACACGCTTTTAACCTTAATATAACAAACATTTTAAGGTCGTAATAAACCGAAACAAATTTTGGGGAACTCGAGGGTTAAGTACAGGGACTAAACTTGTAATTTTGCAAACTTGGACTGGGTATATAAACCCCCTTCCCAGCCACATTCCTCATCCACTTCATCTTCTTCACCTCTTCACTCCCTACACACACATTTTCTCCATTCTAGCACCAAATCCAACCTGCTTGGTCTTGTTCTTGTTGTCGAGACTCTATCTACGACCTAGTCTACTCCATTCTAGCAGGTAGACGACCTTGGTTGTCCATTTTCCTTGCTTATTCACGGCTGTCTAAACTAGGGTTTCGGGTGTTCGGGTTCAACTCGAACACATGAGGTTGTGTGGGTGCGTGTGAGGTCTTTCTGCTTGTGTTTCATGTTTATGTAGTTTGTAGAGTGTTTATGGAAGTCCTTGTGGTGTAAAACTCGCGTTTAGAGCAGCTCGGGGGCTGCTCAACCCGACCACAGTCGCGATTCTGCAGTTCAGGCGACTGGGTCTGTCAGGCGATTGAATCTTGCGACTGAGTGAGTCGTGCGACTGAATCTTGCGTCTAAGTCAATCGTGCGACTGAGTTGTGCGACTAGGCATGTCGTGCGACTGTGAGTTTGTATGCGATTGAGTCATGTGTGCGAATGAGTGTATGTGATTGAGTCATGCGTATGAATGATTGTGTGCGATTAAGTCAGGTGACCGACTGAATGTATACGATTGTGCGTGTTTCGCACGACTGGAGTCCAATCGCACAAATGAAGGTTCAATCGCACGAAAGTAGCTAATTCGCACGATTGAGGGTTGATTCGTGCGCATGGAGTTTGGGTCGTGCAAATGTGTGTTGTGTGGTACGACTGAATGCCCGCCATATGAATGAAGACTCAATCGTACGAATGAAGCTGATTCGTACGATTGAAGGTTGATTCGTAAGGATGGAGCGTTGAGTCGAGCGTCTGGTCCTGTTGTGTGACTGATGATGTTGAGTGTGAATTTCCCCTTGAACGTCTGATGATGATAAGCAACATCAGTAAAAGTGTCATTGCTTGACCTCAAAGATTAAAGTCAACGCTATCAACATGCACATACTATTTCAATTGAAAACAACCCAACATTTTACAGTTATCGCCAATCCAATTGAAACTCCAAATACTTAACAAGTGCTATCTTTCTTAACCACGAGATCATTTCACGGATGTCATAAGCAATGACAACTACTCGTAGTACTTGGATCTATATAAGATCTGATATGTGTGTCCGCTTGTGTGTGTGTGCTACCCACGACCGAAACGATACAACCCAAACCGACCAACCATTACTATACGCTTTGTACAGGTCATTAATGCTTAACAATAACTGTCAATAGGTGTTGACTGTTCTCTGCATACAACTGTTGGGAATCTCGATCTTTCATACTTACCACTTAACATGTGAGTTTCGTGGCCCTTTTTTGTGCTTATACTACTTTACAAACATTTACAAACATGGGGGAAAAGTATGCTCACCCGTTTTCTATGCTGTACAACATACATACAATTTACATACTTGGAATCAACGTGCTACTGTTTTGTGGGTACTTATCTTATACATGCTTGAGTCTGCTTTGTGGTTCATTCTTACAACCATTTAATTCCAGTGTGGAACCGACGGTTAGGTATTGGTAGTACTACTGGGTTGACACCCCCATCCTCGTGTTGGTATACTAGTTAGTACCAACAATAGCCAGGTGCGGGCCTTGGGTGAATATATTCTGACAAGATTCTTTGTGTACGTCATTAGGTTTGGTTGTAAAGCTCTTGTCATGTGATTTTGCTTACTTATAACTGTATGCACGGTATTCTGAACAACCTTATACAGCATCAATTACTTATTTACTTTAAACCTGCGAACTCACCAACAATTTGTTGACCATTTTGAGCATATCTTTTCAGGTGATCATGCTAGCTGAGGTTCTAGGTGTGCTGCCTTAGTGGAGACCCTAGGATGCATTTTCGGGCCAAACTTGTCATTTTGAAAACAATTGATGTATCTATTTCAAACAACGTTATACTTTGTAACTTGTTCCCGGGTTGTGGGAATTGCATACAATGTATCATCTATGTATTATGATTTATGTGTCATGTTTATGCTTATGGCTATGTTGTCGTGAATACTGACTAAACACGACACAAGTCCCCTTGTTGTCGGGTGTTGTCATGACACGCTTGTCATCATTATTATTATTGCATCTCTATCGCTTACCATGTGTTATGACGATTCCCGTCTCGTTACGCCCCGTGTTTCCGCTCTTAGCGGGGGTGTGACATCAGGTGGGGTCTGACTTGGAGTGGAGTGTAAGTCAGTGAGCTCTCCACTCTTAATCTTCTGCTTGATTACCCTGATATGCTCATCCATAGTGGATAGAGACATGGGTCCAAGTCTCCTTCGGAGAATCCATACAGCTTCAAGAAGCTCATCATCCTCTGCCTATCAGCAGACTTCTTCATGCTATTTTGGATGATGGCTCTTGACTTTGCAGCTTCTTCCCTCAGCTTCTTCTTTGTTTTCTTTCTTTCCTGACTAACTCAAGCTCGAGTTGTTTTAAGTACTCAAACTCAATATAGTCATAAGGTAAGGAAGGAGTGCATCTGCCTGATAGAGGCTTGTGGCACTCAAGTAGTTAATCATCTTGATTTTGTCTTCTTCCTTATTTACCAGAGGTTCTTGTTGAACCACATCCTCTTGTTCAGGACTTTCTTGAACTGGTGAGAGGGTAGGCATACCTATGTACAGTTTTTCTTATTCTCTTCTTTGACTTGTACTAGGAGTTCTGCATCTTCTGCCTCCTTCTTCTCTCTTGACCTTTCCAGATCAACCAGTTCATTCAATTCATCCAAGGGGAGATAAATGACATTCTATGTCATAGTTCCTAGTCTGCAGATAGTTGATCCTAGCTGCCCTTAACTCATCATTCTGAGTATTTGGTCTGGGGGCAGCCCTGATTGCAGACTCCATGAGTCTTGGAGACTCAGTAGAGGAACTTTCTCCCTTAGCTCCTTTTCTTCTCTCTCTCTCCTCCTCCTCAATCTCCTTAGATGTCATCTTTCTTTTCCCTTTGTCACTCTCAGACCTTTGTGACTCAGGGTGGAGAGAGCTTTGGCCTTCATTGCTCGTTGCAGCATCTGAGCTCAGGCCAAAGAGAGGTTGAGAAGCACCTTCACCAGCAGGTGTCTCAGAAGGAATATGGATCTCTACAGCAGTTGGAGATGATGAGACAGGGCTCTCAGGTTCTGTCACTGGGCCTTCAGTCAAGGTTTCCCCTATGAAGCTAATCTTAGGGTCTGTCTCAACATCCAGTTGACCGATGACATTGTCTGATTGCCTTAGTCTCCTTCTTAGACTAAACTCTGCAATGATCCTGTCTTGGATTCTTTTAGCCAGTCTGTCAGCTTGTCTTGATTGGCTTGGGTTGACAAGTGGCATGTTGACTAGATCCAGACCTTCATAGTAGTCCAAGTTCTAAAAATTAAAGACTTCTTGCTGTCCTTGAACTCTTATGATAATGAGGGCTTTCCTGTTGTTTTCATATCTCCACCTAATAATGTGATTGAAGGTGATGAAGGTGACATAGCCCTTGGTATCCCATCCTCAAACAGACTCTGTATGAAGGAGTCTGCGTAGTCCACATCAATGTGAACTAGAGGAGGTTGCTGAGAATGTGCAGTTGCAAGTGAGGATGGTGAGTCCTCAATGTCCATTCTCTCAGAGGAACTCCCAGGTTCTGTGGCTGGAATGACTTTCTCCCCCTTTTTGGTAGTAACACCCACTTGCATAGGTGAGTTGGAGGATAGGTAAATCACATCCACAGGTTCTTGTGTTCCTGGTTGAGCTCTCCTTAAGGTTCTCCCAGCTAGTTTTTCCTTAAGATATGAAATCTCAAGTTGCTGATCATTGATCCTGTTTTGTAAGGTAGTCACCTGAGATTCAAGGTGACTGACCTTTGAGACTAGGTAAGTGCATGTTTTAGACAGTTTTTGCACTTTTAGTCTCAGATCCCCCTCATCTTCACCAGAAGAATCACTGGGGGTGGAGAAGATTGGACCAAAGTCCTTTCTCTCATGACCAGTTCTAAGTTCTTGGCTACTGGATTTTCTCTGCTCACTGGTAGTCTCAGTTGAGATGTCAGTGGGCTGAGTTGCCATGGTTGAGGTCTTAATGCTGTAATCACTTTCAGAAGTGAGAGCCTCTTCCATATGAACATCCTGAACAGGTTCAGTAGTGTCCACCTCAGTTGTAGGTGACTGATGTGGGATAGATGTAGGAAGACTCAGGAGTACTCATCTCTCTTGAGTAGGGGGAAAGAAGAGAGATTCATTATACTCACTGAAACCTATATCTTCATCAGTATAAAGTCAAGGTTGGGAATTGGTTGGTTGAGATCTATAGGCTGGGGATGGTAACTGTCCCCTGAAGGTTGATCACTTAAGTGTTGAGACTCAGAGTGATGGCTTAAGGCAGTAGGGCTAATGATCTCATTAGGCTGAGCATGAGGAACCTCAGCACTGATTCTTGAAGAGATGGGAGTGGTCTGCTCCTCAGGAGAAATGGGAGCTCCAGTGTCCATTTCTTCCTGTATGGGTGAGTATATGGGGACCTCCACAGACTGAATAGTCTGAGCAGGGTTTCGTTTGTATTTTCTTTGGTAGGTGATGGATATTTGAGGCTGTGTGGGAGGTTGGGAAGTAGCAGGTGTGGGTTCAACACTAGCTTGTGCTGCTAGGTTGTCACCTTGAGGAATGAGCTCTAACATTTTTGGGACTAGGGTTGTTTCTACCCCAGAGAATCCAATAGTGGACTTTTTCAATATTTTAAAGATACCGGGCTTCATCTGTCCCAATTTAAGAATGTTACCTGTTTCCCTTAACTGTGAGACCAGTTCACAGTTAAGAATGTACTGGACATATCTAGGAAACATGTAATTTTCTAAGGAGTCTAAATTAGCAAGCAAATTGTATAAACAAACTAAGAGTACCTGAATTTGACCCCTTGAACCATTCCATGGACTATGAAGGAGAGATTTTCAGGAATCTGGTCCCATCCACCATGCTTGTTTGATAAGCTGTTGATGACCACATGGAGCAGGAATCTCTATTGGGATGAGACCTTCCCTTTCCTGAAGGTCTTTACAGAGAAATCTCCCTCATACCCCATCTGCTCAAAGGAATGATTAACAGCTTCCTTTGGGAAGAACACCTCACCTTCTTCATCATCCAGCTGAAGATGTTTGTTGATGATGGCCGGAGTGATGAAGATTGTTCTCCCTGCACTGTGGCAGACAGTGCCTTCTCCCATCCATAATGACCTCTTGGCAGGTCTTCCAGAATTCAAGCAACTGATCCTCATAGAGTGGAGGATCAATGGTGAGGGAGGTGAAGTAGTTCGACAGAGATAAGAAACGGAAAACCTTTGAGAAATGAGGATCATTCTCAGAGCGTAACAGAGCAACTTGATTGTGTTGTCTGTGTAGCTGCATGGTAAAGTTGGGATCAATTCTGTGAGCAAGGTTGGCCATTTTTGAAGTAGCTTAAGGACGAAGGAAGAAGAAAGAAAGAAATTTCAGAGAGAAATTTGGGTTTTTAGGTTTGGAGAAAGAACAGATGATAGAAAGAGGGGGAAACCGTTGGGTTTATATGTGAGAGGGATTTCAGATAAAGTTTAATGAAAGAGGATAAACTTTGAAATCCGGATGTTGGTCCCACCTCTGAAAAAGTAGTTTACTTTTTGCTCAAAAAGTAGTTTTCTTGGAAGTCAAAAAGCTTCCGAAGGTTAATTATCTTCAGAAGTTTTAATTAAAAAGCTTCCGAAGCTAAAATGACTTCGGAAGAATTTCCTGAGAGATTTGAAAATTTTTCTTCGGAAGAAAAATTAAAGCTTGAGTGCTTTGTGTGTAAACAGGCAAAGCGTCCGAGGGTTAATTTTGCTTCGGAAGTAAATGGTCCTTAAAATTTAGTAAGTGTTTGAGACAAATATTTAAGCTTCGAAAGATAAATTTTGAAAACTCTCCGAAGGTAAACTTCTTAGACAGTTATTTAATTTGAAGGCATGATTTACTTCCGAAGTTAAAAACAAAACTTCCAAAGTATCAGAAAATTTTAAAAAATCTAAGCAAAGTCTTCAAAAAGAAATTTTCATCTAAAGAAAACATGAGCTTATGAAAGTGATGAACTAGACAACTTAGGACACATATATTTTAAGAAATAATAAGAGTTAGTTTTAAGAAAAGCTTACTCAAGGTTTATCATCCCAATAGCTGATATAGATATTTAAATCTCTGTTCATCAAAAGCCTTTGTAAACAGATCAGCATATTGTTCATCTGTGTGAACCTTGACTAGTTTAATTAATCCCTTTTTATAGTTATCCTTATAAATGATACATGATACCTGATATTGATGTGCTTTGTCCTTGAGTGCTGCACAGGGTTCTCTGTGATTGAGATAGCACTGTTGTTGTCTATGTGAATGGGAGTCTCCTTGAAATTTAACCCATAGTCCAGCATCTGATTTTGAATCCAAAGTACTTGAGCACAACAACTTGCAGCAACAATGTATTCAGCTCAGCAGTTGATGTAGAGACACGATTGTTTCTTGCATTGCCATGAGACAACCCTTCACCAAGAAATTAACATCCCCAGATGTAGACTTTGCAGTCATGTTGCAACCACCATAATCACTATCTGTATGCATACAGATTGAAGTCAGAATTCTTGGGATACCATAGGCCAAGTGTTGATGCACCCTTGAGGTATCTTAGAATCCTCTTTACAGTGATAAGGTGAGACATCTTAGGGTTGGCTTGATATCTTGCACAAATACATGTAGCAAACATGATATCAGGCCTGCTAGCAGTAAGATATAGAAACCCAACATAGCCCTGTATAAATGCTCATCTACACACTCCCCCTCAAGATCAGGACCAAGAGAGTGGTTTCTGGCTATGGGTGTCTTAGCAATCTTACAGTCAGTCAAACCTCTTGAGTATGTCCTGAACATACTTTGACTGACTTATGAAGATGCCATCTTCAACTTGCTTCACTTGAATTCCAGAAAGAAATTGAGTTCCCCCATGGCACTCATTTCAAATCTGTCTTTCATCAGCTTCTCAAAGTCTTTGCAGAGCTTTGGATTAGTTGAACCAAAGATGATGTCATCCACATATACTGAACTAGCAATATGTCTTGTCTTGTCCTTTGATGAAGAGAGTTCCATCTATAGTACCCCTCCTGTATCCATGTTTACAGAGATACTCAGACAGTGTCTCATACCACTTCCTGGGTGCCTGATGCAGCCCATAGAGAGCTTTGTCAAGCTTGCAGACATGATCAGGATGATCAGGATCTACAAAACCAGGTGGTTGTTTGACATAAACCTCCTCATCTATCACTCCATAAAAAAAGGCACACTTCACATCAAGTTGAAAAAACTTGAAGTTCTTGGATGCAGCAAATGCCAGAAATATCCTAACAGCTTCTAATCTTGCCACTGGAGCAAAAACATCAGTGTAGTCAATCCCTTCTTCTTGTGTGTATCCTTGAACAACCAGTCTAGCTTTATTCTTGATGATGATGCTTCTATCATCTTTCTTGTTCCTAAACACCCATTTGGTTCCAATGGTAGTCTTCCCAGAAGGAAGAGGACAAAGGTTCCAAACTTTCTGCCTTTTGAATTGAAGCAGCTCTTGTTGCATAGCTTCAACCCAACTTCCATCCTTTAGAGCTTCATCAACTTTCTTTGGCTCTATCTGGGATAGAAAATAAGAGTGAAGACAAACATTTGCTTCATGGGTTTGTCCTCTTGTCTTTACCCCTGAGATAAAATCTCCAATGATGTTTGTGGTAGGGTGAGACTTATGGATCCTAAGCTGAGGGATCACAACAAGTTGTTGAGAAAGATCTAAATTTGAGAAATTTAGATCTGGCAAAGATGTTTCTCCCACCACATCAGCACACTTTTCAAGTGAAACTTGATCCAAGCAGTGCGTGACATCATTGATGTTCTCATCCACAATGTGGTTAGTGGTATCAAGAAATTCTTGGTCACTGTCACTATCACCATTGTTGTCTTCCACAATTAAGGTATTCTTATTTGGTTGTGGAGCCTCTAGGCTAGAATTTGAAGGCATACCAGATGTATCAGCTGAATTTGTCATTGTAGGGCTGATAGAAACCTCATTTGCAGAAGTGGTTCCAACTGGAGCTGAAGATATGTGTCTTGAAGATCTTCCTAGCTCAAATCTTGGATCAGGATCATCTGTATTCAAATTTTCTGCAGATCCTGAAACATTCTCACAAGATTTGTTAAAATAGTTGGTAACCAAATCAAGATCAAACAGCCAATCCGAACCAGAACCAGTAACACAAGGTGTGTGTTCATTGAAAGTCACATTGGCTGACTCCTTAACAATTCTAGTTCTAGATTGTATACTCTATAAGCCTTAGCTTGGGAAGAGTATCCAATAAAGTGTCCATCATATTTCTCAGCAAACTTGGAATTTGATCTTTGGTATTCAAGATGGTGCAAGGACATCCGAATGACCTGAGAAAACCAATGAAAGGTCTCCTCTTGTGCCAAAGTTCATAAGGAGTCTTGCCATGAGTCTTAACTACTAAAACTCTGTTTTGTACATAGCAGGCAGTGTTGACTGCCTCTGCCCAGAAGGTGATGGGCAGTTTAGAGTCAGACAACATGGTTCTTGCAGCTTCAATCAGTGTCCTGTTTCTCCTCTCAGCAACACCGTTTTGCTGAGGAGTCTTGGGAGCACTAAATTGTCTTGTAATACCTTTTCATCATAGAATGTGTCAAGGATATGGTTCTTAAATTTGGTTCTTGATCACATCTTATGATCTTGACCTTGTGATCAGATTGATTCTCAATCTTTAAGATGAAATTCTTCAGAATCTCAGGAGTCACATCCTAGTTCTAAGGAAGAAAACCCAAGTGAATCTTGTAAAGTCATCTGTGATCACTAGACAGTATAAGATCCTTCCTAAACTCATTACACTGGTCGGGCCAAAAGATCCATATGTAACAAGTGTAGGGAGTAGTAGTGATTGAGTTCTTTTCCTTAGGCTTGTGAGATACCTTATGTTGCTTCCCTTTCAGGCATGCAACACAGTGGTCATCACTTGTAAACTCTTTCTTTGGCATTCCAGTTACCAAGTCATGCTTAATTAACTTATTCATGTTCTTAAAGTTTACATGGCACATTCTTTTATGCCATAGGAAAGACTCATCACTATTGGCTTTAGACAGAAAGCATGAAACTTCTCCAGAGGGAGAGGTTTCTTGCAGATCCATCTTGTACATGTTTCCTTTCCTGGGGGCTCTAAGCAGGATATGCTCATGAGGAATGACCACACCAGGCTTAAGAACAATGCACTCATGCTCAGTAAAGAGCATGTTATGACTCTGATCACAAAGTTGAGGTACACTCAGAAGATTATATCCAAGCTCCTTTACAAAGTTTACCTTTTCTGTGCTGAGCTTACCATTTGTGACCTTGCCCCTACCAGAAATGTAACCACCTTCATCTCCTCCAAAAGCAACAGGTCCTCCATCAATCTTTTCAAAGTTCTAGAGTGGTGACCTATTACCGGTCATGTGCCTGGAGCAGCCACTATCTATGATCCAGACATTTCTTTCAGTCTTCAGCTGTCCCTACACAAAAGAGAATGATTAGTTACATCTGGAAACCCAAGCCTTGCTTGTCTTGGGCTCACTTGCAGAAGGTAAATTAACAGTAATAGATCCTATGGTTGTACTAAGAGTATCTTGAGATGTTTTGATGGAGAAATTCAGTCATTTGGTCTTTCTTAGACGTCCACACCACCTTTGGAGTCTTGGACTTGACCTTCAAAACTTTAGAAGCTTTTGGAGCTTCAGTAGTTTTGATGACTGAACCTTCGGAAGATTCTGCAAACACTGCAGCAGACTTCAGTGCTTCAGAAGAACTCCTTTCTTTCGAGACCAAATATTCTTCCGAAGAGAATTTTCCACTTCCCTTCTTGTTAGATTTGAAACTTCGAAGGAAACTGGTTTTCTTTCCGAAGCTTGAATCTTCTTAGAACTCTTTGAAGCCTTGTTTTGGCCATATGTACAGTACCTTTAGGATTGAAAGGACAATCCTTGCAATGTGAGTGGTGTTGTCACACATAACACAATTCATCTTCTACTTCACAAGAGCCTTGTCTTGAGAGTAAGACTGTCTTTGGTCACTTCCCTTCTCCACCATCATCTTTGCAGATGCTGAGATAGTCTTTTTGGGCTGAGAACTATGCTTGGAGTTTGATGGACCAGGCTGTGCAGCAGTGGTACATAGCAGATCAGTCTTCTTCTTGCTGCTGAGATGAGTTGAGCAAGAACCAGAACTCTTAGCAGAGTTTTGGTTGATGCCTTCAGTCCCTACCACTTTAAACCTTGCAGAAATAAAAACTTGTTCATGTTTAGAGTCGAAAGTAACCTTGATCTCTTGAGCCTTCCTTGCCTTTCTTTTGCTCTTTCTGATCAAGTTCTTTCTCATGGACTTGGTCATCACAGTCTTCACTTTCTCCTCAGAAGGATAGTGGCCCTCCTTGGAATCCTCCTCTTCACTCTTTGTAAAGGATTCTTCATTATCTCTTCTTCATCCTCCTCACTCATAGGATCTATGAGAGGAAGCTCATCTTCAAAAGTTCCACACTTAGGAGATCTTACTGACAAGATTATGTGTGGAGGAGCTATCTCATTGGATCCCAGTCCATGTCTGTTCTGATAGCAGACTTTGTTGTGCAGGGATGAGGATATCATGTTCTTGAAGGTCTCTTCTTCAAGAACACTCTTTTCTGCCCTGGCTTTGCTGATCACAAGCTCAGCCTGGCACTCAGTTAACTTGGTTATGAGATCTTTAATTTGAGTCCTAAAATCTGTGTGTTCATGTTTTAGAGCTGAAATGGTTTTCTCTAAGTCCTCTATTTTCACTTATAATCATTTTCAGACTTTCTAAAATCAGATTTAAATGTTTAAGGACTCAATATCAGATCTCAGTTCCAAGTTATAGGACCTGTACCTGTTAACTTTAGCAATGCATTCAGGAGTACAGAGATGTTCCAATACCTTGGCTTCATCATGATCTGCCATCAGTGCTTGGTTTGGAGAGGCATCTTCAACCTGAAAGCTCCAGTCAAAGCCTCCTTCTTCAATAGCAACAGCAGCTTGCTGCTTTGACTTCTCATTATGGAGAGCTTTGTTAGTGTAGTTTGGTCTGGATTGTGTTTGGCCACCATTTGTTCTAGATGCCTTACACTCTCTGGCAAAGTGACCCATCAGGTAAAGTTGTAACACTTGACTTTGCCTTTGTCCAGTCCAAACTTTCCACTGGTTGCATTGCTTGAAACTTCCTTCCAGTCCTCTTGTAGAACTTCTTGGCTCTGTGAGTGAGAAGAGCCATCTGCTGGACTATTTCCATGTATTCTAGATCATCTGGATGGATACAGTCCAGGTCTTCAAGAGTGAAAAGAGAGTTGCCATAGCTTTCATCAGAAGACACAAAAGCTTGAGAAGAGCTTGTCTCTTGGAATGGGCTTCCTTGAGTGTAGTTCTCATTTGGTGTCTCTGGGAAGGTGATGAAAAGACCCTTGGGTGAGTTGTCAGGGTAGCATAAGAGATGATGTTTGGGTTCTATGCTATCCCTTTCAACCACATGTAGGGCTGAACCCATTTGATTGTTGGAGTTTCCAGATGAACCTTGCATGTTCATCTCCATCTGGTAGGCACTGAGAATCCCATATACCATTTGATTGTTGGAGTTTCCAGATGAACCTTGCATGTTCATCTCCATCTGGTAGCCACTGAGAATCCCATATAACTCTGTCAGAGTAAGAGTTTTGAGATTTTCAGTTCTCTTGATCACCACACAGTAGTGTGTCCACTGCCTAGGAAGTGAGGACATGAACTTCCTTACAATGTCTCTGTTTTCAAGAGAAACTCCTCCATCCAATAGGGTATCCACAATCTCAACATACCTAAAGTACTGCTGAGTCATGGTTTCACCTGTTTTGAAGGTGAAGTTTTCAAACTGCTGCTTCAGGAGATCCTTCTTGTTCTCCTTGGCTTCAGAAGAACCCTCATACATCAGTTTCAGTGCATCCCACAGTTGCTTGGCTGTTTTGCACTTCTTGAAACCTCTATACACAGAGTTTGGAAGGGTAGTTTGAAGAGCTGTCATGGCTTTTCTGTCTATCTCTACTCTCTTCCTATCTTCATCAGAGTAGTTAGCCACATCTTTGGGGATCATACTAGCACCGGTAGCAGAAGGTGTGCTGGGTATTAAAGGTCCATTCTCAATAGACTCCCACATTTTTGAATCAAGAGACCTGATGAAACCTTCCATTCTTAAACACCAGGTGTCAAACTCATCAAGAGTGATCAGTGGGGACTTGTTCATGGTCCAGTTTCCATATCAGTTTTGGAAATGGCTGCCATTTGAAAAGTTTAGTATTTGTGTGTGTGAGGGATCTAAAGATGGTGAGATCTTATATCAAGAGCCTGGAATGCCTCTGATACAAATGCAGGATCGTTGAAGGTGTAGAGTTACAACACAACAACACAAAGAGGAGATAAACTAAACTTAGATCAAACAGTAAACTGGATTAACCAAGTGGTGACACTAAGAACACAAGTAATATATGAGACAGAACATAAAGAACACAAATGTTTGGTTTTCAAGAATACAGTATATTGCCTTCTCTGTGTTCTATTACAAGTGTTACAAAAGCATATTCGAAAGATACAAGAACATGAGATACTTATACAACATCCTACAGCCGGCTATACTTTAAAAGCCAACTGGATACAATTGACTAGACACACACAAAATCAATTGTAGAGTCAAAAGGCAGATTGCCTTTTGACCTGTGACTATGACATGCCATAGCTCACATCCTTATCTATTACAAAAAGGATAAAGTACATAAAGTAGAAAGTTACAGACTCAAGACCTCAATGTACAGTTACCAAAAGCATGGACCTTTTCACCAAACCATGTTAGTGGTGACTTACAGAGTTACAGCGGAAAGGAGTTTAGCTTTATGGAACAGTACATCAGATAAAGCATGTTACTAAAAGTCTTCGGAAGAAATCTGTCTTCATGAACTTAAAGCTTCGGAAGACTTTGTCTCTAAGGCTTCGGAAGACTTCATCTTTGGCTTCGGAAGATGTTGGTCTTGGCTTCGGAAGATTTCACACTTAGAGTATTTCTTTTGCACATATGCAACTTTCGAAGCATTCCACTTCAATGCACTTGTGCAGCATGCAGGAAAGACTAAAGATGTTTAGGTTGCATCAGCCTCTTCATTAATCTCTACATGCATGTTATGTATGTGTGATGTTGCCCTGTATGACGTGATGACTGTGCATGTTAATGTTCCTTATTATGATGTATGTTTATCCTTCCTGTGACTTTACGTGTTATGATAATGAATGAAATAAAGTATTACGTAACGTAAAGTGGAAGATAATGAAAAGTGGAACATGATGAATGCATGCATTAATTAATGATGAAAGTAATGAAAGTCTTGCAAGTATTGGATATCGGGACACGCCATTAAAGGTATTAGCTCAACGGTGTGCGGGTTCGCTACCCCAGGAGGATGCACATCGGGGTCCTTCTCTGTGATCGACCATTTATATAGAACCTCTACCGCTTACCTCTAGTACTATGGCACCATGTTTAGCAGTCTATTTATAGACTTCGGCCCAATAGCTAAATAGTTCGGGATGTAGCATATGGTATTGGTACGAAAGATATCTGATGCGCAAGAAAAGAAGTAAAGAATGAAGATTGAAAGATTAAAGAAGATAATGATGATCTTATCTGTATGCACGTATGATGTATGATAATGTAAAGCATAGTATGATTTTGAAAGAAAGTAAAGAACGGTTTTACGAAAGAAAAGTATGTTTTATTTTAAAACTAGAACTCACTCAGCAACGCTGATTTTGATGTGTTTCCAGTTGGCAGGTAATGGTTGCTGAGGATGGCACGAGGTGGCTACTCAACTCTTTTGGGATGGCATCCATTTATTTAATGCTTTTGTGATATAATGCAACAATGTATTTTGTAACCGATTGACGATGTATTATTTGGAAAAAGTTTTTATAAAGAAATGTGATGTCATTTTTGAATGTTTCTGCCGCAACCTTTTTGTAAGACAAATGTAGATATATGTTTTATGTGCGATGAGTAACCAACTGTAAGCGTCCCGGGAACGGGGCCTTACAAGTTGGTATCAGAGCCAAAGTTTAAGCGAAATGGGTAAATTTTCAAAATAAACCTTAACTTAAACTGAGAATGGGACGGAAAGGGAATGGGATGCCAATCTGAGTAGCTGCGTGCCATCAGGTATTTTCATAAAGTTAACCGGTATTATATGCGCATGGTATGTGGTTTGTGTGTAGATTTAAATACTGATGTAGTCAGGACAGGTAATGCTTGGGGTATGAAGAGTAAAGTAAGTGGCTAAAAGCTTCACGTGGTGGGGGTCACGGTGCTAAACCGCGACCCAAGAGAGGGAGACCCAGAGTTGAGAAGGTGGTTCATGAAGAACCAGAGACTCCTCATCCAGAGGGAGGCGACTAGAGCGCCAATCTAAGAGCCTCAGTGAAGGAGGTCGTTGTTGAGGAATTTCATCAAGTCATGGAGACAATCTTACTGTCTGTGGTGACCGAAGTGATTAAGGCAGTACGGGAAGGGGAAAGAAAGGAGAGAAACAGGTCCTCAGGAGGACGGGAACAACCAGAGCCTGACACGGTTCCATCTGATGACGAAGAGGAAGAAGAAGAGCATGTGTCGGAGACGGCACGAGGCTGTAACTATGGGGCGTTTATGAGATGCAAGCCCCCTACCTTCGATGGTAACGACACTGCTGCTGCCGCTCACCGGTGGGAGAGGGAAATGGAGGTTGTTCTTGATATCAGCAAGTATCGGGAGGACCATAAGGTGAAGTTTGCTACCCACTCGTTTCTGGACTCGGCTCTGTGTTGGTGGGACAATATTGTTCAAGCCGAGGGTAGCCGGGCGATAGGAAGGATGAGGTGGGAGGAGTTGAAGAAGATGGTGATTGAAGAGTTCTGTCCTCACAGGGAGATGGATAAGATAGAGAGAGAGTTTTTGCAGCTGGAGGCAAGAACCATGACACACCAGCAGTACATGTAACATCATGTAATTTAGGGTTATTTATAAGTTTGTATCATTTATTCTTGTAAGGACTATTAATGCCTTTTATGAAACTTGTGGACTATTTGTGCTTATCTATTAGTTAGTCTTTAATTCTTTAATTTAAAAAGATTATAGTTTATCTATTAAATTGAACATAATAATAGATAGTAATAATAATAATAATTAATAATAATCATAATAATAACAATGATAATAATAATAATAATAACAATAATAATAATAATAATAGAAATAATAACTAATAATATTAAATAAGTAATAAGTTGTAAAAGAATTAAAACTTAAAGATAATTAAGTTAGGGGGGTTAATTTGTTAATTTTAAAAAAACGTTAAATGAAAGTTTTAGCATGAAAATAACATTTTGAAGTTAAGGGACCATTTGTGTAAACTACCAAAACCCAACCCCCCATCCCTTTTCTCTCTCCCCGCAATTCCGGTCGCCTGCCGGCCAAGCCCGGCGCGGCGCCGACGAGCCCCAAAACCTCGCGAAACCATCCGTTTTTTATACCAAATCATACCAATCGCTTCGTGGAATAGTCTCGAACTCGATGGTGTGTGTTAATTTAAGTTTGGGTCGGTTATGGAGACGTTTGAGCTCGGTAACCGATCACCATTAACCATTAAACCGTTCATGCATTAAAGTCTAATAATAATCATTGAGGTTGTTTTTTTTATGTTTTAAAAACCAATTGATACCAAGGCTACGGCCCTGATTCACTCGTTAAGGCATTGCATTCTTTCCTAGAGGACCCGGGTTCGAACCCGAGCCACCTCATATATTTTTTAAGGGCTTTTTGATTTACAAAAAAATGTAGAAAAATTATTAAAATTTATAAAAAGAAGTTTTGTAACTTTTTTTATTATTAAGATTATTTAAGTAAATTCAGAAAAGAAAAAAATTACTTTTTTTTAGTTTTAATAAATATATTTTTAATAAAACATTTAAATTTGTTTTTGGAAATTTCTATTAAAATGGATTGTAAATAATAATTAATAAATTGGACTAAATATTTTTTTAATTTTGTTTAATTTAGGATTAGTTCAAATATTGTGTTTAAACTTTATTAATTGTTATAAACGACTCAAATACTTTTCTTTTTCGATATTAAAACATATAAAGATTTTATTTTTGTTTAAAGTATTTATAAAATGTCCAAATACCCAAATTTCACTTAAAACCTTAGCTCTTTTTAAAACGTTAAATTTATTATAATTAATCTTAAACCTTGTAAATATTTATATATTCTTAGGTGCATTGTGAGGATTTTGTGTTGGAACGTCTATTTAATATTTTCTTATTAATTGTCGTTCTATACTTATTTGACCAAGTGAGTATTTCTATACCCCTTTTTATATTTTCACACTTTTGGGTGAAACATGTTACCTTATAAACATTGCACTTGTAAGCACGTTTGATGCTTGTAAACTTATGGCAATTCACTTGTATGTTATGGTTAGTTGATCTTTGTAGCTACCATGTAATGTCGAATATATATACAATCATTAACTATTGCTAGCCTGGCGACGTCATAGATCTATGGGCCTGACAAGCCTGCTTGGTTGATCCAAGTACACTTAGCTAATCGTATATGCTTGTAAATGTTTGAGACTTGTAAAACTTTGTCAAGGTTTGATTGTGCATTCTGTCTTACATCCCTAGTTTACTTTGCTCTCTAACTTATAACATGAATTACCATATATTATATATCTATGTATTTCAAACTATGGGAATCTCACCAATATTATTGTTGACATTTTTATTTTTTAACATATTTCAGGAAATACTCAAGCTTGATTTCTACTCTTTGAAGCTTGCACATCTAGGAATGGACCTAAATAAACAAATGAAATAAAAATGATTTGTTACATCTTATAAATGCTTTTAATTTCTTTGAGACTTATGATTGTAATGGTACAATTGGAACTTATGATTAATATATATTTGGGTTATTAATAGCGTTATGTGGTTGTGAACGATCTTAACCCTCACACCTCGACGTTTCCGCCGTCAAGGTTGGGGTGTGACAGATTGGTATCAGAGCCCATAACTATAGGGATCTAGGTTATTAGAAATGGTGACCTAGACTATAGTATGCATGAACCTGATAGAATTATATTTCTATCTTGTAAATTATATAGTTTGCACGCTACATAATGCTATGCCTTCTTATGTGCAATTTGATGCCTTAGCATAGGATTGCCTAAACATTGTTACTTGTCTCCCTAAACTTAGCTTTGACTCTTGACTCTCCCCGAACATGAAACCTCTTAATCTTATTCTCGACGACACGTAGAATCTTATGCCTATGCTTATGACTTGGATCTTTAGACGTTATGTCTAATCTATATAAATCTCATCAAGGTTTTGATTCCGTGAACCTAAGAAATATTGTGTGACACATAGACACCTGTATCCTAGATTTCCTAGCAAAAGGCCTTCGGGCTAAGGCAAGCATTTCGCATAAATCCTACGGGACTAGTCATGCTTACCTGGGGATTTCTGGGATGAGTGATAAACTATGGTCGATATACACGAGTTTCTAAGGCAATCGGGTCAAGTCACCTTGACGTGTCAACGTTTCCAAATGGTAATGCGTTACCAAATGGAATCCCTCCGTATGCCTTACAACTCCTAGCTTGTCCTTGTCTAAACTATTACCCTTTGTTATCCTCATTCCGTAATTAACTCATTTTTGTATATTCAGCATGTCTCATCACCATGGAAAGCGTGGAAGTTCCGACCGTAAACTAGTTGCAATGATCGCTCGGCAAATGGCTGCTGTCATCCCAACTATGGTTGCTGAACTTAATAGCACCCTAATGGCTAAAAGCAACAACACCAATGGGAACAATAGTGGTGCTCAAGGAGAGAATAGCAACAACCAAAACGGGAACAATCGTACTTGCACTTTCAACACTTCAACTCGTGCAAGCCCACTAGCTTTAGTGGAAAGAAGGAGCCACTGGACTTCTCGAGTGGTTTGAAAGTATGGAGACCACATTCATTGTTAGCAAATGCCCCGACGAGTTCAAGGTTCGCTATGCCACAAGTGTTCTTTAACAACGAGCACTAACATGGTGGAATAGTGAAAAGAGAACTGTGGAACTAAGGTTGCAATCGCGTTGCCTTGGGAAGAATTAAGGATATCATGATCCAAAAGTTTTGCCGAGAAGCGAGTTGCAAAAGCTAGAGGAGGAGTTCTGGAACCTCAAACAAGATGGTGGGAATCACTTGGCCCTTCCACCCGACATCATGAGTTGAGTATGCTCCTACCACAACTGGTGGACACCGTGCCCCGTAACATTGAGAAATTTATCAAGGGGGTGCCACCACAATTCAAGATGCTGTGGTGGGGTAGTAGACCCACAACTTTGGACGAGGCAATTACTATCACTGCACGGCTCACCGAATCATATAAGAGCTGGCACTATGTCGGCAAAGGTTCCAAGTCTACTACGAAGGTGACACCGAGACAACAAAGGAGGTAAAGGCCGAGTCATCTTCTCAAAACAAAAAGCGTAAGTTCACCCCGACACGCAACTACGTTGTGACCGCACCCAATGCTTCTCAAAACAAACGGTGGTTGCAAATCAAGCCCTGTGGCTAGAGCTTATGCTGTCCATATCCCATGTGTAACACGTACAAGTATCATCATGTGAGCAACATTCCATGTCGAGTCTGCTCGTTGTGTGGGAAGTATGGTCATTTGGTGGCTACTTGTCTTCGTGCGCCAAACAACACTGCCATGCTTATCAACCGAACCTGCTATAACTGTGGTGAGCCTTGCCATATTCGTCCACAATGTCCTCGTAATGCGGGAACTGTGCCACCGGCTCGTGGAAGGGCTTTCAACATCAACGCCAATCAAGCCCAAGCCAACAACGATGTGGTGAACGGTACATCGTTGAAATTATTTTAATCGTTTCTTGTCTTATAAAAATTCCTATATGTGTTCATCATACCAATAATGGGTTATTACCAAACAGGTATGCATCTTGTAAATAATCATTATGCATCTGTTGTTTGATTCGGGTGCGGATAGGAGTTTCGTGTCCTTGGAATTCGAGCCTTTACTTTCTAAACCGCGTGTTAACGTGGAAAGATCTTTCACGGTCAAAGTCACCGATGGAAAATCTATTGTCGTTGATGTCGTAATACGCGATTACACCTTAAGCCTTAACAAACACGAGTTCTTCGTCGACCTTATTCCTATGAAATTGGGAAGCTTTGATGTTATCATTGGTATGGATTGGTTAGCCAAGCATCGTGCGGAAATTCTATGTTTCGAGAAATGTATCCGAATTCCTTTACCGACTGGTGATACTTTGAAGGTCATTGGGGAGAAATCATCCCAAAGACTCAAACTCATATCTTGCATCAAGGCCCGCAAGTGCTTAAGTAAAAACTACATGGCTTTCATGGCATATGTAGTTAATACGAAAGCCAAGGGTAAGGAGTTGAAAGACGTCCCTGTTGTGCAGGACTTTCCAGAGGTTTTTCCCGAGGATCTTAAAGGGTTGCCTCGCATGCGAGAAGTTGAGTTCAAGATTGACTTAATTCCTGGTGCGAACCCTGTGGCTAAATCACCTTATCGTCTTGCACCGTCTGAAATGCAAGAACTAGCTAGTCAACTACAAGAGTTGACCGATAAGGGTTTCATTCGCCCTAGTTCAACACCATGGGGTGCACCTGTACTATTTGTGAAGAAGAAGGATGGTTCATTCGATATGTGCATCGATTACCGAGAACTCAACAAGCTTATTATCAAAAACCGATACCCTCTCCCTCGAATCGATGATCTCTTCGACCAACTTCAAGGAGCAACTCAATTCTCGAAGATCGATCTACGTTCTGGGTATCATCAACTACGTGTCCACGATGATGACATTCCAAAGACCGCTTTTCGTATTCGATATGGACACTACAAGTTCATGGTCATGCCTTTTGGCTTGACCAATGCACCTGCCGTGTTCATGGATCTCATGAATCGAGTATGTAAACCGTATTTGGATAAGTTTGTGATCGTGTTCATTGATGACATTCTTATTTATTCCAAGACGAAAATCGATCACGAGACGCACTTGCGACAAGTTCTTGGACTTTTGAAGAAGGAGCAATTATACGCCAAGTTTTCCAAGTGTGAATTTTGGTTGGAGGAAGTTCAATTCTTAGGGAATGTGGTGAATAGCCAAGGAATTCATGTGGATCCTCCTAAAATTGAAGCCATGAAGAATTGGTGTGTTCCCACAACCTCAACCGATGTTCGTTCTTTTCTGGGATTAGAGGGATATTACCGTAGGTTCATAGCGAATTTCTCAAGATTGCTAAACCGTTAATGGCGCTAACCCAAAAGAATCGACTCCTTGAATGGGGACCCGAGCAAGAAGAGGCTTTCGAGACATTAAAACGCAAGTTGTGTAACGCTCCTATTCTCACACTTCCCGATGGAAACGATGATTTTACCGTGTATTGCGATGCTTCTAATCAAGGTCTTGGTTGTGTTCTCATGCAACAAGGCAAAGTTATAGCATACGCGTCGAGGCAATTGAAGGTTCATGAAGTGAACTACACGACTCACGATCTTGAACTGGGTGTTGTGGTTTCTGCATTGAAGATTTGGCGACACTATCTATATGGGACGCAACGCATAGTCTACACCGATCATAAGAGTCTCCAACACGTGTTCAACCAAAAGGATCTCAACATGAGACAAAGACGTTGGATCGAGTTGATTAGCGACTATGACTGCGACATTCGCTACCATCCTGGAAAGGCGAATGTTGTAGCCGACGCGCTGAGTCGCAAGGTCCACAACAAGACTGTCTCGCTCCAAGAAATTCAAGATCGAAGGCAATGGTTTGATACGCTAGGAGAATTTGATACTGAGATTCATGTGGATGTCAACGAGGCTACTATCATGCTTCAAAACATAAGGATCGATAGTGACCTCGAGTTGTGCATTCGTGAGGCTCAACAAGCGGCACTAACCGATGAAGGGAAAGATAGAGATTTGATGCCTAATGTTCGGTCACAACTGGAGACAAAACCGAATGGCATGTGGTATTTCTTGAATTGACTTTGGATCCCGAATCGTGATAACCTTTGACATTTCATTATGAACGAAGCTCATCAAACCCGATATTCCATTCATCCTGGCTCCGATAAGATGTACATGGACCTGCGTGGTCAATATTGGTGGTCTGGAATGAAGAAATATATCACGTCTTATGTTTTCAAGTGTCTCACGTGTGCAAGAGTCAAGGCCGAGCATCAACGACCAAGTGGTTTGCTTGAGCAACCTGAAATCCCTATGTGGAAATGGGAACATATATCCATGGATTTCATAACCAAGTTACCTCGTACACCTCGTGGTCATGATAATAAATGGGTTATTCTTGACTGTTTGACCAAGACAGCACATTTCATACTCGTACGCGATACATACAAGGTTTCAAGGCTGGCTCGAATCTACATTGATGAAATTGTGAGTCGTCATGGCGTGCCTTTACATATTATTTCCGATCGAGATACTCGTTTCACTTCACACTTTTGGTCTTCGATGCAAGAACTCTTGGGTACTCAACTGGATTTAAGTACAGCTTACCATCCTCAAACCAATGGTCAAACCGAATGAACAATCCAAACCCTCGAGGATCTGCTGCGTCTTTGTGTCCTTGACTTTGGTGGTGATTGGGATACGCATTTACCGCTCGCGGAATTTTCGTATAACAATAGTTATCATTCAAGTATCAAGATGGCACCATTCGAGGCTTTGTATGGTCGTAAATGCCGATCACCGATCTGCTAGACCGACGTTGGTGAAAATTTCATCACTGGCCCTGAACTTATACAAGAAACGACCGATAAAGTCTCCACAATCCGCAAGAACCTTGAAATGGCAAAAAGTCGACAAAAGATTTACGCCGATAAGCGTCGTAAGCCATTGGAGTTCCAAGTTGGCGACATGGTTCTTCTTAAGGTGTCACCGTGGAAAGGTGTTGTTCGCTTTGGAAAGAAGGGTAACTAGCTCCAAGATTTGTAGGACCTTTCAAAATTCTAAAAAGGGTTGGGAAAGTGGCTTATAAACTGGAACTGCCTTCCGACCTTAATGGAGTTCATCCTGTGTTCCATGTCTCAAATTTGAGAAAGTGTTTGGCCGACAAGTCTGCATGTTCCATTGGAAGACATCCATATCGACGAATCATTGCACTTTGTTGAGAAACCTGTTGAGATTATGGATCGCATTATGAAGAAAACGAGAACCACAACTACTCCAATCGTTAAGGTTCGTTGGGAGAACAAGTGTGGAGCTGAGTTCACTTGGGAGCGTGAGGATCATATGAAGGAGATACCCGCAATTGTTCGCCTAGTCCATTCTTAATTTCGGGACGAAATTCTTTAAGTTGGGGAGACTATAACATCATGTAATTTAGGGTTATTTATAAGTTTGTATCGTTTATTCTTGTAAGAACTATTAATGCTTTTTTATGAAACTTGTGGACTATTTGTGCTTATCTATTGGTTAGTCTTTAATACTTTAATTTAAAAAGATTATAGTTTATCTATTAAATTGAACATAATAATAGATAGTAATAATAAATAATAATTAATCATAATCATAATAATAACAATGATAATAATAATAAATAATAACAATAATAATAATAATAGATATAATAACTAATAAATATTAAATAAGTAATAAGTTGTAAAAGAATTAAAACTTAAAGATAATTAAGTTAGGGGGTTAATTTGTTATTTTGAAAACTTTAAATGAAAGTTTTAGCATGAAATAATAACATTTTGAAGTTAAGGGACCATTTGTGTAAACTACCAATACCCAACCCCCCATCCCTTTTCTCTCTCCCCGCAATTCCGGTCGCCGGCCGGCCAAGCCGGCGCGGCGCCGGCGAGCCCCAAAACCTCGCGAAACCATCCGTTTTGATACCAAATCATACAATCGCTTCGTGGAACAGTCTCGAACTCGATGGTGTGTGTTAATTTAAGTTTGGGTCGGTTATGGAGACGTTTGAGCTCGGTAACCGATCACCATTAACCATTAAACCATTCACGCATTAAAGTCTAATAATAAACAAATTAATCGAACAAAAACGATCACTTAACTATCTCTAACCTATTCCCACTCTTAATCCACCTGAAAGCACACAAACAAACCAATTCAATCAAACACTTCGTCGTGACTTGCATTTCACTCGTAGACCTCTTTTCGAACTCTCTAACCCATAATTGGAAAAGGGCTTTTCATCTTTTGAGCTATTCGAAGCTTTCTGTAAAACGAATTTGATTTTCATCACCGATTGCAACCTGAACGAATTGCATCGTAGCCGTGACCCGTTCTTGTGCTCGTTGTCTATCGATTTCTCATGAATTCAAGTAATTAAAAACATGTATACATTGTTTAATCATGGCGAGTAAAAGCCCCATGGTTAATTTGATTAAAAACAGTGTTTTATGGTTAAATTTGGATACACCCGATTCTAGGGTTCTTGATTTGGGAGAAATTCATTGAGGTTGTTTTTTTATGTTATAAAAATCAAGTGATACCAAGGCCACGGCCCTCGTTCACTGGTTAAGGCATTGCATTCTTTCTTAGAGGACCCGGGTTCGAACCCGGGCCACCTCATATATTTTTTAAGGGCTTTTTGATTTATAAAAAATGTAGAAAAATTGCTAAAAGAAGTTTTGTAACTTTTATTATTATTAAGATTATTCAAGTAAATTTCAGAAAAGAAAAAAATTACTTTTTTTGTTTTAATAAATATATTTTTAATAAAAATTTAAATTGTTGTTGGAAATTTCTATTAAAATGGATTGTAAATAATAATTAATAAATTGGACTAAACGTTTTTTTTAAATTTTGTTTAATTTAGGATTAGTTCAATATTGCGTTTGAACTTTATTAATTGTTATAAACGACTCAAATACTTTTCTTTTTCGATATTAAAACATATAAAGATTTTATTTTTTTTAAAGTATTTATAAAATGCCCAAATACCCAAATTTCACTTAAAACCTTAGCTCTCGTTAAAACGTTAAATTTATTATAATTAATCTTAAACCTTGTAAATACTTTTATATTCTTAGGTGCATTGTGAGGATTTTGTGTTGGAACGCCTATTTAATATTTTCTTATTAATCGTCGTTCTATGTTCATTGACAAAGTGGGTATTTCTATACCCCTTTTTATATTTTCACACTATTGGGTGAAACATGTTACCTTATAAACATTGCACTTGTAAACACGTTTGATGCTTGTAAACTTATGGCAATTCACTTGTATGTTATGGTTAGTTGATCTTTGTAGCTACCATGTAATATCGAATATATGTACAATCATTAACTATTGCTAGCCTCGCGAAGTCATAGATCTATGGGCCAGACAAGCCTGCTTGGTTGATCCAAGTACACTTAGTTAATCTTATATACTTTTAAACGTTTGAGACTTGTAAAACTTTATCGAGGTTTGATTGTGCATTCTGTCTTACATCCCTAGTTTACTTTGTTCTCTAACTTACAACATGAATTGCCATCTTTTATATACTTATGTATTGAAAAATATGGAAATCTCACCAACATTATTGTTGACCTTTTATTTTTAACATGTTTCAGGAAATACTCAAGCTTGATCGCCTTTTTCGAAGTTGTTTACACTTAGGAATAGACCTAGTTAACTTAATGAATAAGCTTGTTATATTTCTTATATTGTATTTTTATTTGAGACTTATGCTTGTAATGTACCTTTCAAACTTATGAAAAATATATTTGTATTTAATAATAGCGTTATGTGAAAACCTGAATCAGTTTTATATAAATGAATACACTTTCACATAACATGTCACCAACAAATCAAACAGGTTAATCTTTCAAAATCACATATATTAATGAGATTGATTGAACGCTTAGGGTTTGTTACCATCCTGCACATACTTATGTACTCACATATTCTAGGTAATCTCGCGACGGGTTGTCTTTCCATCTTGACTTTAGTTTACAACATTCTGACATATGCTTAAGGTGAGTTCATTGACCATCTTTTACATATTCCTTTTGGGGGAAAACATACTTTTAAATACTTTATTTTTATAAATTGTGTATGGCATATACATATTAAAGTTTACCATTGAAAAATCCTTACTCTTTTAATTCATTAATTATGGAAACTAGTTGTCACACCCCAACCTTGACGGCGGAAACGTCGAGGAGTGAGAGTTAAGATTTTTCACAACCACATAACACTATTAATAATCCCAAATAAATATATTAATCATAAATTCCAATTGTACCATTACAATTATAAGTCTCAAAGAATAAAATAAACATAACAAGTCATTTTATTTCATTTATTTATCTAGGTCCATTCCTAGATATGTAAGCTTCAAAGAGTAGAAATCAAGCTTGAGTATTTCCTGAAACATGTTAAAAATAAAAGATCAACAATAATGTTGGTGAGATTTCATAGTTTGTAATACATAAGTATATAAAAGACGGCAATTCATGTTGTAGATAGAGAACAAAGTAAATTAGGGATGTAAGACAGAAATGCACAATCAAACCTCGACAAAGTTTTACAAGTCTCAAACGTTTAAAAGTATATACGATTAGCTAAGTGTACTTGGATCAACCAGGCAGGCTTGTCTGGCCCATAGATCTATGACTTCGTTAGGCTAGTAATAGTTATGATTGTACATATATTCGACATTACATGGTAGCTACAAAGTCCAACTAATCACAACATACAAGTAAATTGCCATAAGTTTACAAGAATCAAACGTGTTTACAAGTGCAAAGTTTATAAAGTAACATGTTTCACCCCAAAGTGTGAAAATATAAAAAAGGGGTATAGAAATACTCACTTGATCAATAATATATATTAGATGATTAATAAGAAATAATAATAGGCGTCGTTTCAACGTAGCCCTTCACAATGCACCTAGAATATATGTAACGACAAGGTTTAAGTTTTAAAATAAAATTAACGTTTTAATGCGAACTAGGGTTTCGTTAGGAATTTTGGGGTTTTGTCAAACACTTATATTTAACAAATGAAAGTCAAATATATTTTCTTGAAATAAGTGCTAAGAAATATATTTATATTTTATATAAAGATATGAAGGGAAAACATTTATAATAATTTATAAGATTTATATATTAGTTTTAAATAAGATTTTTTTTATAACAAAATGATATTAGCATGATTTAAAAAAAACAACGTTTGAAATAATAAAAACTATTATCTAAAATCTAATCTTTAAGTAAGTTATCTATAACATTAGCTTTAGGATTTTTTAATAAAAATTCGAAGGTAATAATTACAGAAAAAATTAATTACTTGATTTAAAAAAACTAGGTTTATAAAATAACCCTAATTTACTTGGTTCTCAAATCTTAAGAACACCAGTTTCAAAATAGCTCCAATTTCATAAGAACCCTAGTTTGTTTTGAACCAAAATTGAAGATCAAATCGATGATGTTTATGGGAATGAACATGGGGCTTTGATTCCCCATGTAATTACGCGTATATAATTGTATTTATTTACCCGATTAATGATGGATTGAAGGTGGAATAGAACGAAGAACAGCCGCGACCTAATCGAAGACGGTTCATAGTGCAATTGTAATTAATAATTCAATTCGTCTTACAGGAAGCTCCCAAAGACATTGATAAGCAAAAGCCCTCTGTTAATTTCGATTGGAATGACCCAGATGATACTGTTCGATCAACGGTGGTTTCTCAACAGAATTGATATACGAATGAGAGATTTGTGTGTTTCCTAGATGAAATTGCGAGTGGTAGTATGTTAGGAATAGTTAATCGATGGTTATGGATTCCATTAATTGAGTTTTTAACACGATATGAACGTTGAACGGTTAGAAGTTGATTGGTGTTTCGGTTTCGGGGATTTCATCAGGAAACCGAGCGTTTCAGCATGAATTAAAGATGGTTACGGGTTCGATTCAAGCACTAGGACCGATTTGAAACGGTTTTTAAACTTGATTATCAATGATTAACGCGTTTAAGGAGTGGCCGGAGCTGCGGCCGAGGGTGGCCGGACATTGGCCGGAAAAACGAGGGTGAAAGGGGGTTTGGTTTGATTTTTTATAAATTTACAGTTTGGTCCCCTTAAGATCGGAGTTGTATCATTTTATGTAAAAACTTCCCATTCCAAGTTTCTAAAATAACAAAACACCCCTTGAGTTAATAAACTCCAAAATAGCTTTTTTTAAGTTGAAAACTTTTATAAATTATTATTACAATTATTATCATCATTATTATTATTATTATTAATATTAGAATTAATATTATTATTAGCTTTATTATTATTATTATTATTATTAATATTAACATAATTATTATTACTCTTATAATTAGTTGCAATTGTTAGTATAATTATATATATTATCTTTTTTTATAATGATTGTATTCAATATAATAGCCATACCATCAAATAAGCATAACCAAACCCATAAGTTTCATAAAAGACATAACTAGACCTTACAACAATTTAACAAAGTTAACTTTAATGTAACTCAAAATTACAAGATGTTACACTAGTGAAAAATATTAGGTGGTAATATTGAGTCTGACAAGCCCCACCCATACGATCGGAGGTCAAGCAGATGCAACATTGTTCTAATAAACTAACAGATTGTCACGACTCAGTAAATCGTGATGGAAGACAAACAAACGAACACAATCAGCTTCATTGCGAAAAAACTATTGTTATGGTCATGTTATAAACTAGTCGTCTATTTTAGTACGCCACTTATGTTATACAAACTCAACTTTTTCGTCTCTCAAACTCATGAACTCGCTAATTTTGTGTTGACGCTTTAGTATGTTTTTCTCAAGTCGTTAGCCTGCATGTGCATGTAGAAGCATAACATGAGTCTTGTATTATACAAACATTTTTATCAACTTTGGCTATACATCACATCTTTAATTATGGTTTTGGGCGCATGTTTTGCGTATTTACATTCGAACATTATGATTTTGAATTATTTAACTTACAATTCCGCATATAATTTGAAACTTATAAATTATGAGGTTTATTTTGAAAATTCATTTAGAGATTGTTTAGAGTAACTAATGACTTAGATTATGGCTTGTTCACAAGTCGTGTAATAAAACCCTGGACGTAGATTTTAAGGGTGTGACATCCAGCGTACTTGTTGGCACACCGGTCCGATAACCTAGCTCTGATATCATTTAAAACAACCCAAACAAAGCATACCAATATATTGATTGCTTTGCACATGATGAGTTGCTCACTAAGAAAGTCACGATTTTGTTTTACCTACTTGTTCGCTCAGACATAACACATCTTGATAAAAGAGTTTTCATCCCCTTATAAGGAAGGTTGTGTTCCCCCCTTAACCAATGTGAGACTTACATATAAACTTTCAAAAGTTAAAATTAGTTATTATTTAATTATTGTCCAAGGTAGTACATCTCACATGAACGTAAAGAGATTAATGAGTTTCTCGATTCCTATAGTTGTTTGATCGCTAACTGGAATCTTCTCATCGGGCCTTTCAATATTTTTGACAAATGATTAATTAAAGTCATGTTTGAATTCCTTACGAAGAAAATAAAACAATTTTTGTAACAATCAATTTGAGTATCGATCAAAATTCACATAGTCGAATTTTAACCAAACTGTGAGGTTTATCGCCATTGGTGGGATCCTCACAATGATAATGTTGTTTGAAGACACCAACAAATGATTGCGATTGATCATTTTTAAAAGGCATAAAGTTTGTTTGAGGGCGTTTTTAACATATATAAGAGCTTTTTTGTATTTGTCTCGTTGAGTGTGTCTTTAATATTATGATCAGACCAATATAATCACTATTTATTTATACTCTCATACGGTGAAAATAGTTTATAAAAATAAAAAAAAGATCAATAACGACTATATAACAATAATACAACTCACAAAATGGTTAGAACCATTTTTAATCGGTTAATCTGAAACCATCTTGAGACGGATGAATAAAATGAAATTAATTTCAAACTATTTTTTTATTAGGTTGAAATTGGTTCTATTCAAATTTGGTTTGTTAGTTCAGTTTTCAAGCCTCTCATTTTACCTTTGGGGGTTTAATTTTGAAACCCGGTTGTGTTCAACCCGGGTTGGGTTGTGGTAAAAGAAATCCAAACCAAATTTGACTGGTTTCGATTTTGAAACCTTGTCATGTTGTGGTAAAGAAAAATCCAAACTGTCTTTAACCGGGTTGTAGATCAGGTCCAACCTGATTTCAAGAGGATAAAATTGTAGAAAAGTTGGGTACAAACCGGGTCGGGTTGGGTAGAACTTGAGTTGCGGTGTGGAGGGGACAAAGTGACAAACCTGTGTTGAATTAGGTTGGACTCGGGTTGAGAAACTACCGGGCTGAAACCAGACGAGAATGTTGGGCCGGACCTTTTCGGGCTTTCGACTCATCTCCGACTCCGAGTAGCGGAAGTGTGGAGGTTGGTCTGGTCAAAACACCAGTGTTTTCTCCGTCTTCAACCTCCAAAACCTCCACCTTCAAACCTCCATTAATGACTTCAACTTCAAACCTCCATTAATGACTTCAACTTCAAACCTCCAAACCCTCTGGGAAGAAGCACGAGAACTCACCTTCGGCACCACCCCACAAATCGATCGCCTCCACACCCCACCAACCCCCTCTTCTTCCTCCGCCACTACCTCTCCAAAACAAGCCCTTCATCCTCTCCGCCTCCCTCGCCACCACCCTCCGGTGGCCCGCCGCCGCCCTCTGGTCCTCCACCGACTACCTCCGCCGCACCCTCGCCGACGCCACCGTCTCCCTCCACCTCACCCCCACCGGCCGCGCCGACGCCCTCGCCCCCCACCCCTCCAACCCTAACTCCCTCTGCTTCGCCTCCGCCCACGTCACGCACACGTCATTCTCGGACGCCGTTGACGCCGTCAAGGGCTCGAGTAACGAGGGGCTGAGTGGAGGATTTGTGGCGTATGCGCAGCAGCAGAACGATTGCTTCAGGGCGGAGTATGGGGCGTTGGGTGGTGATTGTGATTCGGATGTTGCGTGGGCGACGGAGGCGATTGGGGGTTCGCCTGAGGCTGTGAATTTGTGGATTGGGAATGAGTGTTCGGAGACTTGGTTTCATAAGGATCATTATGAGAATTTGTATGCTGTTGTTACTGGTGAAAAGCATTTTGTGCTTCTTCCGCCTACCGATGTTCATAGGATGTATGTTCGTGAGTATCCGGCTGCTCGGTATAGCTACTCTGAGGTATTCTGGCCGTTCCTGTGTGAATTCATCATACTTTGTGTTTATGATTGATGAATCATGATGTATGTGTTACAGTTGCTAGAGCCAAACATGTCGAATAAGCATGCCATTGATTGTTGTTAACTAGTATTATGAACAGATAATAAGATACAGGATGTATGCTGTTAACAATGATGATGACATTATGGTGGTGGTGGTGGTAATGGTGTTTAAACATGTTAACCAACCAAATTGCTTAAAAGTTCGTCATTTCATTATAATTACAGCACTAAGCCACCATTAGCAAAAAGAACTATCTGTAAAAGAGAAAGAAAATTAGCAGTTAACAAATCTTCTAGCTTGTAATCACCTTAAGCAGGAGTTACGAAAATAGTAAGCTGTTCATATTAGTATGAAAAATGAATATTGCTAGACTACATACACATATAGTTTGATGCAGTTATTACATTTTTCTTGAAACCTTTTAGAAGTTGCATCATTTATTCAATTATACCGTAATAAACGTGACTGTTGAACCCAAAGTACATTTATTATTTTCATAAGAATCCAGGGATCATTTGCTAGTTTACGTCTTGCAAAACTGAATTTTTATGTCAAGGGTTTATAAATCAAAGGCGCTACTTATGTATCATGTATGTGGTGTTACAGGAATCCGGGGAATACAAATTGAAATTGAGAATCCACCAAGATATGTCCCTTGGTGCAGTGTAGATCCTTACCCGTCGCCTGAAAACAAGGAGAAAGAAATGTCTGAATTCCCATTATACTATAATGGGCCGAAGCCATTTGAGGTCACTGTTAAGGCTGGTGAAATTCTTTACTTGTAAGCATTTTTTTCCGATAATATTTCAATGCATAAAGATCATTCATTTCACATTATCTATGAAGTAGAGAATATTTGTGATCCCATACTTGCTAAAGAAAGGAACATGATTGGGGACTCCCTTCATCTTGAAATGCAACAGTTACTATTCAGAGTTGTGTGAAAGAATTTTCTTTTTCTTTAAATTTGCCTTCCAAAGTTACTTATTTGTCCATTAGCAACCGACATAGGTGCTGATTCTGACCCATTTATGAATGGGTCGAGCTTTATATCATACAGGTCTAATAGCTTCATTAGGAACGTGTTTAATCTCAAACATTTCAAATAGGCGTTTAGAAAATTTTAGCTAAATTGGGAACGGTTGGAAGTTGCCTAGAAATCCTCTTAAATCTTCTTTACTAATACAGTTAGATTATTGTTTTATATATAGTTTCTGTAATCCAAATAGCAAGTTTGTTCTATATATTATAAATTTCTTTTAAATTGTTAGTTGAAGTCTCCCAAAGTCTAATACAGTTAGATTATTGTTTTATTATATAGTTTCTGTAATCCCAAAGTCTTAAATTATTAGTTGAAGTCTCCTAATAGCATGTTTGTTCTATATTTTTTTGAATGTCTTTTAAATTATTAGTTGAAGTCTCCCAAAGTCTATTTTTATTTCTAAAACCTTTTAAATTGCTTTATTTGATTTTTTATCATTATTATCATAATATGTTGTTTTTTATAATTAAAATTTACAAACTAGCTATATATACATAAAAAAATAAATGGAATATTTATATACAATAAAAATTTGTCTCAACTTACTAGCCCTTTTTGAAGATTTGAGCAAGTGTTATTTCTTTAATTTTTTTTCTTTTTCGACATAGAGTTATAAGGTTTTTAAAACAAGTCGTTTCTGATAGTTAAAGTTGGTGTTTATGTAGGCCGAGTATGTGTTTCATCATGTTCGACAGACTCCAGACAGCCGAGGACTCACCATTGCAGTGAATTATTGTAATTTAAATGAGAAGAGTTATAATTTATATTTGTTTTATTGGTTATTATTATTCTAATTAAAATATTAATTATTCTTGCAGGGTATGATATGCAGTTTGATATCAAGTATGCTTACTTTAACTTCTTGCAATCACTTCCAGCACCTGATGAACCAACTTCACATAATTGTTCAATTAAAGAAAATGTATCTGATGAAGACGAAAAACAAATAGAGTCAGCTTTTTTGTAAGCGTGCTCTATGATCGAGCTAAGCTTATGTTTTGTGCTGAATCAAAGGTATTCTTTTTTTTTATGTAATCATTCACGAGCTTGAGGGCATATATGATTTATCCCCTCTAGCATGCCGTAGTGCCATGCCATCACCTGTGAAGGTGGGTTGGTTAGATCTTAATTCGTTAGGTTATATCATTTTTTTTTTCACTAGGCTTCGATGTTGTCTGTCTTTTACCAGTATCTGTACATTAGATATATGATATATAATCTCTCTTTCTAAATTGTTTATCATCTATATCGCATCAGTGCCAATTTTGTTTACAATGTTGGTTTTATGATTATATTAACGAAATTGGAAATTTAGCACAAAGGTGTTTGACCGTAGGAAATTAAGCACGAAGGTGTTCTACTGTAATCACCCCGGGTCATGCAAGTTTTATCCGTCATCTATTAATAACCCCAATTTGTTTGTAATGTTGGTTTGATAATTATATTAACAAAACAATGTTGTTTTTTCGGTTGCAACGTGCTTATTTTTATCAGGCCGTGAATCTTTTTAACGACTTTGTTTTTCACATAAACTTTTTACTATTGTCAAACATCTTGCTGCAACGCAAGGGTTTGTGGCAGTTTTGTTTTTTACGTAAATTTTCGAACGTTATTAATGAAGCCCAATTTCGTTTTTCATATATAAAGATAAGTATGCTATCAACAAAGGTTCTCAGTGATGTTTTGACATAACTTTTACACGGTTTTACTGCCCTACACCTTGGTGTCCTTTTTTTCGCATATAAAGTTTTGAATATTATTAAGAGTTAATTACATGATTGGTCCATGTGGTTTGTCCATATTACAATATTAGTCCCAACCTTTGAGAATTTACAAGTTTGTCCCAACTGTTTCACAAACAGCAACACGATTGGTCCCTGAAGTGGATAACCATTAGTTTTTAGGGTTACTTGGGTGTGAAATGATTTTTTTACCCCTTAACAAAAATAATACATAAATAAAAGTTTTAAAATGCTTATGTGCCCCATTTTTTATATTAATTAATGTAAATTAATCAGTTTATATATTAAAAACCCAGACCCCCACCATGTAAGAATCATCATCGTGGCCTGCTCGTAGTAAACCGTCACCCAACACTCGGAGATGACTGATTGTGATGCTAACGTTGTAGATGATTGAACTGGTAGCAACCGTCGTTGCTTACCTCTGCATCGAAAATTGAGGGGTTTAAGTGACAGGAGAGATTGGAAACAGATAGGGGCGGGATGGACTTGCAGGTGGTGAGGGTAGGCTCATCGCAGATGTAGCCACCACCATCATCGCAAGCACTTCTTTTTTTTCCGATCAAATCTAGACCGAAGAGGTGGTGGGCATATTGATTCAATCGACGGTAATATTGTGGTGGTTAGGGGATTGTGATGACAGTGGTTGTTAGGTACTTAGACTTAGGTGTTGGTGATGATAGTAGTATTGGTGGTTAGATGATAGTGTTGTGGTGGTTATTAGGTTTGGTGATGATGGAGGTATGATGGTTGTTGTTAGGGTTGGTCGTGATGATGGTTAGACGACGATGATGGTGGTGGTTAATACACGTCGGCGATGATGGTGGTCAGATGTGGGTGATGTTGGTTGTTAGGCGCGGTAATGGTGGTGTGCTGGTAGTTGAGAAATATGACAAGGAAGGGGAGGGGTGGGTTGGGTTGAGTTTTCAAATAAATTAACACAATCATCTAACATATATTATTATTTTTATATTAGTTACAGGTATATTCATATTTTCACATTCAGTTAAAAAAAATTTAACAGAAGTTAATGCAATGACCAATTGTGTTATGGTTTTGAAATAGTGGGATCAAACATATAATTTGTCAAAAGTTGGGATCAATATTACAATAGAACACATTCAATCATGGTGACACATTGATATTCGAATATTTTGATCTCGTAATATACTAATTCAATCATGGTGACACATTGATATTCGAATATTTTGATCTCGTAATGTACTAATGTAAAATTCAATCCGTATGACATTTCATTTATGCATAAGCTTGATTACGGTGAACTTTGCTTGTATTAATATGTGGGAGGAATGTTGGAATTTTAGTAATATTTGGCTTATATGTAAATATTTGTATTCATGTTATACTATTTTATACATTAAACATATTAGTTAAGCTTTAGGATAATTACAAAACGTAGAATAAACTCAACGGGTATAAAGTGAATATGTGTATTTGGCTTTAAGGATTATGATAAGGCAATTTGTGGGGATTTAAAAATTTCATTTTTTCAAAATAATCAACACAGACTAACAGATAGCATATTCAAGATACAAGAACTTCATTAATTCAATTCAAGTTCTTGTTTCAATTCTTGATCTTATCATTAAATCGATTTTTAGTGGACAAATGATTTAATCTAAAAGAGTGACTTTTATTTCAAGTTATTTATCAAATTAGGGTGTGATGAATTTTGTATGATTTTCTCATATAATATTCAACAACTAATAGCTCGTCATTGATGCCTGATGGGGTAAGTTACCATTGTTAGGTAACTTACTGTTGCCGGATTAAAAATGTGAAACTTGCCACTTAGGGGGAATTACCACTAGGCTTTTAATGGAAGAAGAATATGACAATTTACTATATGTGGAAAAGGACAATGATGAAAGAATGTTATGCGTCATCATCAAAGGGTAACCTTGTAAACAATTAAACACGTTAGCTTAGGATAATTCAGTAACTTAATTGCAAGCAGGGGATAACCTTTCATTCTTCTCATTAACATTGTAAAATGTGTGAAGTATTCGGTGCATAGATTTGTTATTATCTTATGCACTTTATAATGTTTCTCACATGAACAAAGGAATGTTCATTTGAGAAAAAAGTTATGCCATTACAAGTACCTAATAGCCTCAACAGATGATTGAAGAGCCTAAAATAGGCTTTACCATTATTTGTTGTACTTTATCATAGTGAAATATGTAGTATAACATCAAATACGTTAAAAATAACTCTATTCCATGCATGTATAAGATTAAAAACATGTAATTATATGCGACTAATATATGAGATCAACCACCATAAGATGTTTGAAACTTGTTTCATCCTAATATGTAGTAGTATGGGTTTGAGAATATGTAAAGAAGGCCCAACAAGCTCAACTCCTTGGTGTCATTCCTCCCAAGTCTGAACTTATTATTCTAAAATCCCGAATAGCTAATGACTTTCCTAGCTTCGCGGGTTGATCTGGAGATTTTGAGGTATACATGATGATATGTGGGGCTTCCTCATACAAAAAAGAAAAAAGTTATCACCATTCAAAATAGACATATTGTAATAACATTCTAACGTAATTTAGATGATCATTCAACATACGGTTAACAGGGTCGGCTTAACGTTTTTGGGGGCTTAAAGCGAGTTCTAAAATTGGGGCCTTCTTTGTAAAAATGACTACAATCCTAACACGATGAATACAATGAGATTAGCTTTTGTTTAAATAACGACTTCTAATCTACTTTTAATCACTTTAATATATATGTACATTGCTTGCTTTGAAGCGTTGAAAACTACAAAAGAGACGATACATCGTACCAACATGCTACCCCTTAAAAACATTATGAGATTAGCTTATAAGCACTAAAAACTAGTCCTACTAGTCCAATAATTATTAACTTATTGTATTGTGACATATGTCACCCCAAGATTCGTCAATTAACGTGATTATCCGTTAACTTTTCTTTGATCGTTCATTCCTCATCTTTATTAACTTCTTGTGTGGATATCATACTTGCTTTATTACCTTTGTGCTTGTGTTTCTTTCGTGAACGTGTGCTATGCTTAAACCTTTTTACAAATTTCATCGCCGTTATCACTAAATATATCATATTTATATAAAATTATTGTCACTAATAAAACCATTTTTAAGTGCTAGTTAACATTAAATATATTTCTAGCATTAATATAACAAACACATTTAAAGTCGTTTCCAATCGAAACAAACTTTGGGAACTCGGGGCTAAGTGCAGGACTAAAATTAATATTTTGCAAACTTAGGATGGGTATGAAAACCCCATTCCCAGCCATTCTTCCTCACTTCATCTTATTCTTCTTCATTCTTCTTCACTTCACATTTTCTTCATCTTTGCACCAAAACCGCCCCGTTTCATCTCGTTTTCGTCATCTAGACTTCATCTACAACCTTGTCTACTCCATCCTTGCAGGTAGACGACCTTGGTTGTCCCTTTCTTGCTCGTATTACTGCTGTCCATTTCTAGGGTTTCGGGTATTCGGGTTCAACCCAAACACAAGAGGTCGTGTGGGTGCATGTGATGCCTTTTTGCGTGTGCTTCTTGTTTGTGTGTGTTTGTAATGTGTTTCTGGAAGTCCTTGTTGTGTTAAAATCGTGCTCGGGGCAGCCGAAGGCTGCTCTGCACTTCAGCCGTCGCGAACCTGCAGTTCAGGTGACTGGGTCTGTCATGCGACTGAGGCGTGCGACTGGGTGAGTCATGCGACTGAGTCATACGACTGATGTCATTCGGGCGACTGAGTCGTGCGACTGGGGATGTCATGTGACTGAGTTGTGCGATCGAATGTATGTGTGTGATTGAGTCAATGCGGATGAGTGATGTGTGCGATTGAGTCAATGCGGATGAGTGATGTGTGCGATTGAGTCAATGCGGATGAGTGATGCGTGCGATTGAGTCAATGCGGATGACTGATGTGTGCGATTGAGTTATGCGACCGAATGGATGTATGTGATTGTGCGTGCGTCGCACGACTGAAGGCCAATCGCACGAATGAAGGTTCAGTCGTACAAATGAAGCTGATTCGTACGAATGAAGGTTCAGTCGTACGAATGAAGCTGATTCATATGAATGAAGGCTGATTCGTGCGTATGGAGGTTAAGTCGTGCGATCGGGTGTTGTGTGGTACGACTGAATGCCAGTCGTGCGAATGAAGCTGATTCGTACGATTGAAGGTTGATTCGTACGAATGGAGTGTTGAGTCGAGCGTCTGGTCCTGTTGTGTGACTGATGATGTTGTGTGTGTGAATTCCCTTCTTGAATGTATTGTGATGATAAGGTAACATCAGTAAAAGTGTCATTGTTTGACTACAAAGATTAAATTCAACGCTATCAACATGCACATACTATTTCAATTTAAATCAACCTAACATTTTACAAATTATCAACAACCCATTAGGACTGCAATATTTAACAAGTATTTTCTCTTATAACAATGGGATCATTATACGAATGTCATTGGCAATGACAACTCCTTCTAGTACTTGGATCTACATAAGATCCGATATGTGTGTATATTTGTGTGTGTGTTACCCATGACTGAACCGATACAACCCGAACCGACCGTCATTACTATATGCTTTATACATATCATTAATGCTTAACAATAACTGTCAGTAGGTGTTTGACTGTTCATTGCATACAACTGTTGGGAACTTTGATCATTAATACTTACCACTTAACAAGTGAGTTTCGTGGCCCCTTTTTATGTTTATACAACTTTTCAATCATTTACAAACATGGGGGAAAGGTATGCTCACCCATTTTCTATGCTGTACAACATACATACAATTTACATACTTGGAATCAACGTGCTACTGTTTTATGAGTACTTATCTGATACATGCTTGAGTATGTTGCGTGGTTCTTTCTTACAACCATTTAATTCCAGTGTGAAACCGACGGATAGGTATTGGTTGTACTACTTTGGTTGACACCCCCACCCTCGTGTTGGTATACTAGTTAGTACCAACAGTCGCCAGGAACGAGCCTTGGGTGAATATATTCCGACAAGATTCTTTGTGTACGTTGTTAGGTTTGGTTGTAAAGCTCAGGTCATGTGATTTTGCTTACTTATAACTGTATGCATAGTATTCTGCAACAACATTTATACAACATCAATTACTTATTTACTTTTAAACCTGCGAGCTCACCAACAATTTTGTTGACCATTTTGAGCATATCTTTTCAGGTAATCATGCTAGCTGAAGATCTAGGTGTGCTGCCTTAGTGGAGACCCTAGGATGCATTTTGTGGCTAAACTTTGTCATTTTGAAAACATTTGTTGTAATCAGTTTCGAACATATTATACTTGTATCTTGTTCCCGAGTTGTGGGAATTGCATACAATGTTATCATCTTTGCTTATGTGATTCATGTATTATATTTATGCTTATGGCTATGTTGTCGTGAATATTGACTAAACACGACACAAGTCCCCTTGTTGTCGGGTGTCGTCATGACATGCTTGTCATCATTTATTATATTGCATCTCTGTCGCTTACCATGTGTTATGACGATCCCGTCTCGTTACGCCCCCGTGTTTCCGCTCGCAGTGGGGGTGTGACATGTATCATCCTAATTATAATCCAACCTAACTAGTGTTTCACAGGGTAAATCAAAGCACATGAAATCATGTAAAAGTTTCCTTCACATTAAACTTGAATTTTTTACTCATAGATTCATAGGTTGAAGTCATTTGTACATACCAACATTAAGCACTAATCATACTTGAATGCGTTTGATAACTACTTGATATCTAGAATAAAAAACCATCATGAAAGTGCAATTAGCACAGATTCAAACATTTGGAAAATCTCTTCTACATACCAACATTAAACACTAAACTTAAGATGTATTTGATAATTATATCATAAAAGTAATAGACCACAATAGCAACACATAATATAAATAAATACGACCATTAACATTTAAACATACCTGATTTGTAATCGCATTAGGTTGGACCACAAATGTTAGATGTATGGGTCTAGGTTTCTTCCATCATCATGATTGTCTTTAAACACCCCTGAAACACGTTGATTACAAAAATTTCTTTATATATGCACATATCAAAAGATAAAAAACAAGAATGCAGTGAGTTACAATAGATGATATCCTCTGATGTAACCTCGAGTTGAATTCGTTGAGTGGTTCATGCACCGTCAATTGGCGATGGATAAGACAAGGGGAAAGGAAACGGATATCGATGGGTGAAACAGAATTTGAAAACTCGTCGATTGATCTTCCTTCGACTCTACATTCAAGCCGTAATTAACTATTTTAACTTTTTGAGCATGCTAGTCCAAAACTAATCAACAAAATCCATATGAAGGGTATTAAATTTTGAGACCCTAGAAAAATGGGGGCCCAAAGCAAGGGCTTTACTTGCTTTGCCTTTGGGCCGACCCTGACGGTTAATAATCACTATATGGTTGGATTTGAAATTAGACTACGACAAAATTCGTACCTACTAAATCTTACAAAAGTTAAGTTTATTCATTTCATATTAACCCTGCAACAAATCTTTTTTAAATTATCCTATGAATATACAAAGTGGTAAAATACTAAAATGTAAACAAGAGATTAGAAGAGAAAAATGAAAATGCTAAAATAATTCTTTTATTATTTAGGATTAACTAATGGTTTTCCAAAGCGCATGTTGCACGATATTAAAACAGCTGACAATGGGAGATGTATTTAGCCGTCAACCGAAGGCTAAGAACATGCTACCAGTTGTGGCTGCGATTTCATTATGGCGTTCAATATGGTAAACAAATTAACAATACTAACCAAAAATACAATAATGCATGTCAATAAGCAAACACGGTATGCCATAAAGATAATGTATTAATTTGATCATGGCTCAGAGTGGATATCGATTGCGGCTGCATGCTCAAATCGACTGCCAAGTCGGGGCAACCGAAACCATTTCTCAAATCTCATCACATCCAACAAAACTAAAACATCATTATTAATATTAGACATAAGACAAACAATAATTCCATGAAACACACTAGTTTCGTAAAGGGCCTCAAATGATCAAACCCGCATCATCAATAATGACAACATGATAAAAAAAGGCCTCAGGTGAGCCCAGGCTTAACGTCATCGACGTGCTAAAACATATCCCACGATTGCATCACCAGTTATAGAGCCTAACAAATATGAAAGTCGTTTTAGGAGTTCACCACAACAGCGTAAACGAAAAGCAAATACAGCCAAAGCCCGCCCAAAATCATAAAGAACTCGTATTTATTCAAAAAGTCGCACATGCAGCCTAAAGCAAAACCCAACACAACCAACCGACGGTCAGATGTGACGACATACCACCACCGATACAACCGGTGATCGAGCAACAAGATCTAACGAGAAAACCCATGAAAACACCATGACGACACCAACGACAACCATCACAATCTAGTCCAATTTCAAGCCAAGAACCATGAGATTCCATAAAACAATAACACCGACAACAACGGTGACGCAGACTAGCGGTTGAGCCATGGACAACCGCCGCCTGCTCCACCTCAACCACAAAGGGGAGGCGAAGCAGCAATAGAACCGCCACAACACCTTCGTCTTCGCCTTCGCTACAACCGACCACCACACAAAACCCTAAAAAAACCCTCGTCGCCTTTGGTACGGCCGACAACAGAGCCATCACCACAAGAACCGCCTTTGGAGTAGGCAATCACGTTGCAGTAATGCCTTCCGTTGAAGGAGACCACACTGTAAGCGGTAACGATGTAGGCAGTGGCGATGGTGATAAGGAAAAACACTTTATCTCTCTAAAAATGAAACGGATGAAATAACAAGGATGATTTTCCCCTTATATCCCTCAAAACACATTTGGAGGGATGCAATTTGCCAAAGTGACAAAACCACAAACACACTCAAGATTCCTGCTTCTTCATTTCTTCTATTAATATATAGGGTAATTTGAATGATTTGATGTCTATAAAGAAACATAATAGTAAGTCGTATACTTTTCAACTAAAATGCTTTTCAATCCTAACATATACAAGATACAATGATATCTTAAGAAAAGCCAAATGTTACTCTTTTAAAAACAATGGTTGTATTGTATGAAAACACATATCATCTCCCCTTTATACTTTCCAATCAAACGTCACCCTAGACGGTGACTATCAATGGAATAAAATATAAAAAATACAACTTTTTGAAAAATTTAAAACAAAAACACAAAAAACACAAAAGAAAGCTCACAAGTCACATTCCACAAATACTAATACTAATACACTCGTTTCCTCTGTATTTGGTTTTCAAGTTTCGCGGTTGTTGCCCCGATTCCTCATTCATCTCTCTCCAACATACTCAAATTCCTGCTGAAATTCTCAGATTCATTCAATCGATCATCCTCTTCTCGCCAATCTAATGCTATAACTCGATTCAAGCTTCATAATCGGTAATCACACAACTCAAGCTATCAAACTGATCTGTAACTTTTTGTTTCTTTCGATTGTTGTGAATTAGGTTTTCGTAGTGTGATTATTCTCTGCGTGTGTTCGTTTCTGCTGTAGACTAGTTGAACTAAAGCCTTCTGGATGATGTGATTTGACGAGTTTAATCTCGTTTTTAGTTCGATGTAATTGGTTACGAGTGAGTCGAAACTGATTAGCTTGTTGTGTGGGAAATTGACTTTCGTCATTCGTGTTTTAGTTTGTTTTACGAGCGTAGGTATTTGATGGTGTAAGTGGTGTGAGACTGTCAGCTGACCTTGCGATTGATGGCTGATTTGCGTATGTAGTGTTGACCAAATTTGTTCTTCTATGGGGTTGTTTGGCTGCTGCTTGATGTTTGTTATGGAAGATTTGATTTCAGTTACGATTTAGTGTACTGATTTTGATCATTTTGTTTATTTGGTATTTTATATTATTAGTTCTTTATCTACTATTCTACTCATGAAAAAGATATACATTATGGGTTTTGATGCAAATCAAGTATTGAAGTTATCCTACTTTTTATGAAGGTAGGTTAGTTTCCCAAGAGTTTGGGATCTGTGGCACTTCCCTGAGTGGAAATGTAACATGGTGCATAGTTAAAGTAAAAAATCCAGCTCTCTTTTTACTTGAACGATCAATGATGATACTATCTTATTTCTGTGATTAAGTAACCTTTAAAAAAAATATTCTCACATTATTTCTTTACTATCTAAGATTGTGCTTCATGAGTGCTCATTCTTACAAACCTGAGTCCTAGTTAGTGGTTCGGTCTCTTTGTAAACAGTTTTAACCTATTTTCTTAGGTCACCGTTAGAAAAGGATTCTCATTAGAGGCTTTTTGGTCACTATAGCTTTTCTTTCTTATTGTAAACAGTTATAGCTGAGTAGGGGCTATCAATGGAGTTTGATTTTTTTGGTCACTATAGCTTTTCTTTCTCCTTGTAAACAGTTATAGTTGAGTAGGGGCTATCAATGGAGCTTGCTTTTTTGATTTTCCTGTCATTGAAACTTGTATTATTTAGAAATAGATTCAAGAGGCCGTCTCATGATAGTTGAAAAAAGCTGCTTGTTATGTTGCATATTGAACCCAAAAGGAAAATAGCCCTGATGTCGATAAGTTTTATCTTTCAGACAATGTCTGAGATATTTTTCATTTCGTTGAGCTGATTGACATTGCCGCGACACATTATAGCCCATCACATCACATGACCTTTTATCTCTTCTTTATTTGCATATCTTCCCTTTCTCTTCTTTTTGGGTTAATCCCTCAACAATCAACATGTTATTGACGTATGTATGAATGTATTGGCTTAACATGTGAGAGCAGATTGAGCGATGTGTATCAACAATTTAGTTAATGATTTATAGACCTCTTAAAGATTTAGATTTTTTATTTTGTTGAGGTGGCTTTTGTGAGGAGAGATGAGTGGATGCAGAAACACACTAGTTATTTTTTTCGACCATGCTTCTTGCTTTTGTGTTTTATATCACATTGAATACATGGTCTTTCGTAAAAAATATTTCTGTATCTTTATATATACTATGTAGGCTAGACTCCTATACTTATAAACTTGTCTTGATTTTGTGTTTTTAGAATTAAGGTATGTTTTACTTTTTGATGAGATGCTAAACATCATAGGTGTGAAGTCTAAGATATATTGGGGTGTTTGTGTAGAGGATTCTGATTTCCTAGGTCTTTTCCATTCATCATTTGTTTATATAATTTTATGTACCGTACTAACATGTGATTCTAGCAAGATTATAACATGAAAAGGTGCCATGACTCATGGCATGTGGTGTTGCACATACTAATTCCATAAGCACATTATATCTACATATATGATGATGGAAACTCTGGACATTAAATCTTGTACAGTTGTACACTAGATTGTTTGTGACAATAGAAACTTGATGGTCTTCACACCACCCTGGGAGGGTAACTGGTAAGAACAAATTGTTGGGATGTTGGTTAGCACTACTTGTAGACTATGATCCTTACTCCTTACTAACTTGGAAAGTAGTATTATACGTTATATATCTACGAGGATGACATTACAAAGTTGTAGTTTTTAAGGAAACAAGCAATACCTAAAAGGAAGCACCATGTGACTTTGTTCTCATCTTTTTGGAAGCCCTTGATATAACAGCATGGTGGTAATCTATTTAATGTACAAGGAAATTATGGACCAAACCATAAATGTCTGTTCGTTAAAACTTTAGCTTTGCTTATTTGTAGCACTTTTTCCTCTCTCTCCGTGTGGTGTGAATGAATTACACGAAGTCTTTGATGTAGAAGTAGAAAGAAGTAGCTTAGATTAGTGCATGCATGTGGTATTCAGTTAAATTTTAGGACTTAGTACTAAGTTGTCTATGGTATCACTGGAAGGTAAAGTAGATACCATTGGTATGTAAAGTAGATGCAGTTTCCCTTCATTCTCTTTATCTTTTTTCAGGGAGATCTCATGGCCCAACAAGAAAGTCTAGAAGTGTGAACAAGCGGTACCCGTATGATAATGAAGTATCTCCAACTAAAGATGGAGATAGCACCAACAAGAAAAACCAGCGAGTTAGTAAATTCTGACTTTAATCGTTTTATTTCATATTGTTGTTTCCAATACCATTATATGTTTCAAGTTCCCTAGTCTTGTATCTTTTGATTGTACGGTGTTATGAATTGCAGGATTGCACCATTACTGTTCTTTTAAGAGGATTGCGAGTTTATGCGTTTGTCAAGTTGTTTTCCTTTTGTGTTTGTTGCATCATGTCATGTTAGCATTAGAACCTGACGAACCTTCTTGGTGGTCATTTTATCATTGAATATCCTGTTGTGGGTTTTGAGTTTTTTTTGTCCTGAGTGATTTTGTGCTTGTGACGATGCTCAATGTGTCTTAATCATCTTAAATTTCTCTTTGTCCTGCCTAAAAAATAAAAATATAATTTTATTCTTTTGTTTAGTTTAGGATTTTATGATCACTTGCTGTCAGTCAACACTTAACAGTTAAGTTTTTATTTTATTTTTTTATTTTATTTTTTTATTTTATAATGAGCTACTGTCAGGAACTTTATAAGCAAGTTCTCTACATTCAAGACTGCCTAAAATCTTTTTCTGTTACAATTATCTTTTGTGAACAAGTTCCCTATGTTTTGTCTTGTTCGTGACTTGTTATAATTTTAAACCTGCTGCAAGGAAGTGAGTTTGTTTACCTTGACTGTTCGTGGTGCTAGTGGTGATTATTTAATGTACCTAACACATATCATTGTATGAGCAGCAGGTAGGCCCCAGTAGAATACGAAATATAATATATAGGGAGCATTTTGTTTAATGTTATGGAGAAAAACTCTTATTTAAGTCATTACTTGTGACATGGTTGCTTTGTAAATTGATTGTCTTGATGACACAATATATCGCTAACCTTTTGAAATCAATGGCTTTGAAAATATTATATTACACTTGCCTTCCTTGCCCTTTGTTTCATATCTAGCTGTATAATCATGACGTTGGTACTTGGTACACCGTACACATGCTATGGTTAAATTTAGAAATAAAACAGAAGTCTTTAAAAATATAACTCTATGTTATTGCTAATCTATAAGAATCATTGTCAATTGCTAAAATAAGAAACAACATATAAGTTTAACTGTTGAAGTTAAATGACCATCTTATTCTTTCCAGAAAAAGAAGTTGTCGGACATGCTGGGACCACACTGGAGCAAGGAAGAGCTGGGACATTTTTATGAAGCATATCGTAAGCACGGGAGAGACTGGAAAAAGGTAAGCTAAATTCATTAAATTTTAAGTGTTGAATTTTTTGAGCCTTTTAGTTGGCTTGGTCACTTTGTTATATAGTTTGAAAGTTGTGATGGCATCTAATAATATTCATATGCTATGTACATATCTAGGTGGCTGTTGTTCTCCGAAACCGCTCTGTGGAAATGGTGGAAGCTGTTTATTCTCTGAATAAAGTAATCATGCCCTCCTATTGAGCTTCTTTTTGGTGACCTCATGTTTCACACTTAAAATGTTCTGTTTCATTTGATTTTTGCATGTGAATTTAGTATATTAATATCTGTCTAATGTTGTTTGTTTTCTTAATTTACTTGGCAAATCAAATGAACTGCTTATTGTTTTAAATGAAGGTATAAACTGTATAATTGTATTGCAAGTCAGATAAATCAATGCAATGTAACATCTCTTGAGCTCTCATAACTCACTTATCGGTACTATACCAAACTGAACCTCTTGACCTATTAGCTCCAGTTGGTAACATTGTTTTACAATCCTGTCTTATGTTACTTTACATGACATTGAATTAAGATTTGTTTTGGTGTCAAACAACTAAGCAGTTAACAGTCACACTGGCCTGGATTTTCTTAGTGGTACAGTATGGTATTGCCATGTAACTGGATATAAAGACAAGCGATGCATGAAAATAGAAATAAGAGAATGCAAAATGAACCCACTTGATAGATGTCATTACTAGCAATAAGATCCGCTCGTGTAATGGGAATTAAACTGCTAGCTAGGTGGTTTAGCCAAGTCGAAAGTATGTGACATCAGGACAAGGAATGGAAATGGTGTTAGGGTAACGGTAAAAGGACATAGATGGGTGCTGGTTCAAGAAATGTATGAGAAAAGAATTGCGTGTAGATTCTAAACACAAACTTTTGTAGTTGGCTTGATTTTTTATTTAAATATTCTATCATGCTATGAATAAGATTTAGGATGCAATTTTACAATAATGCACCTACCAGCAGCCTTTTTGTTTTATATATCGTTTCAGTTTCTCTATCCCATATGTCAATGATTTAGTTTAAGAACATTGATTTAGTGTTTAAGATCTTATGACTCGTATGAATTAATCTCAACTTGGCGAATCCACCCTTAGGTCCCTTACATATACTTTGGTCATGTATTTACAACAGATCTTTCTAAGTGGCTGTTGAACTTGTTTTGAATATGATGTATTTTGGATTTGTTTAAAAAGACCTGCACATTCTTTTCATTTGTGAAGTCACTTTCTTATGTACATCTGGAATTTTCAGGCATACTTATCTCTTCCGGAGGGCACTGCCTCTGTTGTGGGCTTTATTGCTATGATGACCGATTATTATAGCAACATGGTAAGATTTTAAATTTATTTATTGATAAACGTTTCCAATCTTTTTGTTGTTGGCACACATTCAACCCTTTGTTTTTGTTGCAATGTTTTAAGGTTAAGTCAAAAGTGTGATAGCATCTAAAGGTAAAATGAGGTTAGTCAGGTGAAGGAATATGAACAACTCGTTAGCACATGCTTATATTGTTTTATGTTGATGTTTGGGGCAAAAAGAGCATGGGTTAAACCTCAAGCATTAACAAGTATATGGCACATATGCCCAAACTGTTACACACAATAAAACCCTTATTTTTGTAAGTTGCAAGTTTATATGCTGATACTCTTCATGAGAGTAAAATGTGCAAATATCTCATACTCTAACTTGCCAAACAAAACATAAACTAAATAAGAAAATAAATAAGTCTATTATTGCAAAATAAATTTGCTTCTGTCAAAGAAACATAATGTGGACATCTAACAACCTAAAATAGCAAGACAAGTCCATTGGCTAAACAAATCCTTGAAACCCAAACAAGAGTCGTGATCCAAATAGAAGGAAACAAGTCAAAACACAAGTCTTCCAAGTAAACCAAATGGTCAAATGACTCATGTTTATCAAACAAACCAAGTTGAGCAAGTCCACACTAAGCAAACTGATTGATTCCACCTATCTGGTTAGTCTATTCTAAAGAGTGTCATGGAGAGATTCAATTCCAACCACCAGATTAATTTGAGTGACTTGTTTTTCTGACACTTCACTTACCTTAAAGGAGAGAATTGTGTTCCAACACCCATAAGAAGATTATCCAAATTGAAACCAAGTAGTAGAAGGTTAACTCTTCTGTAAGAACTATACAGAAATGATATCTTCGAGATCAAGATTATGTCAAGATTTTTGCCCCATCACCCACCAACTCTCCAGAAAGTCACATGTGCCTTCAGATATTGTGTAACTACATTGCTTACCTTAATAACAAAAGACCCGTGGATTCCTGGAATATTCAGATGTAGCATAACGGTCCCTGTTTTTAAATTTTCTGATAGTTACTACCGGCCATTTTAACTTTTGAAAAGTCAGAAACTCCAAGTTCATCATAGCAATCCAAATCAGAATCTGATTAATCTTGACAGCTACATATGTCAAAAAACAACAAAGATATCTGGGAAGGCTCATATACTCTTATCGAGTGACTGGAACTTTCATTCTTTTGATGGTGAATTCTTGAATTTTTGTTTTGTTTTCCATCTGTTCGGTTGGGCACTTTTAATCAACCATAGATCAATAAGGGAAAAAAGGCTGTGGTACTCTTAGATACACTGGTACTATTTAGTTAAGGCTATACTTATTTTTAGTTGTATTGCTCATTAGGTTATTCTTGCAGGACTAATTATTTACATCTGCAAATGCTCAATGCAAGAACAACAAAATTCTTACTAATTCTTTCTATATATTATATA